>JAUMHG010000038.1:12542967-12558673 GCA_032359395.1 Enteromius anoplus
GTGTTAGTGTAGAACTACCTATTAGTTCCTGCATAGTTACTTCTTAACAACGGCCCATTATTCTGAAGTGTTACCGATTATTGAAACAATAACATTTGATGCAGTTTCCTACAGGGCAATTCACTGTAACAAACCAAATTATTTTTGTCTTTAGAGCGTGGCAACAATTCAAGACACACCTGTCAACTACATTCTTCTTGGAAATCCTGCATACCCACTTCTTGAATGGTTAATTAAAGGATACCCATCATCTCCCACATCGACCCAAGAACAAGAGTCTTTTAATATCTATCAAAGCGCTGGTATAACTTGCATTTGGACGCCTCAAGTCATAATAAAGAGTTCTGATGAAAAGAAGTGATTTTCATTTCACGTTCACTCCATGCATGGTGGTGACGTGCTGTGGCCTGCACAACTTTTGTGAACATCACAAGGAACATTTGAATACACAGTGGATTGATGCAGCAGCAGAACTGAGTAGAGATTTTCCTCTGTCACTGGTCCCTGCAATCAACACTGCAGAGCATGAGGCAAAATCCATCAGCCAAGAACTTACTGACCACATGGCAGCAAACCATCCACTGAGGAGACATTAGTGATATCGGGACAGTACCATTGTTTTATGAGTTTAACACCGTATGTGGTTAAGCGTTTCAAATTGTAACATTTATTTGCACATGATTAATCAAACAAAAAATACAAATTATACTTTTTTTTTTTTTTTTTTTTTTTACATTTAAGCTATATCAAAACTTCACCAAGCATTTGTATTTAGCTTTAACAAAACCATGTGATTCAGCAAAAAAGACAAATTTTCCTCCTCCATGTTCATTAAACATGTAGTGTGCCTTTCTTTGGCAAATTATTAAACTTCACATGTAAAACAAAGGGCTCTGTGTTGTGACCAAGCTGGATGTGCCAGCTCTGGCCACTGGATGGCACTGCAGTGCCCAGTGAACTGTGTGTTTTGTGTTTCTTTTTTCATGCCCTGACTTTCTCAATGAACTCATGTCTCCGCCCCTTGTGTTTGTTGTCATGTTGTTCCATTACTGTCTCCGCCCCAGAGTCTAATTATCAGGTGCATTTAAACCTCAGTCTGTCTCTGTATCATTGTGGTTCATTGTAGTGTCTTGGAGTGTTGTTTGGAGTGTTTTCCCCTAGTGTTCTCCCCTAGTGTTCTCGGATCTGGGGGCTGTTCCATAAAAGCCGCTTAGAAAAGCGGGGATTAAAGTCCAAAACCTGACTTGAATGAGCCGAGCTAAACATCCGCGCTTAAATTGGTTCCATAAAAGTAAGTTAAGGGTCATGGGATCTTACTAATTTGAGTCAGGTTTAAATAGTCTAGATAATTGCACATGCACGCCATTGTTTAAAAGTCCTGAAAAGTCGAGCATGGGTCAATCGATTTACTTTGGGCTACCATGGCAATAAAAGGGAAAGAAAGATCAGCGATGACACATCTCTCTCCTTGATGGTAACAGTTACACTTTTTTTATAACAGGGCTGCAAATGAACCAAACCCACCCAAACTAACTTGAACATAAACACACATAACATCATTAATACAAAAATCCAACTGTCTTGCTTAAATGAGACAAAAATAAGTAAACCCTAAAGAAATACACATAATGGGGGAGGGGCCTCATTTATTTTAAATAGACGACCTGCAATTGGTTCATTGGATAAACGCATTCCTCATTCCCAAGATGTTTGGTCTATTCTACATGAGATATATAGTGTGACGGGCACCGATCAGCGTCGCCCTGGAAACAAAGGACTCACACCTGGAATGCATCAATCCGGGCCAATCGCTCACGTCAGGATGGATGTAAAAGATGCACACAAACCAGGAAGTAACAAGCTACGACTCCATTCTACTTGGTGTATGACTTACCTTTGTTTTCATTTCCAGACGACATGCCATGAGCGACGAGCCCGGATCACAGACGAATCACTGGAGCACTCAACACAGCGACCTGGGAAAAGAAAAAGGGATTTCACTCACGCCAAGCACTTTCACCGCCACCATCACCACAGTATTCTACTCACCTGCTGTTGTCAATAAATCCACCCTCCGTGGTTTTTGTTCACTGCATCTCTGTGTCTTGTCGTACTCTCTAGTGCCACGGTTCACACTGGTGGAGAATACGGGCAATTACACTGGCCTAAAGTACGACAGACACAAAAAGGGAAAAAAAAACCTCATATCAGAACACAACGTCAAAAGCCCCATTTCTCACATGCTCTCCCCCTTCATCTGAAACATGGAAGAGTTTATCAAGCAACTAACGGAAATCAGCATCTTCCAACAACAATACTACGAGCATATGGCAGAGAGGCAAACCATATTAGAGGAGCGGATGACCGAGATGTGCTTCGCCGGCGCTCAGATGACACCGCTGCAGGATCCTCGAGCGGTCGCAGCACGCTTGTTGCCAAAATTAACTGCTGACGACGATGTAGAGTCTCACCTACGGATGTTTGAAACGACAGCATCGGCTGAGGGATGGCCAAGAGACACCTGGGCAGGCACGCTGGCCCTACTGCTTTCCGGAGAAGCTCGGCGGGCTTATTTCTCATTACCTATCACACAAATTAACAACTAAGACCGTTTGAAGACGGAAGTCCTGGCCCGGCTGGTTAGTGGAAGACGGAGCCAATGTCCAACAAGTCGTTGAGAAAGTTGTGGTGGATAAAATGTTGCGCGCCCTGCCCTGGTCCATGCAGCAAGCAGCGAGTATGAGGGGACCTCGATCGGTGAACAAGTTAGTGGAGGCAATTGAGTTGGCGGACGCTGCCTTTCATTTGGACGCCGGGGAGAGAGCACCGTCTTTTCCCAGGAGGGTGGTCTAGGAGCGACGGACGCCGGAGGGCACCCAGCAACCAGTACACAGGCCAGTAAACCCCTGATGGTGATTCTAATGTCTTCTTTGATATGTTCCAGCAGGTTACGGGAGGGGGAGCCTTCGGAGTAGCTCAAAGAGAGGATGATAGGTTGAAATATTGTTGGAGACAAGTCCGGGTTGTGGAAGACAAGGTCCATCCAGCGCCTCACCCTCTGCCGCACTTCATTGTCCAAAATGGCCTTCTGTACTGTGTCGCCCAGAAGAGGGGGGAGGAAAATTGGTTATTTGTAGTTCCCAGCACCAAGATGGAGACAGTAATGGAGCTAGCCAACGTACACCCCATGGCCGGTCATCTTGGAGCACAGAACACAGCCCAGATGATTAGAAACCGTTTCCACTGGCCTGGCCTGGAGGCTGAGGTGAAGCGGTTTTGTGCAGCGTGTCCTACCTGTAAGCTCACATCGCCAATTAAACCTCCCCCCAGCCCTCTCATTCCTCTTCCCATCATCGGGGTGCCCTTCGAGGGGATCGGAATGGATCTTGTAGGGCAGCTGCCGAAGTCCAGTCGGGGTCACGAGCACATCTTGGTCATCGTCAACTACGTGACTAGGTACTCGGAAGCCATACCTCTTCGGAAGGGAACATTGAAGGCCATCGCTATGACTCCATTCTACTTGGTGTATGACTTACCTTTGTTTTCATTTCTCCGTGAGCGACGAGCCCGGATCACAGACGGATCACTGGAGCACTCACCACAGTGACCTGGGAAAAGAAGAAGGGATTTCACTCACGCCAAGCACTTTCACCGCCACCATCACCACAGTATTCTATTCACCTGCTGTTGTCAATAAATCCACCCTCCAGGGTTTGTGTTCACTGCATCTCTATGTCTTGTCGTACTCTCTAGCGCCACGGTTCACAATAGATAGATAGATTATAGATTACAGATACTATATTGATCCCCAAGGGGAATTCAAGAACAAAAACAAACAAATCAAATAGTTTTTTTTTTTATTTGTGACCATGAATGTTCTGCAATATAAGCTAACCATGACAAAGATACAGAGCGTGAGCAACTGATATAAATATTGGTCGGACGTTTGAGGGGAGGAGTTTGTGGGAGTATTGGGCCACTTTTCGCAGAGAATAGAGTAACGTCACCAACTCCGATGAGCTCGGGCTGGTCCCGTTTGCCTCTTTATTTCAAGTTTCTTTTTCAGCGTTTTGCGGAGCGACACTAAGCGACAGAGGGCTTGGTCCCTATTGTTGGGTAAATGCTGTCTGGGGGAGCAGAAAGGGAGAGGAGCTACCCAATTGCTTGCCTCGTCTTTAGTAAAGTCTCTGTGCATAATTTCCAGGAACAAAGCATCTTCTACTGAAAGAGCCATTTTGTCATCATCTACTGTTTGCTGGAAAACGTGTCTGCCTAATTCAACTTGTGTCTTCTCAAATGTAGAACAGCTTTCTGTGTATTTGTCTTTGATATAGAGTTTGTTTTCACAGTGGTTAATGAAGGTAGGACGCCCGTTATTAAGAATGTCTGTCTTAGAAGAGTTTACTGTGGGCTTGTGGGCATCTGAGAGGCAGACTTCGCCTACAACCACCCACATTAAACATGTCGAAGAAAGCAGACCTGGCTAAGGATGAATTGCTTTGATCAACCAACATGGCATAAATCCTCCTTTTCTCTTCAGGGTTTGTGCAGGGATACACATTGACTAAACAAATCTTAGAGCAGTATTTACCTTTTAGGCTTGGGCCACACACTTCTGTGCAATTTGTTGTGGTTACAGGGCTTGAAGGATCGGCCTCCCTCCCCTCTACGCCTGGTAGATAATTTTCACTTTATGCATACTCTAACTCAAACAGGATATTTGCAAGCTCTTGCAATAAGTGAGTGTCCTTATTAGATATTTTTGGAAAAGACTGTAAGCGCTGGAAATGTGATGCTTCGACTACTTCTGGAGAACCGAAACTTTTGTCTAGACATTGCCACAAACGTTGAAGACCTGCTTGTGGGTTGTTCACATGGACCGCCCTGATCCTCAGAGCATGTTGGAGTTACTCCCTGCTGAACCACTTGGTGAGGAGGTTGAGCTCTTCGCTGGACTTGAGGTTGAGGCCTTCTATGGCGTTGCGGAAGATGGACTTCCAGGACAAGTAGGACTCAGGACTATTTGCCGAAAACCTTGAATCCCGCTGTCAGCAGATCACGGCGTGCTAGGTAGGCTGTAAAATCTGAGAGTTCAGTCTGTGGAGGCATTGTTTAAGCTGGGTTGAAATGTCAGTTTTTCTGTGTGTAGGAGGGAATTTTGGTTGCTCCTGATCTACAAAATCAGTGAGATGTTCAAATGGAGAGGAGGCAACTGGTGGTTGACTCTGTTCTAGATGTTGAGCTTCATTATTACTCACCAGTTGTCCTGTATCAGGCTTTCTGTCTTCATTAACTTCCAAGCTGCAGTTGGCGAAGTGAGCGTTCACATAATCCTGAGCGCGTCTGATGGAAGGAGGCGTCATAAAGGAGACTCCTTGTTCTGTGAGGTCAACGACGTCATGCTCCTCATTGTTGCCGCTTCCAGGACATGAGCTGCAGTGAGCACTGCTTCAGCCTCAACTTCCTTCTTCAGAGCGTTTGGTGTTGCCGCGATGCGTGCCTTCTCAACTTCCATGTCGATCTGGCGTTTAGTGTACTGTGCTCTGGTGTAGGCGGCTTCTGCTTTTGTTCTGGCTCGGGCTGCAGCTTGACTGGTGGATGAACAACGTGAAGAGCGTGAAGAGCACTCTGACCGGACTACCATCTGGGAGAAAAGCGGTGAAGCTTCAGGCTGAGACATCTTGGGTGCTTGCTAGGTAGATAATCTTCTTACTCTAATGCCCTCAGTTGAGTGTATGGCTATTCAACCTATGCAGCGAGCTAAACATAAGAAGAGATGGTTCCAGGAACGACAGGACACATCGCTTTGTCTTCGTGTCTTTAACTGAAGACAATTTTTCCTCTTTTAATTTGTAAGACTGTGAACATACAGTAAAATAAATTATAAGCATCAGTATCGACTTATTTTGTAACCAAAAACAGAAGCCAGCAACATAGCTTTTCTTATGCTTTACATTCACCACAAACATTTTTCCTTATAATTTCAAATAACCTCATTAGTAACAGGAAAGTAACAAATCTTACAGAAAATAAAGCTACACAATTTTTACCTAAATATGATTTTCAGTTAAAGTAACGTTAACTTACTTTATGAATCATCAGTCGTGCGTTAGTTGTTCGATTCACTGGAGACTCGGTCTGAACGGATCGTTTGAATCAGTGAGTTGTCAAATCAGATCAGCTGCATTCGGATCATTCCAATTCATGAATGAATCGTTTAGTGAGATTTGCAAACTGATTGAACAGGTTTATTAAAAAGAATCAGTTTGTTAATGAATCGTTAGTCTGCGTCTCGCTCGGAGCACGTGATCCGTAACGAAGTAAGGTAACAATATGTTTTATGAAATGTAGTGAAGTAAAAAGTATGATCCTTTGCTTAGGAATGTAGTGAAGTAAAAGTAAAAGTTGCTAAAAATAAAACTACTCCGGTAAAGTACAGATACTTGAAAAATGTACTTAAGTACAGTAACGAATTACAACTACTTTGTTACTGTCCACCACTGAGCATGTGCAGGAGAAAGGTGACTGCCGTTTGCACAGGGAGTAATTCAGTTTTCATGGATTAATGTTTGACCATGTCTTGGTCTTCTTGATTTAGTGCAATTTGTTGGTTGTGAGCTACAGACATAATTTAGAATTTCCTAATTGTGGAATTCTATGTGGTATTTGTGTAATTGTCAAGGTCCTCCATCTACATGCAAAGTTTGGAGGAACTGGATAAATTGGACTGGAAAATTTTCAACACATATTAAAAGAATAGTATTTGTAATAATCTTTTATAAAATATACACACACATTATAACACTTTCATATTTTTCTTAGATTCTGCAGGGACTGCTATAAAAAAATCTACAGTAAAAGTATCAACAGGTGTGAATCGACTGTAGTTTGTTAATTCATAATGTTAATAAAATGGCTATTCATTTTTACTTCCAAAATCCTTTACAGTTAAACACAAAATTGAAGATTTTAGTGGCTGCTTCACAGCTTTGGAACAATTTCCCATCATATATAAAAAAATGATCATCATACATAAACTACATCATACAGTGATTTTGAGTTTCTTCATAAAACATATTTATTTACTGTTGCATGTCACAATTATGGGTGCAGTGGTATAATTGTAGGGTAATGTTTTGTTGGTGTGTCTGTATTTATAGTACTTGCTTATTTGCTGTACTTTGACCAACAGTTGTTGTTTTTAAATGTGCTTTGTAATTGACTGACTGACTTAACAGTATTTTACTGTAAAGTTACATTAAATGTCCAATTACAGTTGTTCACTGTATAAAGTGTGACTGCTTTTACCATAGTATTTTTAGTCTTTTACCATTAAAATTACCAATGGTTTTTACAGTGTAACATCAGTGTGACTATCTTTTTACAGTTTGTTATATTGCTTCTGATTTACATATATTAGTCAGTTACATGAAACATTTTAAGTAGTGGTGGTGGTAATGATAGTCTTCAAGCTGTGGAGAACAATGGCTGTTGTCAAAAAATGAATAAATTGTTGAAAATCACATCTAGAACAAACATCTCAAGTCTACTGGTTCACTTTCAGAAGAGCTCTACCAACTTGGTTGTCTATTATGCATTTACAGCTACAATGTTGGTAATCAAGGATTTCTCCACAATTAAGCAAGTTTTTCTTCCTCATTAAGCGGGAACTGTCTTTCCCTGTAACCCAAACTCCCTCGACACACCCTTTCCCAGCGCTAGAATTACTGACTCTTTCCACTGCTTCTTGTTTTGTATGGGTTATAAGTCTTTCTCTAACCCAACATTCGGATTCTCAGAAATTATAGTTGCTTAATTGAGGATAAGTCACAACATCTGTTTTTACAGATAGGGTAAATATCCTGACGTAGAAACTCATGCAGAGAGAGGTCTGGCTGCTTTCAATCATTGCCAAAAAATGTGAGCCTCCCAATTGGCTTTAGCACACTATTCTTGATTATAAACCCCAACAACCTAACACACAGATGCCAAAGACAAACACATTAACACATTATAATGACACATTTTCTGTTTATGTTAATTTACAAAGGCTAGTTAAGTTTAGCAATTAATCACACAATGTCATGTCTGAAGAAAGAGAGAAAAAGAAAGAAAGCGTAAAAAAAGGAAGGCAAGCTACACAGCTGGCCGTGGAATGGACACCTGGGCTCTGTGTAGCCCTGTTCTGATTGGCCAGATAAAAGATAGCCCAGGTCTGGTGACAGATCTGCCTATGTGCAGATGCTGTAGATCTTGTGTAGTTCTATATGCAGGGGTAATTATGAATCCTCTACTGCGACTCTTTGTGAACAGCTGGAGGCCGACTAAAACCAACCTCAGCAACTTTCATCAGTTTTGTATTTGTTTTATGATACAGAAAAATAGGGGACGATGCATATCTGTCCCTGTAACTGGATTTGTATTTTCAGTTCCAGTTTATTTCGATAGTCCATTTAGACATTTGACTAACCATACGTAATTTTGTAACTACATGTAAACTAATTCTCATTAATTCACAACTACATGTCTACTAACTCATAGAGTAGACTAGGTTTAGTAGGTTTGGGGTTAGTAGAATAAGTTGATATATACTTGCAAAGTTTCTGATAGTCAGTATGTAGTGTGCTGTGAACCCGTCAAAATACAGTTATTATTTAAAGTTATTAAGCAGACAGTCTACTAATACAGTACTACTACCACTAACAAAAAGTGTTACCATAAAAATGACAACAAAAATAGCAACTTTATTCAGCAATTCTTCTCCTCTACTCCACCCTATAGCACAATTTAAAGCGTATCACATACAGTGCATAAACAACATTTACAATGTATGTACAGTATGTGGGTACACTATTTATATTCAGATCAAAGTCTAAACAATGAAAACAGCGTATCCTCATACATATGTTGTTTACGTATTTGATTTTCTCAAAAATGGTGATATAGGGTGACAAGGTGGTACACAAAATAAAATAAAAAGTTTGCTGGAAGCAGGTAACTTTTATGTTTTTAGCCGGGTTTAAGTGTAGCCTTTGATATAAGCAGTTTAAAAAGTATTAGGAAAGTATTAGACTAGCCTGTTAAAGGAATTATTCACCCAAAAAACATACATAAAAAAATGTCATTCTCTCAGGCGCTGACCCTTTGCTGTTTCAAACCTTTTTTTTTCTACTTTCGGAACACAGAAAGTTTTATTTTTTAATTCATAAAATAATTTTTAAAACCCTATTTTTCAAAAATATCTTCTATTATGTTCCAGGGTGCATAAATGATGCAATTTTTATTTTTAAATGCATTATCTCTTGCATTGCTCACTGATGGCAGCAGACAGTTGGATTCATTTAAATAATGGAATTACCTTACTGCAGTCAGTAACTGTTTTTTTCCTGTCATTTTGCTCTTTCTCTGACGTAGAAAGTATTAACATATCTGCAGAGTGAACTAATATGTACAATCCAGATGTAAGCAAGTTCTCTTTTAGAGAAAAGAGAAAAGAAGACAACAAAACAGGTGGTAATCTAAACCTCAAATTAATATTTTTTATGCATATGACCTTTGAAGTTGTAATTATATGTGCAACGTGTGGTTCTCCTTTTCCTCACAGGTGTTTAAAATGACTCCTCTACACATGAAAGCAACCAAAAGGCCTTGTTGGTCACTTCCCCCAATGAAAAGCATTTGAACGAGTGAACTTATTGTCCAAATATGGCGATATAGTCAGTTAAACACTGTTAGCAGCATCAGTTTTAAATGTTTGACATAATATCCTCTTTGTGTTGCATGGCATCTAATTCGGTGCTTGTGCTGGTATGTGTGTGTGTAGATTTGTTCGTGTGGGCCTGTGTGTTTATAACAGTCTGTAATGTGTGGGTTTCAGACTGGATGGACCTCCTCACCTGGTCTAATCGCACACACAGACACAGTACTGGTTAAGATGACCTCTAATGTTCTGTAGAGCATTGACAATAAGAGATGTGTGTGTGGATTCAGCAGGTGTTACTTTTGAAGAGGAAGGAGATGAAGAAGTCAAGTCAGCCCACCTGGCTTTCTCAAACACCTGTGTTGGATCTTTCAGTGATAGTTTAATGGCTTAATTTATACATCTGATAATTGCCGCACTGCAGCATATAGTTTAAATTACTTTTAAACTCAATAGACAATCAAGCCCCTTTCCATTATGTGCACCCCGTGCACAGGGACTGTAACACTAATAAAAAAGGGTCATAGACGAGGTTTGTTATCTCTGTTAAGGGTGGGCCTTTAAACAACAACCTGATGCTGTACTACAGCTCGACAAAAGCTGACATAAAAATAGCCTGTTTTTACGCATGTCACTGATAGGGTTAAGTTTGTGTCTAAGTGTGTGTGTGCGTGTGTGCGTGTGTGTGGCATACAGAGAGAGTGTGACTGTGTGAGTGAATGGTGACTGCACTGACAGGGCCACCCATTTAGTCTCAGCAAGTGGCCGACCAAAGGAGGGGCAAAAAAATACAACCTCTATGTGTACCTCTGCCTTTTGTGATAAGTCCTTACCCAACCCCAATCATGAAATTACACCACACAGAGTAATTATTACTCTTTTACACTGACCCAGTTCCCAGACTGTAAAAGCACAGCAGTTCTTGTATCATCAAAAAGCGGCACGTGGCGGTGTCAAATCAAGTCAAATAACACATTATAGGCCATATTATCCATATAACTAATGCCTTACACATTCAAATGTGAGTTCTTACAATTTTCCTGGATGAGCGATAATATAAAAAAATTATGAGAGTACTGTAGATTCAGAACTGTACACTTTCAGAAATAAAGGTATAAAAGCTGT
Organism: Enteromius anoplus; assembly: GCA_032359395.1. Classification (NCBI taxonomy): domain Eukaryota; kingdom Metazoa; phylum Chordata; class Actinopteri; order Cypriniformes; family Cyprinidae; genus Enteromius; species Enteromius anoplus. The sequence continues at coordinate 12,553,793 of JAUMHG010000038.1, forward strand.
CACTGTCCATTTTGCTACCTTAAACGTACATATTAGTACTTCAGTTCCACATATTTGAACCTAATAAGTACAAAAGTGTGCCTTTTAAAAAGGTACCACTCCAGTGACAGCTTTTGGTAGTCTTATTTCTGAGAGCGTAAACATTTTTACAAGTCACATTCAGTTAGTGATTCTTAGTTAGTAAATAATTCAGGAATACAGAACTGATTTTTTTAGAGGTGGCATAAATGGAATACAATAATTGGTCTTAAATGGGAACATGCTTAATTCATTTATTTGTATTTGTATTACTACACATTGATATTTGAACAACCAGCCAGCAAGTTGTGTAGTTGTACAGTAAAGCTTTCATATTTCATATTCTGTATGATGTACACTGTATGATCTACTAAGAAGAAATGACTGTCATTTGTTTGGGAATCAGACACTTGCACCATATCGGTTTTTGTTCACTGACAAGTACCCACTGACAAGCCATTCATTCGGCATGAAGAGTATAGTCTGCTGGAATTGCACTATGCGTTTCTAACAGGAACTAACTCAATAGAGTAATTTGTTCGGTCTACACCGTTTGCGTTTCTGTTTCAGCGATAGATTCTAGAGTTGTTTTGCGGTGCTGTTGAATACATGTTGGCAGTAACATATTTGTCATCTGTGCTCACTGGCAGTAGAAAAACATGAAAACTATTATTTATACCAATCATCATCTGGTGCTGGGTTTTTTGGCTAATGGAACCTGTACTGAAAAAAAGAAATATCCTATAAGTTTTAATTAAGAACTAAGCTACTTCTCGATTCTCAATGGCTTAAGCTACAGATCAAGTAATGACAGTCAGAAAGACCACCCTCATTGTGACACCACCAATCTGTGTGGGTGTGAGAGAAAGGTGGAGAGATGGAAAGAGAAAACAATGAAGTCTGAGAGAAAATTAGTGGTTGTTGTTAGCACTCTTTAAATCCATTAGTATGGCTGAGTATATGATGTTGTATTCCCTTATCCTTTAATGAAAAAAAGTTATGTAGTATGCTGCTGAATAATACATTTGATGAATTCAAACAGTTGTGAGTACATTTGTGATACAGTATGAACTTCTGCATATCACTCAGAATTCAGTGACGTTTGGAGATGATATGCTCAATTGTTCGGCATAGTAACTAGCATAAGCACATAAAAAATAAAATGAAAGATGTTTTAATTAGATTTTTTTTTAATTTGTCTTTATTTATAAAGAAAACATGATGTTGTCTTGTATGCAAAGACTTTGAGGAATTTAGGAAATGTTTGTTTAAATGCTGTCGCTCCTGCTGTTGTTCTGAGGAGTGCATAAACAGCCAATCATGTGGCCAGTGACAGAAGCCTCCGCTGTGTCAACAACGTCACTGTGAGCAGCAGCTGATAGAGGCCAATACAAACAGTGAACGATGGCTGTAGCGCTGCAGAAAGTCTGAATAGCCTTCCTCCTCACCTGTCTCATGCACAAGCCCTTATGTCTCGATTACTGAGACTAATACATACCTGAAACAGTACAGTATAAGATTCATTTCTGTGTGTGTCAAAAAAGCAAGTAGTAAATGTGAATATGTGCATGTGACAGAAAACTAGGCAACTAGTAATTTAAATCTTTAAATCTCAGCTTATCAGGCTTGAAATATGAATGTGAAGTGTGGCATGTTGTGAAACTTACAAGAATTGTTCACTGTTCCACTTCACACATTAACTTCAGAACTTGCTTGTCGTAAAGCTTCAAAACTTCTTTTATCCAGCTTTTGACTGAAAGTGGTGTTTAAAAAAGCGAGGGAAGATTTAGATGGAGTATCCTTTTAAACTTGCTTTTGCATTAAAGGAATGTTCCACTGAAAAACAAACAAACAAACATGAAAGCAATATAACGAATAATCAAAATAGTCACGATTAATCATCAGAAGGATTTTTTTTTTTTTTTTAAATACACTGCTCATTTCCATTCATTGACATTGCATGTTCACCCACAGAATAATTAATGTAAAAAAGGTTTATTATTTGGTGAGGTCATTTTGTCCCTGCCAAATTTGCATGCATGTGTATTTATCATTATATACTTTGTTTGGATAAAAAACATGTAGGATGCTAACAAAACGTATATGATATATATAACAAGGTAAATGAACATAACTGACAAACATTCACATACAGGAACAATTAAGCATGTGCGCACACACACACACACACACACACACACACACACACACAAGTATATCTCCTTCTTCCCAGACTTTTTTTGGTCCCGGAAGCGATGGGACACGGGTGATAGATAGTGGTCTCCTGGCTGATCGAGCATTTTCCACTCTTTATCTGCCTGACACCTCTGCAAGGTGGGTTCCCAGACTGAGGGGGCACAGTTTCCGCTTGATACTCTTCTTCTGGTAAAAAGACCCCCACCCCCTCATCCACCCACTCCACACGTACATTAAAATCTGCCCTGTTTATCTCAAGTAGATATCGTTCTATTTTCAGAATAGGAAACAAGCTCTGTACTCCCTTTGTAGATTTGGGACGCCAATATCATACTTTGTATAGCTGTGTCATTTTCTTTGACAATGTTTTTCTTTCTCTGTGTAAACAGACATTTCCAGAGGTGGGTAGTAACGAGTTGCATTTACTTTGTTGCATTTACTTGAGTACATTTTTGGGTAACTAATACATTTAGAGTATATTTAAAGTACTCAAGTAAATTTAAATTTAAAATTAAAATTGAAAGGTACTGTTCCAGTAACTTGTCTTCATGGCGATACCCAACAGGTCCCCACTTGTGCAGTAAGCATTCGGAGCAGTGATATCCAGGAGACCATTGAAGTGGGAATCATCGAGGACTTACCAGTAGCTATATTACTGGGACGTGACTGGCCGGGGTTTGAAAGAGCACTCACATCGGCCGCGCAGCCTGCTCGACCAACGCGCCATCCCGGGGAGCTAGACCTACGTTCGCCACAATGGACAGCGGGAGAGATGGTGAGTCCCCCTCCCCCTGATTCTAATATCTTCGTTGATGTGTTCCAACAGGTCACGGGAGGGGGAGCCTTCTGAGTAGCCCAAAGGGAGGATGACAGATTAAAACATTGTTGGAAACAAGTCTGAGTTGTTGACGACAACGAAGTGTTTCCCACTCCTCACCCTCACCCGCACTTCATCGTCCAGAACGGCCTGCTGTACTGCGTCGCTCAGAGGAGGGGGGAGGAAAACGACTGTTGGTGGTGCCAAGCAGCAAGACGGAGACCATATTGGAACTGGCACACGCCCATCCCATGGCCGGCCATCTCAGAGCCTCCACTGGGTTCACGCCATTCGAACTCCTATTCGGACGCCAGCTACGGGGATTGCTGGATGTCGCCAGGGAGGCCTGGGAGCAGCAGCCGGCACCACACCGCACGGTCATTGAACACGTTCGATCCATGAGAGAGAAGATCGATAAAGTCATGCCATTAGTCCGGGAACACATGGTACAGGCCCAGCAAGCCCAGCAATGCCATTACAACCGGGCAGCCCAACCGCGGGAGTTCCAGCCTGGAGACAGGGTAATGGTCCTGGTCCCCAACGCCGCCTGTAAGTTCTTGGCCCAGTGGCAGGGTCCCTATACCATCGAGGAACGGGTTGGCCCAATGAACTACCGAGTTTGACAACCAGAACGGAGGAGGGCCACCCAGGTATATCACATCAACCTGCTGAAGCGCTGGGTAGGGGACCGGGACCAGGTGGCAGCCCTTGCCCTTCCACAGCCTGCGGTTGTTGATATGGATCTCAACTTGTCGGCTGCCCTGAAGACGGAGCTGCGGCACCTGGTCAGTCAGTTCCAGGATGTGTTTTCGGAGACCCCGGGCCACACCAACGTCATCCAACACGACATCAGATATTCAGAATGTGATCCAAAGTAACTAGTAACTAACTACTTTAGTAGTTTTTATCCTGAGTACAGTTTTTGGGTATTCTACCCACCTCGGGACATTTGCATCTCCCATCTGCATTGGGGAGTGGGTATTTCAAAATCTAACATGAATCAGCGAGAGTTATAATGACACATTGTTCCTCTCTGGTTGCAAAGGAGACTCTGGGACTTGTGACAGAGACAAACTGTTGATGAGGAATGCCGTTTTCCTCTTGCACCCACTATGTGTTATGGTAATATGTTTTCTGTTCTGAATTTCTTTTCTTTCACACCTACAGTTTCACAGTCCTTTCTCAGCAGGTCTAAAGGCCACAGGCCTCCCCAGACTGCACTCGGATAAAGGCTGATTTATGCCACGACTTGAAGAGGAGCAGCGTGGGCAGGCATCCTGAGCTATATAACTGTCTTCTTCATCACCCGGATATTAATAAACTGGAATAACAAAATGGGGTCTTTTAGTTCCACTGAACAGTGAAGATATAAATAATTATTGTTGTTATTATTATGATTTTCATAGAACAAAAAATGAAATGGATTGAAATAGCATGGAGTTCATCTGAGAGTACAAGCGACAAAAAAAAAATCTAATATTTATGTTTGTAATATATAATGACTGTTAAGTTTCAGTATTAATGTTTTGGTAATCTGTTAAAAGCCATTTTAAGCCAAATAACCGCTATATATATATTTGGTCCCATTCTCTCGATGAGATTCAAAAGGTAGTTTTGAAATGGTTTTCACTTCACAGGCGTGCCTTATCAGGGTTAATTAGTGGAGTTTCTTGCTTTATCAATGGGGTTGGGACCATCAGTTGTGTTGTGCAGAAGTCAGTTTACTACACAGCCAGCAGCTCTATTGGACAACTGTTTAAATTCATATTATGACAAGAACCAATCAGCTAACTAAAGAAAAACGAGTGGCCATCATTACTTTAAGAAATGAAGGTCAGTCAGTCCGGAAA
>JAUMHG010000038.1:12558773-12596022 GCA_032359395.1 Enteromius anoplus
AGATGGTTTGGGGTGAGCTGGACCGCAGAGTGAAGGCAAAGGGGCCAACAAGTGCTAAACACCTCTGGGAACTCCTTTAAGACTGTTGGATAACCATTTCTGGTGACTACCTCTTGAAGCTCATCGAGAGAAAGTCAAGAGTGTGCAAAGCAATAATCGGAGCAAAGGGTGGCTATTTTGAAGAAACTAGAATAAAAAAGATGTTTTCAGTTATTTCATCTTTTTTTGTTACATAACTCCACATGTGTTCATTTATAGTTGTAATGCCTTCAGTGAGAATCTACCAATGTAAATGGTCATGAAAGGAAAGAAAACACATTGAACGAGAAGGTGTGTCTAAACTTTTGGCCTGTACTGTATGTTGGTGAATCCAGCATGTTATATAGTGTACTGATCAAGCATCTATACATAAGTTTTTCGAAATTCATAGCAGGTATGTCCTTGCTGTTATTAATTAATTTCAAAGGTCTTTTACAAAACCTACGAACAACATGCACCAAAAAGCATTGGTTTGGCAGTTTTCTTGTCCTACATCAGCTCACTGAATGTATTGTCTTTGCCTATCCAAATATCTACCCACATCCAGCTGGCCTGGCAAAAATGTTGTTCATAACCTTTAAGCTGATGGGTGTTACAGCCCAGCAATGAAAGAGGTTTAAAACGTTTTTAAAGATGGATGTTAATAACATGTGAGATACAGTATGATATTTTAACAAAACCAAATAATGTACTGTATATGCATAAAAAGACAGAGATAAACGCAAAAGACAAACTGATCATACCCTTATTGACTGATTTAAGCTGTTGAATAACAATGAAATACTGTATTTATGCAATTGGGGATCACAATTGCTCCTTTGAAAGGCTGCAAAAATAGGGCACATTTATTATTGTTACTTTTTTTTCTCTCTAAAAGAGCAATGCTGAACACTAAGATATACGGTAAGTAATGAGTATAGGCTATAATATTATAAGTCTGAGTGGGAACCTATCCGCTTTTTGAATTAGGTTTTAATGGTCATGTTATGAACTGTAGCCTATTGATATCTCAAGAATTGAAGAGTCCCCTTTAAAACAAGTTATTAACTGTATTGGATAACACGTAATACCAACAATTGGTACATGTTGTGTATCATGTTAACAACTAAGCTAGAAGCAATATTGCAGACCTTTAAGCACCCAAATCTGCCACCAAGCCCTGGTCCAGCCCACGTATTAAGATCAGAAGGTGACTCTGCATTACTGACTGCATTGTGGGAAAATTTAAAGAGGGACTTTTTGAGGAGTATTCACACAGAGAGAGAAATAGTAATTTTCCATCATAACATCCGTCATTCATCACGGAAAGCAATAAAGACGGTCAGACTTGCTCAGTAACTATTGATTTTCCTCAGCCTTTATCAATATGTGCAGGTTAGCATTAGGTTAGAAAGACAACTGAGCTGGTCTTTGCGATAAAAAGGTGTTCCTTTTAGGATCAGAAAAATTAGCAGTCATCCATTGTTAAGGTGGTATATGAAGTTTGCACAAAACAAAAAGTGTTAATCTTTTCTCTATTGTGACTTATAGCCAAGTGAAACAGCTTCTTGAATGATAAAAAATGTAAGGGGGTGGGGGAGTAATTATAATAAACACATAAAATTACACATACGAATAATTCCATAAAAAACAAGTTGCATTTGTATGTTGTTTGAAATCTTATTCAAATCACATTTCTGTAAGTTTTTCCATATTCTACTATGTTCTTCCCTCAACTTAGATGAGTTGATACATATCTCTCCCATCTCAATGTGTGCACTGAATCACTCAAGCCCACCGCTCCACTATGTTAGCATTTAGCTTAGCTCCATTCATTCCTTGGGATCCAAACAGGGATGAATTTAGAAGCCACCAAACACTTCCACATAACAGTAATGTATGGTGGAAGAACATCACTCCTTGGTTGGACTGACAGCAGTGAGAGGAAGAGGCAGAGGGGGAGTTTTCATGAGTGATGCAGGGCCGGATTAACATGGCCAGGGGCCCCTAGGCTACAGGTTGCTGTAGGCCCCCTCCCCCACGGGGACAAAATGGGCAGACAATATGCTAATGCCGATGTCAACATGAAACAGCTTGGGATTCGTTTTTGAAAATGCAGTACTCATTTCAATTATCAATTATTATTTCAATTATTCAAAAATCGACTCTTTCAAGGGGCACTCCCTCGAAAAAGAGAAACAGGATATGCTAAATAGGTTGGTTTTGAAGCTGAGAGGCTGGTTTAAAGTGGTCTTTTGCTGCTTTATGCTGGTTTAAGCTGGTCCTTTTGCTGGTTTATGCTGGTACTTTGCTGATTTATGTTGGTCCTTTACCAGCACGTGACCAGCATGGCCGCATCCCAATGTGCATACTATTCACCCTATCTGCCCTGAATAGTATTAAAAATTGCTAATAGGCCTATAACATTTTAAGATGGAATAGTATGCACATTGGGATGCAGACAATAACTTGGTGGTTAATAACTACATGGTGCACTTTCAGATTTAAAAATTTGTAGGATGTTTTCATTCACTTAAAGCCTTGTTACACACTGCATGTAAAAAAATGTGTAATAGGGATACATTAATACCTTAATTTCAGTAAGATTGCTGTGATTTTGTGTAGCTTTTCCCATGAAATGTCATCTTCTGTCAACACTTAGAATGTAAACATGCCAAGTGTTGTCGCAGAAAATAAGCTGAAAGTCATTGCAGAAACAAGTTGTGATGTTGTGATAAACTGCTAACTGGTCTGGTCAGTGTAGCTCTTTGAATTTTGAGACTGGTGGAGAAGGCAGCATAAAAAATAAAGCCACATCCACTTATGTTTCCACCACTGCCAAACAAAAATATGTTTGTCCAGGGCCATAGATACCCATTTCCATTTAAGACAAGGTCTGTACTAAAACCACTCCATTTTGCTGGCATAGACTAATATTGCAATACTAATGCAATGTCATTGACAAATAAACTAACTAAAAACAACAACAACAAAAAACAGGATGCACAAATTCGGTTAGATCAGACTCCAGATGAACACATGAATAATCAGATTTAGACTGACAGCGTGAACATAGTTGGTAAGACCTTCTTATCTCTGGCAGTATGGTTGCTAATTACCTATTTAAATCAGCTATGACATGGCATTTAAGGCAACACGCAAACATGTATGTTTTGGAAGGGCTGTAAATATTAATGTTCATTTTGTAATTTGTATTGCAGAGGCTGCTTTAAAACTGCATGGGCTTCCCCTAAAAATGTAATTTATGTAAAAGGGTACTGTAGTTTCTGTCAACATGTTGAGCAATTGTCATACAGGAGTTTATTACCACGGTGATCATTTCAAAGTGGTGCATCTGTTTCGAATAAGTCTGTTCAAGAGTTTCATGTGGTTTAGTATGGAAGAGCTTGAGATGGCTTACAGTCTAATTCAACACTGAAAACAGGCTGTATCAGATATTAGAATGCATACCGATTTGCAGAAGGAAGAGTGTTGTGTTATGAAATGTCTTTATTGGCTCACAGATTTGCAACATGGCTCGATGGAGACCCTTGAGATGAGAAGGAAGGGTTTGGTGTCCACATCCAGCAGGGAACTCCAATATTGCCAGCCCTACTTCCAAACACACTGAACTTGTGGTTTTGTTATGCCTTGAATTCTTGCTAACTGCTTGACAATAGTTTTCAGCATTTATCGTTAGCATTATCTTATAGTATTTCATTTTCAATTGTTGACAGTTTTATTCATGTTATGATCTCAGGCGTACTTGCAGCTCCATTAGTAAAGCATGGCTCCTAGCAATGCTAAAGTAGTGGGTTTGAGCATATGATCTGTTCAAATATTTACTGTGGATGCACTTTAAAGCACTTCAGACAAAGACACGGACAGTTATGTTACATCATGGCAACACTTAGTCACTACAATCATATATTTTGCATTAACACACTGTATATGTGAGAGAATTTGTGCATGTGTTAATATGCGTATGTGTTGGCGCGAGTTATTCTCTTGAGAAGCAATGTTAGGTCAGTGCATCCTCCCAGGCCAGCCTTGTTTGAGGAGAGTAGGCAGGGAGTAATAAACACATCTCACTCTGTTTAAACACAGATGACTTAGAGTCTCCTTTTACTCGGATGTGTGTTCTCTCTCTTTCTTACACTCACCCGTTGTTACTATGTTGCAGTGCAAAATACTATTAATAATCAGGAATAAAGTGAATGCAGCTTAAGGAAAGTTTTAAGCAGAATATAATTGATAACATTGTCTATCATGGTCTAGGGGGGGTGTGGGTTATCCTCAAACTTGTCCTGGAGGAAATGTACCCTGTAAAAGAACTTCATTTCCTCTGATGTTCTGTAGAGGATCACTTGGTGACATCTTAATACATCTTCTTTTATGAGGGTCTGCATGTGTTATTAAGGGAACAACTGAGAACAGGGTCTTAAACTGAACTGACACTTCACTGGATAGCTGGGTGGTCTCCCCTTCCATGAGAAGATTGTTAAAATAGTGGTTTATCGCGCCTTGATGTATTTGTAATGAACACACTGTAGTGCTTGTGTTTTTCTTCTGTTGCTCACAAATGGTGGGTGTCACTAGCAAACTTCATTGTCTAATGGAGGCTCTGTTTATTTCTCTGATTCTGTTTATTGGGAGGATTTTAGCATGATTTCCTATTTACAGTTACTTACACTGGTGATTCTCAATTCCAGTCCTAGGGAGCCCCTGATCTGCACATTTTCTGTGGCGTTGTTACCTGAAACACTCACAGTTCAGTTCCTGGATCTCTCTCCTAATGAGCTGATGATCTGAATCATGTGTGTTACATGAGAGCTGGGGGTCCCCAGGACTGAAATTGGGAAGGAGTGGGTTGGAGAGATTTTTAAAAATGTTTTTTAAAAGCAGTTTCTTATGTTGACCAAGGAGGTATTATATAAAACTATAATATTATTTTTAAATATTATTGTAAAATATTTAAAATGATCTAATGCAATGTGTTTCAAAAATTGCAATTCATCTCCGCAATGGCTAAGCATGTTTGCATTCATGCTTCTTACATTTTGTATTGTAAATGTTGAAAACAGTTGCTGCTTAATTTTTTCTGAATTTACAGATAAATGGAATATATAAAAGTTGCTGCTGTAATATTTTAAATGACTTTACTGTAACTTTTGATCAATTTAATACACAGACACACACACACACAAATAGTGTATATCTTGTACCATTATAAATCACTTTGAAACAGCCTTTTCCAAACACAACTGAGCTCTCACTCTTTCACCCAACTGTACCCTACCTGTTAATGTACTGTAGTCAGTATATCAGGCTTATGTCATAGCACACAATCATCACACAGCTGTGGAAGAGAGGAGAGCAGAGGACAAATCAGCTGTTAAGTCTGTTTGGCTATTGAGAATGTGGGCCAAAAATGAGAAGTATTTAATGATGGTGGGAAGCATTGAATTGTTTATAATAATTAGAATGGAACTACAATTCGCCATCTTAGTCTTTTAATAAAAAATAAATGTTCCAGAGGAATATTGAATAGGCATTTGATTGTAAAGGTTTGAATGCTTTGGTCCACTTTTTTTCCCTACTTCTTTTTCTTTAGTTCTGGTCTTGGAATTGATTTTTTTGAGTGTCCTTTTTTTTCTTTTTTTCCTTTTCTTTTACCTGTTTTTCTTTCTTTCTTTCTCTACAGATTAATATTGGCTAATACTAGCATATGTATAATATGTACATATTTAATAATAATAATAGCATCATGAGACACAATTTGGCCAGTTTTCTCTAAATAAATGGTTCTTAGCCTGCGGGACAGGGCCCTTGAATAACTTGAATCTGAATGAAGCAGTAGTCTCAGTATGGCTTAAGTTCTTACAGGAGTGAGAAACTCTTACGTACAGAAATGAGACAGTGAAGTGACTAAAAAAAAAAAAGGTCTCCCACCCTGTGCTTACAAGCTGACTTCATTTCCCTATAAGCAGCTTCAGACTATGAGGTATTTTTGAGAGGCCCTAGTTCCTTTCATTTGCCCGCCTCCCTTGACATGACGGGTTGGTCTGTATGACCACCAACACCAAATAAGTTCACGTTTTATGTATTTTGATCAACCGTACAGAACCTAGTCCAAATCTGCCTTGAGTATACTGTTTGTGTATGTGTCTGAGGCTGCATGGGGTCTTCTGTTTACCTGGCAAAGGAATGGAAATATGTTTCTAAGCTGTCAAAGTTTAAGGACAGTATTACAGGGATCAGTGAAAGAGACAAACAAACAGAGAAAATTAAGCTTAATTTAATGGAGTCAATCATTTCAGAACAAGCTTCGTTTGTCACTTGTGGGTGTGTGAGGGAGGGTGGAATAAGACATGATATTATTATTTTACGCTTATTTTCCCACAAATTTTACCATTGAATCATGATGCCAAACTTTGTAAATGTCTTAATTTTATGGCATGTCTGAGCTACTGAATACTAAAGATTTAGTTTGTAGCTAAGACCACTGACTTGTTCTCAAATCTCATGTTTTCATTTCATGTTTCCTAAAGAGAATAAAATTGGCAACACTTTATTTTGGTAGTCTACTTTCGACATTCTACTAGAGTAAGTAACTGTGAAACTACATGTTAGCTGTCATTAGAGTATTAGTAGACTGTCTGCTTAATATCTTCTAGCACTTTATTTTGCTGGGTCCGCAACATACTGACTATGAGAAACTTTGCAAGTGCATGTCAACTTATTATACTAACCCTAACCTAGTGTACTCTGAGAGATAGTAGACTTGTAGCTGCAGATTAATAAGAATTAGCTGACATGTTGTTACAAAGTTACTAATAGTTAGTAGAATGTTAAACAGACTATCAAAATAAAGTGCATCTTAAAATTTACACCGTTACTGTCAGTCTTCCAATTCCTGATTCATTTGTTGCATATATTTCACTAAAATTCTTCTTTAAAAGCTTTCTTCATGAACTTTTATTCAGTATTTACTCTAATCTGACTCATCAAAATTAGAGCAGCGTGAGTCTGTTGACAAGTCAGTATCTACAGAGAATGTTTAGACCATCAAAGGACTGAAGAGTTTGTGATGATTGTCGAAGTTACTCAGGGCCCACCCCTAACAAGCCACTCTGATGAGTAGATGAACACAAACCTTTCATGGTAGAGATAAAAATGTCCCTCCTAGTGCTTTTAATAATCAGCAATAAGGGGAATATTGCATCTTACAAAATTTCTTATTACTGTTTTATGATCATTTAAATGGTCGTCCCTATATTCACAGTGGTGGTTGCTTTAAGACCGCATGGGCTTCCCCAAATGTCAGAATATTACAAAAATACGTCACAAGAGCTTCTTACACATTGTTGACAACATTTGTAATTTAAAAGCACCATTATAAATCGAATGCTTGGAGATAGATCAAACAAAAGTCAATTTGTAAAAATATGTTTTATTGGTCCGGTTGAAAAGACAATTTCAGATAGATACACATAGAAAGCATACAATATATCTTAAGTCTTGTTTTACTATGATAATATCTGTGCTTCATACCTCTTGAAAACACTTTTCCACATACTATTTATTATTGCTTTAAGATTTTATATATGACTGTATTTATATGACTTTGAGGTGTTTTGTTTGAAAGCCTAAGCAACATATTTTAGTCATTTTAGGAACCAGGGAGGAACTTTATGTTTCTTTGCTGTCTTTCAGTGTCTTGGAAATTAGCTCTATGAGCTCAGTGAAACATCTTCATGTGAAATACTTGATGTAATGCTCAAAGTACATACACATAGCCCTGACAAAATACAACAATCCTATCTTTGTGCAGGTTAGAAAAGGAAAATATGTTTATCATCTATACTCACACCTACAAAGTCATTCATGCACCTCATATTTTCCCCAAATTACTGGTCGCTTATGAACAGATGACTTATGAAAGGTTCTCTCATCATTTAGCACTCATCATTTAATCTTAATCATCTGAATGGTCTGGTTATCATAGACACAATTGCATACAGTGGATTCAGAATCAGTGAGCAATTGTTGTCCTCTAGATTTAAATGAATGTAATTGCTTGTTAAATCTGCTTTTGTGGAATGTTAGATACTGCTTCTCTGGAAGGGTGTCAAAATCTAAACTGGAGGTCAAAGAATCAGGCAGGACGGTGTCAGTGGAGTCACTATGGTTATCTCTGGTCAATCTCCCCTAAATCACAAAACGATGTCCCTCACAGCAAAAGCTGCTGTAATTCAGCTGAGGACACTAATTTGGTTGACCTTTGCTTCACCCCTTAGTTCTTGAAAGGGATACTTCAAAGACAAAGAGTTAAATTCTTAAAAAAATATGATTAATATTTGTAAAAATATATTCCTTAAAATAAAATAAAATACAATAAAATAAAATAAAATGTTTATACAGTTTTTAGAGATGATGATGATAATAATAATAATAATAATAATACAAAAACATGACGAGTCATTATTTATTTAAATACACATTAGTTATATACAGTAAATGCAATGTTTATTTTGGGCTAGAATACAGATTTATATCTTGCTGGGTTTTATTCTTTTCTATAGCTTTAGGCCTTACTCTCCCGAATCCACCCCTAAGAAAACCTCTTAATTACCCTTAATTGCTTTACAGCTACACTGACAGAAGCAAACAGGACATTCCTGCAAGTGTGAGTTTGTATGACAGACGCGACCAGACAGAGACAATGAACACAGCTTCACAAGTACTTGTTAACGCAGGGACAAAGTTACTGTAGAAACACTGTATGTTGATGGGTAAAGGTCACTCTGGATTATTAATAGTGTTAATACTGTTCATAATATTAAAACAACTTTGATTATTCTGAGTACTAATACAATAAAACATCTACTATATGAGGTTTAAAGATTTAAATTGCATTAGACGTGTTATTGTAAATGTTATTGCAATTTTGACATTTTAAAATACATAAATGTATTAAACTATATATATGAACCACATGTGAAATGCTGTGGCACAAAGGTATTTTTAATCTAAAACAGGCTCAATAAAAAGCCCAGCTCAGCTGGGTCTCTGCTCAGGATCTCCATTTATAATAACCCTGACCTATAGTGTAAGTATATTATAGTGGATTTTGAGGTTTGGTATGGGTACTACAGGTAAATTAAGGCCTTTCATGTCAAAAATTTAATGATAACATTTAGTGCTGTCAAATGATTGATCAAATCGAGAATAAAAGTTTTGGTTTAATATATGTGTACTGTGCGTATTTATTAGCTACCATTAAAGCTAGTTTTCATTCTTAGTGTGAATGGGTCTAGATTCCAGGACTGAGTATGTGCTAGTGTATATGATAGAAGTCAAAGGTCACTTTTTAATATATACTATCCTGTATTTACAAAAGGAAATGCATTTAGTTTTGTGTATATGGCTTGTCTGTGTAATGTTCTTTGGGATTACGAAAGAGAAGCTATTTTGTCATCAAAGGACTTGGTCACCCAAAAATGAAAATTTAGTCATCATTTATTTACCCTCTTGTTGTTTCAAAAGATCCCAAAAGGTTAAAAAGGCATTGTAAAAATAAACCAAATTTATGCCTAGATTTACATATAAAAGCACATAGATCACATCACAATTACTAACAATAACTCTCAGTCTGGCCTTTATTTTACGCTTGATATCCTAACTACTGATTACATCTCTTTCAGCTACTCATACTTATTTTAATGTAGTTCCTGCTTTCCACAGAGCGGTATACTAACCCTAGCTCTCTCCATCTCCCAGCTCTTTTGTCTTTAATGTGCTTAGGAAATGGTAAATGGAGCTAACGGAGCATTATTGACAGACCTTTTCAGAATAGAGTCAAATCTGACACGACTGCCACACTCTGTGAACCTTGAGGAGAATGTTTAATAGTCAGACAGTATCAACATAGCTTTAGTTTGTAATTATAGGAGTTATTGTGCTTGTGTTTATGCCTTGCACAGTTTATATTTTTTCCCAAGACCATGTTTCCCCAACATAAGTCATGTGATTATGCAGCATGTCTTGACACAGACTGGTGAGGGTTGTCGGAGAAAGTGACAAAACACTTGTTGCATACCGTAACAAGCATCTTGTGCCTTGTTAGACATAAAACTGTTCTACATAATCCGAACTTTAGCTTGTAAGAAAGTCAGTGGTGGTCGCAAGGAGGGTTCATTTTTTAGCTGTAGTGCTTGATTTATCCTCTGGTTTGTGGTAGTATTCAGTGCCTTCAGGATGCACTGGTTGATCGAGTCTCTAAATAAGAATTAATGGCATGTCTGGGTGATATGAGAAAAAGAGAATGTGATTCTTTGTATCTTAGAAATAAAGGCAAACTGGGGGGTTATCAGGGTATAACCTAAAATTTACTTAATAATAATCATCAACTTATCATTCTGATCTAATAGCTTCTTATAGTCATGGTTCCATTGTATCCCAATTTGGAAATGAGTCTGACTAGAGACGTTTAGTGACTGGGTGGGTCAACTTTATGTGATGGGTAAATGTCCAGTTTGACCCATCAAAGATGACCATGTCCAGTCATTTGTTGTAGAGAGTGTATGGCTAAAGCACTAACCCATGTGGTGAGGCTATGGGTGAGGTGTGTGAGCTTTTCCAGCTGAACTTAAGATCTGTTATCTTGGAAGGAAATAAGCCAGAAGAGCACTGACCTGGAAATGCACATCTTGGCCAGTTTAGATATTAACCGTTTGTGGTAAGGTCTCATGAAATGCTATCTGTAAAAACTGTGAGAAGTATCCACACTCAATAATAATTATTATTATACACAAAACAACAACAGCAACAACAATAATAAATGTAGTAGTTTTATAGCATATCTCTTGGGTAAACAATTGAACACAATAAAATAATATCAGAATATATCCTGCGATAAGTAATGAAGGTGGACATTTATTTATTTATTAAGTTCACTTACACTGATTACATATTTAATTAGACGAAATTGAATAATTACAAAACAACAAATTAGCTTACATATCAAAGGGATTTAAAGTGCAGCGAACCTGTCTCAAAGTTCATTAAGTCACAACACAACCTTTTGAACATCCGGTTGCTCTGTCGGTCTCCCCCTGTGTGGAGATCCACCAAATAACTGTTGGGAATAAATCAATATGAGAATAATTCGTGGACTGTAAAGTGGTTATGTGGAAATAAATCTATGACTTTGAGAAAATGTCTCTCCAGATTTATTCTTTAGACTTTATTCTTTTCACTAGTATTTTTGCTGTGATCACGTAATCGTGATTTATTATGAAAATTAAGCGAGTAGGCAAAGTGACGCTGTCTTATAAATGTAATTCGCTCCTATTTACAAGTAAATGTTCTGTGCTTGTATTGTGTGTGTGTCCTGTCTAATAGGGGCACCTGGCTGTGACGTGTGTAAGCCACTTTCCCCGCACCTCCCTTTTGTTGGTGTCCACTCACTTTTTTGGGTGGGCAGTGAGCCCCTCCTCTAAGTGCCTGACGAAGTTATTTAGGGTGTAAAATGGATTTGAATTTGCTGTTGTTAGCGTTCACAATTTGTGTCCGGACCACAGCAAGCAGCATACGGTCCTGTGAGACCAAACTGAGGAGAAGGCGAACACATTTTTCCCTCCTGATAAGGACACGTGTGAAGGGTTCATGTGGACTCACTGTGAACTGGGATTAAGTAACATTTATTTTCGTTTGGAATTATAACTTTCATAAAAGGTACAGTATTTCATTCATTATTTTGTAGGGTTCTGTTCTCTGTCATGACATTGTCGTCAGTCAATTTTATTTAGTGATTAATTTGGAAATGTAAAATGCATAATGTCACTAGATAATATATTCAGAATCAGAAGATCATTTAAAACACTAGTTGTGGTTTTTACAGTAAACACCTTTTGTTTTGAAGGCGAAGTGTTTTTTATCCTCATCCATATTTTTATTGTCGGAATTGATCTTCTGTTGCCCTGTTATTATTTACATTTTTCACAATATGGAGTAGCCTAATATTTAACAATAACCTGAGTCACATGGAAGTATTGAAAGTTCCCATGATATCAGTAGTAGAATTATCCACAGAAAACCAGTGAGCTGATAAAGTAGTGCCAAAGACTCCTTTACATCTCTGATGCTGACTCTACATCATCGGGCGTGACTTGTAATAGGTTCCAGCTCCGTGTAGGGCATCTAGGGCAAGACAGTTCTGAATATCTATTCAGAGATAATAATAGTAGCCCATTAATTGTATACTGTTGAATCTAAAAATTACAGAGAGACGATGAAGTAGAAGTACAGGAGAGAAAATAGTGCGCGCGCGTGAATGAAAAGTGATGATGATCTAGACGACTTCTTGGATGATAATAAAATGTTAATATATGCTTGTGTGGCAGATTCTTCTAAAACGTAGATTCAGTTTAATCTAGTAAGGACTGTTTTGACACCATGTGTCCGTTTTATCATTTTTTTTTTATTTTTATGAAACTATATTTTTAGACCGATTGTTACAGAATTCGCGCACTGAATATTTGCCTCCATCTATTTCTATGATTTCTATGATTTATTTAATTTCTACTGGGTTTTATGAGATTTTGAGTGGTCAGAAGTGTGATAACGTTATCACTGCACGTTTCACCACTTTGATTTTTCCTTAAACGTTTTGAGGCGGCAACTAACTAGGCTGCTGTACTAGACACAGAGCTAACAGTGGAAAACGTGCAGCTTTATTTATTATCAGGTACATGTAACGTGCTTTTACTTGTCACAATAGCGAAATACCGAATATAAGTTTTAGGCTGCTTTGTCACTTTTGTTCTCATGTGCTCATAATGAGTAGTAGTCTCGTGAGCCCCAGTTCTATAGGGTGGCGGTGGCAAAAGTTTGTTCCTCACCTCCCGCAGGGGATTATATCGACTGAATACTCAATTTCGCCACCCACCCTCTGAGAGAAAACACTTTGTATGACCACCAAATCGCCTCAGTCAGATGAGTACAGCCGTGCAGCATACGTGTGCCTTAATAGCTAGCAAATGTGATTCAGCTCCGTATACAGCTAGATTGAAGTGACTATTCAGTAATCAGTAATTCAATGATTCTTCTTTTCACCTCCTAGACAGGAAGATGTTGCTAAATATAAAACACATATTGTGGTTGATCTGCATATACCAAACAACGACTAAACCTGGTAAGCTTTTTATATTTCTATTTTTAACAGCTGTAAAGTGTTGTTTGGTAATATATCTCATGTTCAAGAGTTTCTGAATGTAAAGTGTGGAAATTTAACTCATTAATTTAAGACTGGTGTTTGCATGAGTCTAAGCCATACACTCATGTGAATATATGTATGTTTTTCTGTTCCATAATCTTTTTGGGTCTGTCTGTCTGATTTCATTTCATGCAACAAAAGTCAATTTAATTGTAAATTGAACTGCAATGCTTCTCCTTAACACGCCAAACTGTAGTAAAGAGGACCTTAATCTCTCATTCCCACAAACTATTGTCTCCCAGCTGCCTCTAATGGTTTACTTCCAGGCACCTACAGTATACCTTTTAATTAGGATCTTCTTGTAGTCTGGTGCAAACAGATGGCTTGGCTTCATCACTCTGAGAAGCCATGCTCTCACACAGTGGTGTGCTACCCTGAGGGGTAATCCCACCTGTCCAAAGCATTTCTCACATTGTTGGTCTGAGTATATGGTGATTTTCTCTCAGTTATGATCCTTTCAACATCCCACCTTCAAGGTTATCTTGCCTTCTACTGCAAAGTAGTTTCTGGTTGCATACCCGTAGGCTTCACAGAGGCAGTAAAATAATTTTCAGTTCAATTATCATAAACACAGTAAGGCATGATTTCCTGTGCTTTGCAGTGGATGCAGCTGTGTGTATAACGTCTCATGCCTTTCATTCCCTCAGTCTCTAGTACGTTACTGGTGATGCGTCCTGTCAACGGCTTGTTGTCTGGGAAAGTGACCCTTCCGTGTTACTTCTCCATCATCCCCACTGTTGGACCTAGAAATAGAAATGCCTCAGGAACAGATTACCTACGCATCAAATGGACCAAAATTGAGGGCGGTGTTGAGTCGACTGTTCTTGTAACCCAAAATGGCGTCATTAAGATCGGTTCCGGGTACAGAAGCCGTGTATCTGTGCAGAGTCACCCGGAAGACATCGGGGATGCTTCTCTGACAATGGTGAAGCTCCGGGCCAGTGATGCTGGAACATACCGCTGTGAAGTGATGTTTGGGATTGAAGACACACAAGACACAGTCAGTTTGAATGTTGAGGGTGAGATTTTTTAAACACATTATCTGTCTGCCATTCCCTCAAATTTGTTTTGTCTTTTTAGAGACACAGCTGTTGTATCCTAAGCACATATGCTGCCAATATGGTAAATTCCTTAAAGCTAATTGATCAATGACAGTCATAACCCAAGTAAATTATAGATAAATGAAACTTTAGTCTGTTAAGTGGAACTGTTTGTGGGAGAAAACCCGCAAGCACAGATTATCTAAATTGTTGAGGGATTTGAAGGTTGTTTTGGACTCTCCCAGATTACAGTTACAGTGTAAAAAGTCATGTGCACTCCAATAAACTTTGCCTCTTTTAATGTATTCCCTCTGCTTGGATATACTGTGATGTTGGGACACATCTTGTATGGGCTGATTTATGCTCAGACCATGTGAAACGATGGGATGGGTCAACCCTGAACTGCTTTGGCTCTAGAATTGCAGCACCACCCTGCTCTCAGCAAAGACACACTGCCATTTTAATTAGATCCATTACTCATTTAATTTGAATTTGTTTCAAAGTGACAATTATGGGGGTGGGTGGAATGTCCCCTCATTCAAACAAATGTCCCAACACTGCTTGCTTTGTTAATTTGTTTATATGCAACTTGCAGACATCATCAAGAATAAAGCTGTTTCTATTAAGCTTCTTATTTATTGTGGTCATTGACAACAATGATAGTGATACAATATGCCACCATTTAATGAAAATTTGAATGGATGGAATGGACTTTGTTACGAAATGTTCATTTTTTGTTTGTTTTATTTTTTTTTGTACAGGCGTGGTGTTTCACTACAGGTCAAATGTCAGCAGATACATTCTGAACTATGCACAAGCTGTGCAGAGCTGCAGCAGCGTTGGATCCACCATTGCTACAGCAGAACAGCTGAGAGCTGCTTATGAGGATGGATTTGACCAGTGTGATGCTGGTTGGATAGCCGATCAAACAGTGAGGTTAGAAGCAACACACACTGCACACAGAAACAGTCTGTATTTCAATATCCACTTCTGGCAAACTCCATAATAAGTATTAAACAACATGTCAACATTTTGATATAAAAGGAAATTGCAAAGGCTGTACTACTTTCATGAGAAACATTTCTTTCTGTGTGAATTGTTTCTGTCTGTAGATATCCAATCACTAGACCAAGGCCCGGCTGCTTTGGAAATCTGCCTGGAAAACCTGGTGTCAGGTCGTATGGCAAACGCAAGCCCACAGAGACCTTCGACGTGTACTGCTATGTGGATAAGCTTGAGGGTACGGATTTTACTGTTCGTGCTATTCCTTACAACTTCACTTATCTAAAAAAAAAAAAACATGTTGACATGGCCAGCAGTTCTGTGGTTATGTGAAAGAGCAGTAGTTTATCTATTATATTTGCTCTATGCTGACTTATTTAATGTGGTTTTAAACTGCGGTTATGACCAAAAATGAGTATCGACCATTTGGCAGGGAACAACTGTGGTTATTAGATTGAAATGAGAGCTTTCAATATTTTAGTTGCCACAAAAAACAAGTTTTGTTATTTATTTATTTTTGTTAAGTATGTCTGTTTCTTTTCAATTCCAATTTCAATGTTAATTTTAAAAACTTATAATGTATGCTAATCAGAACATGACAAAAATAACAAAAGTGACATACTTGCATCGAACGTTGCATTTTCAGTTACTAAAATGAGAAAATATCAATTGTAGATTTATTACGATTTAATTCCCAAGACTTTGCACACTGAATCTGACGTTTTTGCACCTTGAAAAATAAATACGACCTCATGTTGTGTCAATCCCAATCGCAAAAATCAGTTTCTATTTCGATTTGTTGCATTTTTGCATCTGTAACAAAAATTTTAATAGGAAAGGATGAAAAATTTGAAAAATGTATATGACATTTTTGAATTTAGTGTGTAAGGACTTTTACAAATTCCAGGATGACCCAAAAATAACAATGATCATTTAAAAAAAAGTTTTCTCATATCTTGACAGGATACTTGGTATTCTTAATATGTACTAAGTCCAGCTCAATGAAGTGACAAAAGCAAGAAAAACAACTAACGTGAGAAACAAATGGAAAATGGATTTGTGAAATTAACACCCTGTTGTATGTTGTGGTGTTTAATATGTCTCATTCCCTCACGAAAGAAGATCTGGGTATGTCTTTACTGTTCTGCTGTAAATTAGTTAGACGTCATAAAAACCTCAGTTCTAGCTTTTGACAGCTACACCCAGGGCTGGGCGAAAACAACTCGACCTCATTTTTATTTTCATTTGATTCACCACGGCATTTGCTAATGGAAAACAATTCTTTCTTTTCTGAAAACTGAATTTGCATATGTCATATTATTAGCGAATTCCTCTTCCACTTATAGACAATATGAGGTTTTTGATTCATTGATTGGTGCTTGTTAGCAAGACTATAATAATTATGATTATACTCTTAACATGCATGCTGTTTTTATGACAAACTCAAAATGCATCTAATTTCAGACGTAATAACTCAAAATGTTTCTTGTGTGTGTTTTTCTCTTCAGGTAATGTTTTCTTTGCACCCACACTGCGTGAAATGACCTTCGATGAGGCCAAGGCTGAGTGTGCAAGCATGAATGCAGAGCTGGCCTCACCTGGTCAACTCCACGCTGCTTGGAGACAGGGCCTGGACCGCTGTGATTATGGATGGCTGTCTGACGGCAGTGCTCGCCATCCTGTCTCTGTTCCTAGAAGTCAGTGCGGTGGTGGTCTGCTGGGTGTACGCACCATGTACCGCTACCGAAACCAAACAGGCTTCCCAGATCCCAATATGAAGCTAGGGGCATACTGTTTTAAAGGTAAAGACTTTACACTAAGCTCATGAATTGTTTATGGCGTAATAAACGAACACCTGAGTTGTTGCAAGACTAGCCACTTTACCAGCTGCTTTGACGTCATTTCTCTCAGTATATGTAGTATGGAGCCATCACCCCATTAAATACCCAAACATGAGCTCCAGGCTTACTGTGACTGCCTCTTAAGGGCAGTAAATCAAAGCAGAATATTAGTTAAAGTGCACCACTTTTTGTTAATTGAGGTTCTTTTAAGTTGAGACGCCTGGTATGGAAAAGTTTATATGAGAGTTGCTCATTCTCTAGTGATTCACTGACCTCACTCTGCTGCATTCTGGGTTGCCGCCCGTTTCTAAGGCAACCTACAGTAACTGGGCTTGGTTAACTAGAGGGTTTAATCATCCAGAGGTCCGTTATGCCACTGTAGTGCTTCGTGGCTAAAATGACAGATGCTTGTCAGACTTTGCCTTCTGGTGTTGTAGGTACTCAGACCTCAGAAAGACTTGATGTTCTCATCAGCTTGGATGACCTCATAAGAACAATATTATGCAACCAGGAGGACCAGTCTCAAAATATAAACAGCATTGAGACACTTCAAAACAATTTTTACAGTCCCTTCAAAAAAATCTATTTTGGTAACACCTTTGAGCAGATACTAGTAATAGGCATACCAGCTAAAGAGGCATATTGCTTATTGATATCAGCTAGGGATGCATATTTCTTAGTGATATCATAATGGTAATGGTTGATATTAGTTTTTGTTTTTAAATTTAGCAGCCAGTATCAAACATTTAATTGTGCTAATTTCATATTTTAAATTTTGATTACTTTTGCTGTTTTCTAAAGCTAGCCTAAATTAATCTTTGAAAACACTAATTATTTAATACCACTGTTTAATAAAAAAAATGAAATAAAATGTTATTTTTGTAAATTACAATGTTGTTACTGCTCATTTTAATTTTAGTATTTAAATTTCTGATTTTATTTTCTGGATTTTTCAGGGAGGTCTACTTAATGCATATCTGATTGATGTCTTTTAACTGAAAGATCAGAGTTTCTTCCCTAGAGTTTTCATATTGAGCCATTCATTTAATCTAAATAAAAAGTATTTTGTAACCTTTTTATAACTTAGGTGCACAGCACAGGCCTACAGCCATCAATAAAGATTAAAAAGTGCTTAGGTGTTACCTACTACTTTTCTTTTTCTTCCTCTCTCCGCTGTCAGACTGTCTGTCCTTCCTGTCATTTGCACCAGCGCTTATCTGAACAGACATTAGAATAAAGGAGAACGATACCACCAGAGAGCTAAAATCAGTGGTTCTCGCTAACCCCTGACCTGGGGGGTTTATCTTTTCAACTGAGGCTAATTTAGACAACCTACCCCATGCTAAGCAGGGCACTCACCCAGAATGACAGCCACCGACTTGCTGTGATAAGTAATGGACCTGGGGTTAATCCTAAACCTCAACACTATGACCTTGTTGTTTGTTTGGTCTGTTTCAACTATGGCAAGCCTTCCTGATCCATGTGGCATTGATTGTGTTCAAGTGTCTTCTTTTTTTTTGCGTGGTGGGTTTTGTTCTCATGTTCGTCTGACCTGTGATGACTATGAATGTTTTATATAGTGACAAAGCTGCTGGGGGGGGGGAGCTGCAAACCATCAGACAATGCATCACATGGATGATGGAAATTTTTCTTAAGGGAAAAAGTACCTCATGTCATCAGACTGAATAGAGAGAGCCTGTTGATTATAGAGAACAGCTGGAGCCCTTGGCTGCTGGCATGTTATATTTGAAGATGGCGCTTTTTTGGTGAACACAGGGTAATTAAAAGCCATTTAGAGTGTGTAAGCTGTTTGTGTGAATGAAATTCAATTTGCAAAACAATTGATGGGTTGTTGGAACCATTCTGACACCATTCACTTAAAAGAATTTCACTGATTAGTTTAAAGCCAAGTTAATCTGATGTGCTATTCACACCAACCTTTACATATTTAAAATCAAGCACTGCGTACAATGTCATGTACAAAGAGCTGCACCTAGAAAGTTGTGTAAAAATGACCTTCCCCTTATTATCCTTTTATGGAGTTGAAGTGAAAATCACTTTCAGACTGACCATTTAAAAACCTTTATCACCAAGGTATGTTTCAACATTTGTTAGAAATATAGGCCTCTTTGGGACTATGAGAATGGTATGATTAAATTCTGATCTTGTTTCAGCAGTACCGGGATGATGTTTCATAATAATTTCATTATAATGATCAATCAAGCATAATGTCTCAAGGGGAAGGACTGACAGTTGGAAGCTTGTGTGACAATTGAAAGATCCCATAACAGAGATTTATTTGGAGATCATGACACAGACAGTATTTTTTTTAGATACAGTGGACTCAGAAAGAATTTGACCAAATTTGTAAATTTCGTTGCAGATATCATATCAAGACAATCGTGACAAAAAGAAAATGTCATAATATTTTATTACTACTATTATTCTTAAATAAAGTAAATATAGTGATATACATCTACACCACTGTTCAAACATTTAGAGATAAAACTTTTAAATGTTTCTGACATAAGTGTCTTATGCTCAACAAGGCTGTATTCATTTGATCAGAAATACAATAAAACAGCAATGTTGTGCAATATCATTGCAGTTTAAAATAACTAACTGACCCTAAAGTTTTGAAGGGTAATGGAAATGTATTTAAAAACACAAACGTTGTACTTATATGTATTATTTAAATCTATAATTTGTATATACTTATTATTATTAATATATACTATGTTTTTGAAGAAATAGTTACTGAAATAATTGTGCTTTTTATGTTTCTGTAACCATGAAGTTGCAATCTGATTATTATTTATTTTGTTCTATGTTTCAGTATGGATTAAATGCACTTTTGTATATAATATAAAAATTACCTGTAAATACTGTGATTTTTATTTATTTTTTTTTTACACTAGGTTCAAAGCTTTTATTCAACCAGTCCTCCTGGGTGGATGTCACAGTACAGAGTGGTACCACTATGGAGCCCAACACTGCTATCTTTGGCACAGAGACCACCACAGGCCAGACTCTCTCTCCTGAGGCCAGTCCCTCTCATGCGTCACAGGCCACCTCTGATGATGACCTGTCCCCAACAGACGCCCCTTCGATGTTTTCTACAAGCATGGCACCACTAAAGACAAGCCACGACCCTTACAGATTAGAATCAGTCAGTGCGAAATCTGAGGAAGGCTTTGGCACAACAAAACTTCCAGATTTTGATATTAGCGATTTTGGCGCTGAGAACGCTGATGATGAAGCAAACGTTCGTGGAGATGTGATCCGTGGAGAACTTACTACTACGGTTCCCACAGCCTCAGAGGATCCAACAGAGGAGATAGAGGACAAGAGCATAATTGAGGTGAAGACTGTTCTACCTGATATTTTACTCTCAGACTCTCTAAGCACAAAACCGATGTTTGCAGTCGGGAAAACAGAGGAATCTATCGTGGTTGGGGTCACAACAGACAGTGTTTTAGAATCAGGTGCCACTGTACTGACATTAGTCAACACTGAGGAATCTGGACACAAAACTATATCGTCCACACATAGTGAATCCATCACAAAACTTCCAGAGCAGACTCTGACTCACACAGCTAGTGAGACCAGTGCTGGTCAAGGCGAGGCTGAAATACACGCTTCCACACAGTCATCTTTTATACTGGCAACAGAGGCTACTTTTCTGGAGAGTGCTAAGTCTACTGTGTTCTCTGAGTATGAAGATGAGACTGGCATTGGTGTTGTAATGGCGGACCCCCCACCTCTGTCTACACAGAGATCCACCCGCCCAGAACCTGAACCTTCAGAGACCTCTAGTGGAGTTACCATCACTCATTCTACAATTACCCCCACTGTTTTTATGCAAAGCTCACAAACTGGAGAATCCACAGGAACCTCCAAATCAACACAAAGGCCATCTCAGACATTCACTGTTGACATGGCTGGCCGGGATACGAAGTCACCGGGTTTGACTACACCTAGTTCAGCCACAGTTGCTGCAGGAGCAGCAATAACAGTGCCTTCACTTACTGACCATGGGACATCTCGTGAAGAAGCTACTTCTGGCTCTTCAGAAGCACTAACTAAGGCCACAGACACCACCACTGATTCTGATCACTCATCAGGTATGATTTCTCTGCTTTTCTTACTCTGCTTTCTGAACAAAGTGTTTTGAAATGGCATTTCAGTCTCATCGATTATTGATATTGAAAAGACGTGCAGGGCTGGAACATTATCTTATGTAAATATGAACATGTGTCTTGAAAGGAATAGTATATGTTCTCACCCTGTGTGGTTTTCATTTGTTATCATTACAGTAGATTCAATATATAATGATGATTTTAAGTGTTATATAAATGTTTATATACTGTATATATACAGTACTGTGCAAAAGTTTTAGGCCACTAGTATTTTCACCAACAAAAATGGTTTTAAGTGGGTTATTTCTATCTTTTGTGGTAGCGTGTCAGTTGTAAATATCAGTTTACATTTCCAAACATTATTTTTGTCATTAATTTTAATAATGCAGTGAGATTATTGTCTGAATGACATGAAGCAACAGAACAAACTGAGACAGACTAAATCCAGAAGAACTGTCTAAAACTTTGAACAGTACTGTAGCTTTGCAGGTAGGTTTTTTTTTCTTCATCTTGGAGACGTTGCCACTGTTCTTCAGTTTGTTCTGTGTCTTCATGTCATTCCAGACAGACTGGATGATGATCAGATACGATCTCTGTGTGAAGCACTGGCTGTTGTCAGACTCCTTGTGCAGACAAAAATCTCACCGCATTATTGCAATTAATGACAAAAATAATGATTGGAAACGTAAACTGATATGTCCAACTGAAACACTACCAAAAAAGATAGAAATAACAGACTTAAAACCATTTTATGTTGGTGAAAATTCTAGTGGCCCAAGACTTTTGCACTTTGCATTTGGACATTAACTGTTGTTAAAATATGATATTTATAGTCTTTTTGTACATTAAAAAATAACCCCCAAAAATGCAACCCATGCACAACTCCGTAGTTTTTCCCGCAACAGCATTTTCAAAATAGCCAAACTGTGCTGGAAAACCGTGACCCTGGCAACACTGGTTCGCTGTACCCTTATCACACAGATAACCTTCCGCGTTGTGATGGCGGGGTCAAACCTTATCAAGTAATGTTGCTGCCACTTTCAATGCTCAAGCTCTTTGAAGTCAGGTAGATTGGCTGTTCATCTTTTAGTCATCCATCAGTTGGAAAAAAATAATTTGTAAAAGTATATGCCATTGATGTTACTTTGTGTTATGGACGTCTCACAGAATAAGAATGATTATTAACTTTGTTGTTGTAGTTGTAATTATCATTCTAGGTGTGAACAGTTCTTAACTGTACCTTCCAGGGTCCTGAACAGAATGGTTCTATACATTTAAAATGTACTTAGAAAGGCATTTAGCACTACCCATGATTATTATTTCTATCAAATTCTGAGAATGTCACTTTCTTGGCACTTTCAAAAACCTTTGTGATTTTAAATGCTTTTACATGCTGAAACCAAACATTTCTACTCTATTTGTGGATTTTACAGAGAGTACTGAAAGCCTTGTCAATTTGTGGATATATACTACAGTACCATACAGCAGAGATTTGGCCTTTTGTTATTTGTATTGCCTTTAGCAATCCTTTTCAGGCGAATTCTGATTCTCCAACATTGTGATTCTGTGAAAAGAAAGATGCTGTCTTGATGGTTCAAACTGGTGCACATTATGTTCAGTAGGACTGAACGACTGAGTAATTTTATAGCTTCAGGCAGTAATCACAACCTACACTACACCACGGGTGCAGCATGGCAGGTTTTTTTGTTTTGTTGCCTGCATCTGGCAGAGATGGTTTCAATACCGATGTGCATCCATTAAGTTTAGAGAGTTATTCATTAGGGGATGCCCTAACAAATCTGCTCTCCTAGTGATTTCTGTCAGTGAAGACAGGCTTGGCAAAATGAGGCCTTGGACGCATTACCAGTGTAAACACAGAGGTCTGTTAATGCATTGATGTCTGGACGCTACAGCATGGCTGATGTCATCACTACAGCAGAGTCTCGTCTTTATAGAGACGGCTGAAAAAGTGTTAGTGAAGAGAATGCGAGTGTTGCATTCTTATGTTGACTACTTGGTTGGTTATAAGAAATAAGTGTAAGACCAAAGGAAAGCAAGGATGTAAAAATGAAATATTACGTATTTCATGTCAAAACACTGTGACACAAAGATTAAACTAATGAGTTCAGAAAAATTACCCAGGTTGCTTAGGCCAGTGAGGTAATTATTTAGGGACAAAAGCACATTTGTGCCTGCCGTCAGCCCTCTGCACTGCTCTCCATTTTGAGGCTGCTCCAGCTTGTTTTACCAGATGCATAAAATGATGCTGGGAACTTTGGGTTTGGCCATTCCCCTGTGTCTGAAAGTTGGACTGTATAGTCAAATGAATGAGAGCGAGAGGAGGAGGGTCTTTTTCTGGGTTCTGTCTGTCCAGACTTCTATTGGTTTAACCAGGTGTCTGCAGACACTAACCTTCGTCTCTGCAGGTGTTCCCGACATCAGCTACTAATCTGGACGATTCAAAAGTATTATCTTCATCTAACTTTGAAGTGCTTATCAGTAGCTGAGTGGTATGTTTATCTGATATGACTAATGTTGAGCTAGCATATCTGGTAAATATGTACTGCTTTAGTAGTGCTTTAACAGAGATATTTAGCCTAGTAGACAGAATCAGTTGTGTTGTAATCCAGTATCCAGTGGTTGTTTACTAAAACATTTGCTGTTTCTTTTTGTCTTCATAGAAAAAAGACTTTTAATATATATTTATATGTATAAACAACCTCTGCTTTTTAATTGTATGAATCCAGTAATGTGCATATGCATTTAAAAAAATTAGCTTTTTTGAACTTCTGTCATTTTGTCACATTTTTGTACAATATTCAGATTTTTGGTTTGGTCACTGTTCCGGTGTAATTCAGGGTTAGTTTAACAAAGCCTTTGTTGAAAGAAAAAAACAACCCTTACAAATGCATCCAGAAAATAGGCAATTAATTCAATTTATTTGCTTTTTTTTTTTTTTTTTTTTTCAACAGTTCATCAAAATATGATGCCTTTTGGAGAGCCACATTCTCACCCTCCCCAATTGGTTGTCATTCCTGAGATACCTGATGATCTTCTTCCTGTTGATGGGGAGAATGTTGTAGCAAGTGGAGATTTCTTGTCCTCTCTAGCAGTTACCATGACCCCAACTGTCAGCTTCATAAATGGCAAGTTTGAGGTGACACTTCAGCCTAAAGTTATGGCTAAAGAAGTTAGAGGAGATACGTTTGGAAGTGATTCTCTTGGAGTACACAACTTAAGTGAACAAGAAGAAGCGACGTTTGATAGTTCATTAGTGGAGGCTGGCAGAACACCACATGAATCACTGGTTTCAAGATCCTCAGTAGTGTCCCCCTTGTACTCCACAACCCCTCAATCACACATTAATTTTGGCTCAGGAGAGTCCACTCCACCATCACCTACCATAACAATTATTGAAGAGGAAACTCTCATATCTGAAGGAACTGCCATGCCAAACATTTTAACTTCCAACACTGAAAAGCAGCATTCTGTCAAACCAGTGATTCCGTTGGATCACAATGACACTACTAAATCATCTATATCTTATTCAGTGCACAGTATTAGCTCAGTAACAGAGGACGAAGTCATAGATTCAGCTGTTACAACACAGGTCATAGGAATGACAACTCAGAAAGATGATTCAGTTAAAATGACAACACACACAGTTGTTTCTGGCCTAGGGCCTACTTCAGCACATATGGACCATTTGGATACAGATGAATCAGGCTTGACTGTTCAGACAACTAAACAGTTTAGTTTGACATTACCAACCCAAGTACATAGTACAACAACAACAAAAAAGGACATTAAGTATACACCATCAACTGAGACTGTTAAAATACAGAAAGAGGCAACTTCAGCATCCATGATGCCATCAACAAACAATGTAGAAATGACAACAGCAAAATATAAGCATTCACCATCACATTTTTCTTCTGTTTTACCGTCTTCAGAGGCTTCAAGAGATGAGACTTTGTTTAGAACCACAACAATAAGTTCTGCATTGTATAAAATAACTAAATCAGACCAAGAACTGAGCACATCCACTAACACAATATCAGTGTCCGGCTCAACAGATGCTGATACCACAAGAGATCAGACAATTGAGAGACATAGTAAAGAATATGTTTCCTCTCTTGACTCTACAGAAACTAGTGCTGCACATACATTTTCATCACTGAGCACCAGGGGCACAACAGAAGAAACAGTTACAAGTAAAGATGCTACATCACCTACAGCAACAACCACAGCTACTATAATAGTGGAGAAAGATCTGTCATCAAAACCATCTGAATCCACAATCATAAATGTTTCAGAGACTGGACATTTAGATGAGACATTATCTGAAAGCACAGTTACCATGATCTCAGAGAAGACAACTGTAAAAGATGTTGTGTCACCTTCAGGTTTTTCATCAAGTTTGCCCTCTACAGACTCTGAAGGTTCAGGAGATGAGACATCTGATAAATTTAGCAAAGAGTTCACAACAACAAGTTGTTCATTTTATTCTTCAACCAAATTAGATCATGAACTTACTAAAACATCATCTGACTTGACAGAAATAAGCTCAGTGTCCAGCTCCACAGATGCTAATGCTACAAGAGATCAAGCAACTGAGACATATAGTAGAGAACCTGTTTCTTCTCTTGACTCTGCTGTAACTAGTGATGTACTTACATTTTCATCACTGAGCACCAGCGGCTCAACAGGAGAAACGGTTACAAGTAAAAATCTTACATATCATTCAGCAACAACCACAGCAACTGTGATGGAGGACAAAGACCTGTCAGCAAAACCATCTGAATCCACAATCATTAATGTATCAGATACTCTGTTCTCCTCTGCTCAGACTGGACATTTAGATGAGAAATTACCTGAAAGCAAGGTTACAGTAATATTAGAAAAGACAACTGCCAGGGATGTAACGTCATCAGGTTTTTCTTCAAGTTCACCATCTACAGATTCTGAAGCTTCAGGAGATGAAACCTCTGATATGTTTAGCAAAGAGTTCACAACGACAAGTTCTTCTCTTTTTTCTTCAACCAAATCAGACCATGAACTTACCAAAACATCATCTAAAACGACTGAAACAATCTCAGTGTCCAGCTCAACAGATCCTGAAGCTACAAGAGATCAGACAACCGAGACACATAGTACAGAACCCGTTTCTTCTCTTGACTCTGCTGTAACTACTGATGTATTTACATTTTCATACACCAGGGGCCCAGAAGGAGAAATAGTTACAAGAACAGATATTTCATCACCTATAGCAACAACCACAGCTACAATTATGGAGGACAAAGATCTGTCAGCAAAACCATCTGAATCCACAATCATTAATGTATCAGAGACTCTGTTCTCCTCTGCTCAGACTGAACATTTAGATGAGAAATTATCTGAAAGCACTGTTAAAACAATCTCGGAGAAGGCAACTGCCAAAGATGTAATATTGCCATCAAGCTTTTCATCCAGTTTTTCCTCTACAGACTCTGAAGTTTACAGAGATGAGACATCTGATATGTTTAGCAAAGTGTTCACAACAACAAGTTCTTCATTTTATTCTTCAACCAAATTAAATCATGAACTTACTGAAACATCTTCTGACATGACAGAAACAAGCTCAGTGTCCAGCTCAACAGATACTGATGCTACAAAAGATCAGACAATTGAGACACATAGTAGAGAACCTGTTTCTTCTCTTGACTCTACTGTAACTAGTGATGCACAAACATTTTCATCACTGAGCACCAGGGGCTCAACTGGAGAAACATTTACAAGTAAAGATGTTACATCACCTATAGCAACAACCACAGCTACTATAATGGAGAACAAAGACCTGTCAGCAAAACCATCTGAATCCACAATCATTAATGTTTCAGAGACTGTGTTCTCATCTGCTCAGACTGGACATTTAGATGAGAAATTACCTGAAAGCACTGTTACAGTAATATTTGAGAAGGCAACTGTCAGAGATGTAACGTCATCAGGTTTTTCTTCAAGTTCACCATCAACAGATTCTGAAGCTTCAGGAAATGAGACGTCTGATATGTTTAGCAATGAGTTCACAACAACAAGTTCTTCTCTTTTTTCTTCAACCAAATCCGACCATGAACTTACTAAAACATCATCTGACACAACAGAAACAAGCTCAGTGTCCAGCTCCACAGATGCTGAAGCTACAAGAGATCAGACAACCGAGACACATAGTAGAGAACTTGTTTCTTCTCTTGACTCTGCTGTAACTACTGCTGTACTGACATTTTCATCACTGAGCACCAGGGGCCCAGAAGTTGAAACAGTTACAAGTACAGATGTTTCATCACCTATAGCAACAACCACAGTTACTGTGATGGAGGACAAAAACCTTTCAGCAAAACCATCTGAATACACAATCATTAATGTATCAGATACTCTGTTCTCCTCTGCTCATACAGGACATTTAGGAGAGAAATTATCTGAAAGCGCTGTTACAGTAATATTAGAGAAGACAACGGCCAGAGATGTAACGTCATCAGGTTTTTCTTCAAGTTCACCATCTACAGATTCTGAAGCTTCAGGAGATGAGACGTCTGATATGTTTAGCATTGAGTTCACTACAACAAGTTCTTCTCTTTATTCTTCAACCAAATCAGACCATGAACTTGCTGAAACATCATCTGACACAACAGAAACAAGCTCAGTGTCCAGCTCAACAGATACTTATGCTACAAAAGATCAGACAACTGAGACACATAGTAGAGAACCTGTTTCTTCTCTTGACTCTACTGTAACTAGTGATGCACAAACATTTTCATCACTGAGCACCAGGAGCTCAACTAGAGAAACATTTACAAGTAAAGATGTTACATCACCTATAGCAACAACCACAGCTACTATAATGGAGGACAAAAACCTGTCAGCAAAACCATCTGAATCCACAATCATTAATGTATCAGATACTCTGTTATCCTCTGCTCATACAGGACATTTAGGAGATAAATTATCTGAAAGCGCTGTTACAGTAATATTAGAGAAGACAACAGCCAGAGATGTAACGTCATCAGGTTTTTCTTCAAGTTCACCATCTACAGATTCTGAAGCTTCAGGAGATGAGACGTCTGATATGTTTAGCATTGAGTTCACAACAACAAGTTCTTCTCTTTATTCTTCAACCAAATCAGACCATGAACTTACTAAAACATCATCTGACACAACAGAAACAAGCTCAGTGTCCAGCTCCACAGATGCTAATGGTACAAGAGATCAAGCAACTGAGACACATAATAGAGAACCTGTTTACTCTCTTGACTCTACTGTAATTAGTGATGAAACTATATTTTCATCACTGAGCACCAGGGGCCCAACAGCAGAAACAGTTACAGGTAAATATGTTACATCTCATTCAGCAACAACCACAGTTACTGTGATGGAGGACAAAGACCCGTCAGCAAAACCAACTGAATCCGCAATCTTTAATGTTTCAGAGACTCTGTTCTCCTCTGCTCAGACTGAACATTTAGATGATAAATTATCTGAAAGCACTGTTACAGTAATATTAGAGAAGACAACTGCCAGAGATGTAACGTCATCAGGTTTTTCTTCAAGTTCACCATCTACATATTCTGAAGCCTCAGGAGATGAAACCTTGGATATGTTTAGCAAAGAGTTCACCACAAGTACTTCACTTTATTCTTCAACCAAATCAGACCATGAACTTACCAAAACATCATCTGACACAACAGAAAAAATCTCAGTGTCCAGATCAACAGATGCTGAAGCTACAAGAGATCAGACAACCGAGACACATAGTAGAGAACCAGTTTCTTCTCTTGACTCTGCTGTAACTACTGCTGTACTTACATTTTCATCACTAAGCACCAGGGGCCCAGATGGAGAAATAGTTACAAGTACAGATGTTTCATCACCTATAGCAACAACCACAGTTACTGTGATGGAGGACAAAGACCTGTCAGCAAAACCATCTGAATCTACAATCTTTAATGTTTCAGAGACTCTGTTCTCCTCTGCTCATACTGGACATATAGATGAGAAATTATCTGAAAGCACTGTTAAAACGATCTCAGAGAAGACAACTGCCAAAGATGTAATACTGCCATCAAGCTTTTTAACAAGTTTCCTCTCTACAGACTCTGAAGGTTCAGGAGATGAGACATCTGATAAATTTAGCAAAGAGTTCACAACAACAAGTTCTTCATTTTATTCTTCAACCAAATTAGATCATGAACTTACTAAAACATCATCTGACTTGACAGAAATAAGCTCAGTGTCCAGCTCCACAGATACTGATGCTACAAAAGATCAGACAACTGAGACACATAGTAGAAAACCTGTTTCTTCTCTTGACTCTACTGTAACTAGTGATGCACATACATTTTCATCACTGAGCAACAGGAGCTCAACAGGAGAAACAGTTACAAGTAAAGATGTTACATTACCTATAGCAACAACCACAGCTACTATAATGGAGGACAAAGACCTGTCAGCAAAACCATCTGAATCCACAATTATTAATGTTTCAGTGACTCTGTTCTCCTCTGCTCAGACTGAACATTTAGATGAGACATTATCTGAAAGCACTGCTACAGTAATATTAGAGAAGTCAACTGCCAGATATGTAACGTCATCAGGTGTTTTTTCAAGTTCACCATCTACAGATTCTGAAGCTTCAGGAGATGAAACCTTGGATATGTTTAGCAAAGAGTTCACAACGACAAGTTCTTCTCTTTATTCTTCAACCAAATCAGACCATGAACTTACCAAAATATCATCTGAAACGACAGAAAAAATCGAAGTGTCCAGCTCAACAGATGCTGAAGCTACAAGAGATCAGACAACCAAGACACATAGCAGAGAACCAGTTTCTTCTCTTGACTCTGCTGTAACTACTGCTGTACTTACATTTTCATCACTAAGCACCAGGGGCCCAGAAGGAGAAATAGTTACAAGTACAGATGTTTCATCACCTATAGCAACAACCACAGTTATTGTGATGGAGGACAAAGACCTGTCAACAAAACCATCTGAATCCAAAATCTTTAATGTTTCAGAGACTGTGTTCTCCTCTGCTCATACTGGACATTTAGATGAGAAATTACCTGAAAGCACTGTTACAGTAATATTAGAGAAGACAACTGCCAGAGATGTAACGTCATCAGGTTTTTCTTCAAGTTCACCATTAACAGATTCTGAAGCTTCAGGAGATGAGACATCTGATAAATTTAGCAAAGAGTTTACAACAACAAGTTCTTCATTTTATTCTTCAACCAAATTAGATCATGAATTTACTAACACATCTTCTGACATGACAGGAACAAGCTCAGTGTCCAGCTCCACAGATACTGATGCTACAAAAGATCAGACAACTGAGACACATAGTAGGGAACCTGTTTCTTCTCTTGACTCTACTGTAACTAGTGGTATACATACATTTTCATCACTGAGCAACAGGAGCTCAACAGAAGAAACAGTTACAGGTAAAGATGTTACATCACCTACAGCAACAACCACAGCTACTATAATGGAGGACAAAGACCTGTCAACAAAGCCATCTGAATCCACAATCATTAATGTTTCAGTGACTCTGTTCTCATCTGCTCAGACTGAACATTTAGATGAGACATTATCTGAAAGCACTGTTAAAATGATCTCAGAGAAGACAATTGTCAAAGATGTACTGTCGCCATCAAGTTTGACCTCTACAGACTCTGAAGGTTCAGGAGATGAGACATCTGATATGTTTAGCAAAGGGTTCACAACGACAAGTTATTCACTTTATTCTTCAACCAAATCAGACAGTGAACTTATTAAAACATCATCTGACACGACAGAAACAAGCTCAGTGTCCAACTCCACAGATGCTGATGCTACAAGAGATCAGACAACTGAGACACATAGTAGAGAACCTGTTTCTTCTCTTGACTCTTCTGTAACTACTGCTGTACGTATATTTTCATCACTGAGCACCAGGGGCTCAGCAGGAGAAACAGTTACAAGTAAAGATGTTACATCACCTATTGCAACAACCACAGCTACTATAATGGAGGACAAATACTTGTCAGTAAAACCATCTGAATCCACAATCATTAATGTTTCAGAGACTCTGTTCTCCTCTACTCAGACTGGACATTTAGATGATAAATTATCTGAAAGTACTGTTAAAATGATCTCAGAGAAGACAACTGTCAAAGATGTACTGTCACCATCAAGTTTGACCTCTACAGACTCTGAAGGTCCATCTGATATGTTTAGCAAAGGGTTCACAACAACAAGTTCTTCACTTTATTCTTCAACCAAACCAGACCGTGAACTTACTAAAACATCATCTGACTTGACAGAAACAATCTCAGTGTCCAGCTCAACAGATGCTGAAGCTACAAGAAGTCAGTCACCTGATGTACTTAGTAGAGTACCTGTTTCCTCTCTTTATTCTACTGTAACTAATACTTCACACACATTTACATCATCAAACACTGGAGAATCAACAGGTCAAACAGTTACAAGTAAAGATTTTGCATCACATACAGCAGTAACCACAGCTACTCTAATGAAGGAGAAAGACGTGTCAGTAAAACCTTCTGTGTCCACCATTATCAGTGTATCAGAGACTCTGTTCTCCTCTGCTCAGACTGGACATTTAGATGAGAAATTATCTGAAAGCACTGTTACAGTGATATTAGAAAAGACAACTGCCAAAGATATAACGTCATCAGGTTTTTCTTCAAGTTCACCATCTACAGATTCTGAAGCTTCAGGAGATGAGACATCTGATATGTTTAGCAAAGAGTTCACAACGACAAGTTCTTCACTTTATTCCTCAACCAAATCAGACCATGAACTTACTAAAACATCATCTGACACAACAGAAACAGTCTCAGTGTCCAGCTCCACATATGCTGATGCTATAAGAGATCAGACCATTGAAACACATAGTAGAGAACCTGTTTACTCTCTTGACTCTACTGTAGCTAGTGCTGCACATACCTTTTCATCACTGAGCACCAGCGGCTCAACAGAAGAAACAGTTACAAGTAAAGATGTTACATCACCTACAGCAACAACCACAGTTACTGTGATGGAGGACAAAGACCTGAAAGCAAAACCATCTGAATCCACAATCATGAATGTATCAGAGACTCTGTTCTCCTCTGCTCATACTGGATATTTAGATGAGACATTATCTGACAGAACTGTAATGATGATCTCAGAGAAGACAACTGCCAAAGATGTGCTGTCGCCATCAAGCTTTTCATCAAGTTTGTCATCTACAGAGTCTGAAGCTTCTCTGTTCTCCTCTGCTGAGACTGGACATTTAGATGAGATGTTATTTGAAAGCACATTCACAACGAACTCAGACCTCAAAGACGTCTTTTTACCATCAACTTTTTCTTCAAACTTGCCATCTACAGAGCCTGAAGGTTCAGGAGACGAGACCTATGAAATGTTAAGCAAAGAGTTCACCAACCTGCGCAAATCAACTGAACAATTCACAGAAATGCCATATATTACAGAAGCAGTCTCAAAGTCTAGTTCAACAGATGCTGCACGCACAAGTACAATGCCACCAAGTTTTACTTCAGTTTTGCCATCTTCAGGGTATGATGGTTTATCTAAACCCTCTCGTGATAAAATCACCAATACTACAGCACAGAAAATAAAAGCTTCTGTAAAAGTGCAAACAGAACAAACTGCCACCCTTTTTACAGTACCTACTATAGACCTGACCAATGCAAGCTCATATTGGTCCTCAGCTGATGCAAATATTTCAAGAATTAAGCCAACAGAGAAACATTACACAGAATCAGTTTCCACTTTTGTCTCAAATATCTCAGAGGAAAAAGCTCACCAAGAGGTTTCAACGGGGGAAGACAGAATTGCACTGACAACTAATGCCTATGACCATTATATTGTTGCCACAGATGAAGCAGAAATTCTTGAGACTGACCACACATCAGAGCCAGAGTTGTCTTCATTAACATATGAATTGTTTTCAAGCACATTTCAAACAGTAGTTACAGACTCATCTTCTGAACAAGGTAGTGGAGAAATTGCAGAAAAAGAAGTGACTGAAGATGATGGCTCTTTTGAAATATCCTCTGCTATTGTAGAATCAATACCTCACATTCCTACACCATCAGAGGACAAGACAATTGTTGTTGGTTTTGTGTCAACTCCTGCTTCTGGAGTGCAGCCCTCAGATAACATGACAGCAACAATAAATGTTACAACTGTAAGTAGAGAACCCATACCAAGCTCATTATTTTCACTCACAGAGGTAGAAGGCTCTGGTCAGCAGACATCAGAGAGTTTCACCACAGCTCCCTCATCTGTGATCAGAACAGTCACAAGTCAGGATGTCATGAAATCTCAAAGAAAGTTTGCCTCTTCAACGACTAAATTTAGAGATGAACCTAGCAATCACCGTACAACAGAAATAGTTAGCTCAAGTTACACAACAAAAGAACCTGTTAGTACAAGACTCACAGAGACCTCTGTGTCTTCTAAACCTCATACTATTACTGAATCACAGTTGACTAAACACACCACAGAATCAATTATTAGTCATACTGCAGTTGGATCAGGTAAACCTAGTCTCACCTTAGTGGCAACAGTTGAAGATGACCACACCACACCTTCAGCTATCCAATCAACAACTGTTCCTTTCCAAACATCAACAGTCACTGCCAGTTACAAAGCAACTTCAGCACTTCTCAGTACAAAAACAATGTTTACATCTAGCAAAAGCCATAGCATTCACACAACAATTTCATCTGATGCGGAGGATGACACAACAGATGATGAAGGATCAGGAGTGTCGCCTGTCATGCATGTTTTATCAGCAGCCATCAAAACTCAAACTGTTTCTCCTACAGTAACTAACTGTGGCTTTACAGAACTCAACAATGACACCAAAATAACACAAGATTCAAGCACTATCACTTCTGCCATTGTCGACAGAGAAGGCTCTGGTATTGTAGAAGATGACCAAGAAACTACTCAACTAGAAGGTTCTGGTGAAGAGGACGGTGTGAGTCCAAAAGAGGAAATCTCCTACAATTATACAGATGAGGCAGAAATCAGTGAGACTAACCATACATCAGAGCCAGGGAGTTTTGTAAGTTCCTCCCATTCCACGTCCTTCACAACTAAATCAGCGTTGTTGTCTAGCACTGTCCAAACAGCAGTGAGATCTTTATCTACTGAAGGTAGTGAAAGAGCACTTGAAAGTGAAATGGATGAAGATGAGGGCTCTAGTGGTGAAATATCCCCAGCAACTATTGAGTCAATTCCTCCTCAAGATAAACCATCTGAGGACAAAACAACTTCAACTACAATCACACAATCACAGGCAATTGAAGATGCTGTAATACAATCAAACCCATCAGGTTCTAGGACACAAAAGAGTACCTTACAACCAAACAATTCAGAAACCGACTTAAATGGGCATGATTTATCAACCACAGAAGATTACAAGGAATTTACCTCACCAGGGGATCCTACTGCTGAGATATCCAAAACACCAACAACTAAGGCATATGAGGAACTAACTGTGAGAACTGATGAGACAGAAGTTGAAGAGAAAGAGAAAAAAAGAGGTTTCTCAAGTGCTGCATCTGTCAATATTAATACAGATTTCACACATCAGCCAATTTTATCCCCGTCTCCCTCATTCCTGAATTCTACACAGTCAACTGTAACATTTGTAACTTCACGTTCAGAGGATGGGAGTGGAGAAGACTCAACCGAGGGAGATGGAGCAGAAGATGATAGATCAGGTGATGATTTAGCTCCTGTGACATCTTCACCTTTGTTATTAAGCTCAAAGATGACAGAAACAGCAATTAGCATAACACCCTTTAGCTCTGTCAACAGTGAACAGCACAGTGCAACCAGAGTTGTTTCACAGGGACACACGTTGTCAAGCACAAATGCTGAAGGTTTTGCTCTGGTCTCGGTCACAGCACAGACACAGCAGGACCATTCTGATGTTTCTGTCTCAGATATAGAAGTCACTTACTTTACAGCTCCTGGAACACCATCTGGTGTCATAACCAGCGACACTAAATTGCCTTCTTTCGTAACACCTAAAGACCCTGTGTCCACCACTACTCCATTGTTCTTGTCTAAGGACAGTGCTAATCAGCAAGTCACTCCAACAAGTTCAGTCTTAATATTCACAGAGGAGGAAGATGAAGATAAGCTACTTTCAACTGTTACAGAGAGTATAAGATATGAAAGCATCAAACCAGAAGTTTTCACTAAGGATGACATGATTATTGATGCAGATACTTTGTCTATTTTAGAGCACTCTTCTCCCTTTGCCCCTACAATTGTTACAGAAGAAGCAGCTGGGGGAACTCCACTTGTCATGACGGCACAACCCTCAAGCTTTATGACAGAGGAGCCAGAAGGATCTGGAATAGATGGCTCTGAGTTAACTCTTTTACGTGTGTCTTTTGAAACCACAACAGACATGCTGCTAAGCAGTTCAACATATTTAGAAGAGGACACACAAGCAACACAATCTCCTGAATCTACTGATGCTGATTTATCTGAACACACACAAGCTGGTGAGACCCCCACAGAATCCACAGAACTTAAAATGAGACACCCAGGAGAAACTTTGTCTACAGATGATTGTATTCTGGAAACAACCACTTTAACCCCCATGACATCTGAAGTGTCCACAGAAATCATGGAAATGTTCTCAGCTGAAGGGGACTCTGAAGATGTATTAACACATACTGTAGATGATGCAACATCTGCCACTTCAAGTTCTAGAGAAAGTGCTTCTTCACAACATCCAGGTGCTATTACAGACTCTGAACAGTCAGTTTCTCCAGTACTAGATTTAACAAGCCCTGCATCATTCCAAACTGCATCAAGTGCTAGCATGACTGAACCTGCCAAAATGACCACACACACCAAAATAGCAACTGATAATGACTTAACAGCTGACACAGAGGAAACATTGTACATGACAAGTGTTGATGACACTGAACTCAGTAGCCCGTCTACTGATAAGGTGAATCAAGGGAGTGAATTATCAAGCACAGATGTATCAACTAGATCTGGTAATTCAAAGGAAACAAGTGCATTAATTTCTTCAACAGATTATGGCTCAGGTGATCAAACAACTGAAATGGTTACAGAACTGTCTGATTCAACAGACTCTCCTCAAACTGTTTCTCCTGCAGTAACTAACTGTGGCTTTACAGAACTCAACAAAGATTCCACCATAACACAAGATTCAAGCACTATCACTTCTGCCTTTGTAGACAGAGAAGGCTCTGGTATTGTAGAAGATGACCAAGAAACTACTCAACTAGAAGGTTCTGGTGAAGAGGACAGTGTGAGTCCAACAGAGGAAATGTCTTACAATTATACAGATGAGGCAGAAATCAGTGAGACTAACCATACATCAGAGTCAGAGAGTTTTGTAAGTTCCTCCCATTCCACGTCCTTCACAACTAAATCAGCGTTGTTGTCTAGCACTGTCCAAACAGCAGTGAGATCTTTATCTACTGAAGGTAGTGAAAGAGCACTTGAAAGTGAAATGGATGAAGATGAGGGCTCTAGTGGTGAAATATCCCCAGCAACTATTGAGTCAATTCCTCCTCAAGATAAACCATCTGAGGACAAAACAACTTCAACTACAATTACACAACCACAGGCAACTGAAGCTGCTGTAATACTATCAAACACATCTGAGGCTTTTTCAGGTTCTAAGACACAAAAGAGTATCTTACAACCAAACACTTCAGAAACCGACTTAAATGAGACTGCCATTGATGACATCACCCAACCTGAAGGTGAGAAGAGCTTCCCCACCTCACTGCCTGATGTTGAGACAAACTTTGAGACCACCTCACAGCCTGATGTTGAGTCTAGTTTTGAGTCCACCTTACAGCCTGATGCTGAGACTGAATTTGA
>JAUMHG010000038.1:12596122-12628320 GCA_032359395.1 Enteromius anoplus
GGCCACCTCACAGCTAGATGTTGGGACTGGTGTTGAGACCACCTTGCAGCCTGATGCTGAGATTGGATTTGAGACCACCTTACAGCCTGATGCTGAGACTGAATTTGAGGCCACCTCACAGCTAGATGTTGGGACTGGTGTTGAGACCACCTTGCAGCCTGATGCTGAGATTGGATTTGAGACCAACTTACAGCCTGATGTTGAGACTAGTGTTGAGACCATGTCACAGCCTGATGCTCAGGCTAGTGTGGAGACCACCTCACAACATGATGATGAGACCACCTCACAGCCTGATGTTGAGACTAGTGTTGAGACCATCTCACAGCCTGACGATGTGACAACCTCACAGCCTGATGTTGAGACTAGTGTTGAGACCACCTTACAGCCTGATGCTGAGACTAGTGTTGAGACCACCTCACAGCCTGATGTTGAGACTAGTGTTGAGACCATCTCACAGCCTGATGCTGAGGCTAGTGTTGAGTCCATCTCAAATCCTGATGCTGAGGCTAGTGTTGAGACCACCTCACAACCTGATGATGAGACCGCCTCACAGCCTGATGTTGAGACTAGTGCTGAGACCACCTTACAGCCTGACGATGTGACAGCCACACAGCCTGATATTGAGACTAGTGTTGAGACCACCTCACAGCCTGATG
Source organism: Enteromius anoplus (assembly GCA_032359395.1). NCBI lineage: Eukaryota > Metazoa > Chordata > Actinopteri > Cypriniformes > Cyprinidae > Enteromius > Enteromius anoplus. The sequence continues at coordinate 12,596,779 of JAUMHG010000038.1, forward strand.
TTGAGACTATTGTTGAGACCACCTCACAGCCTGACGATGTGACAACCTCACAGCCTGATGTTGAGACGAGTGTTGAGACCACCTTACAGCCTGATGCTGAGACTGGATTTGAGACCACCTTACAGCCTGATGCTGAGACTGGATTTGAGGCCATCTCACAATCTGATGTTGAGACTAGTGCTGAGACCATCTCACAGCCTGATGCTGAGGCTAGTGTTGAGACAACCTCACAACCTGATGATGAGACTGCCTCACAGCCTGATGTTGAGACTATTGTTGAGACCACCTCACAGCCTGATGATAAGACTGCTTCACATCCTGATGTTGAGACTAGTGTTGAGACCATCTCACAGCCTGACGATGTGACCACCTCACAGCCTGATGTTGAGACCAGTGTTGAGACCACCTTACAGCCTGATGGCGAGACTGGATTTGAGGCTACCTCACAGCCTGATTTTGAGACTAGTGTTGAGCCCACCTCACAGCTTGAAGTTGAAACCACTTCAGAATCAAAAATTGACACTGACACTGAGACCTCATTAAAACCTGAGGAAGGCAGTGCAACAAATCTTGATGGAAAAACAGAAGCAGAAGTTTTGAATACTGAAACCACCTCTAAGCTAGACACTGAAATAAGCTTTGAGACTACCATGCAACCAGACATAGAGAGTGAAACTACTTTTGAGAGTGCCTCAAGAACTTCAGTCAAGCCTCAAGCTTCAGTCACCAGCTCACCAAAAAGTGTAACAAGTAGTTCAGAGAGAAGCACATCTGGGGAGGTAAACACCATATCATCCAATAGGCCTCACACCACAATAAGACTTCTTAATATCACAGATAAACCAAGTTCTGCTGCTATTAGTGAAGAGAAATTCTCGGAAGAAAGAGTTGATACAGGATTCAGCACCACCATACAACCTCAATTTGATGGTTCGGTAACTTCCAGTAGTTTGAAGAGCAGCTCAGAGGAGGATTCAGTTATCATCCCATCATCTGATGAGGATCAGGCAGTGATTCTGTCTACTGCAACAACCTCACCTTTACTTATGACACCTGATTCTGATATAAAGATTGTTAGTAAGGAAACTACCTCAAGAAAACAAGAGGCAGCTGGTCAAATTGAGGAAGCTGTAACTCTTCCAACTGAGATTCCAATTGAAAATGAAGATCAGAGCGAAACTACAACACGATTTTTCTCCATTGAAGACGTTTCTGAGGCCGCTTTGGTTAAAAGCCCACCTCCGAGTGCACAGAATGAAAGCACAACACACAGTACAGCGGACCTTCCATACACAATGATCGGGCAGACATTTGATATTCCAGGTAGGATGTAAAAACGGTTTTAAACACCAAAATTAACAGAATGCATTTACTTTCCCTATTATAGTATTTTTGTCAAGTCAAGTCACTTTTATTTATATAGCGCTTTTAACAATACAGATTGTAGCAAAGCACTGAACATTATCAAATAGTGATGGTAATGTATAATGATGAGAATTAAACTTTATTTATCAAATGCAGAGACGGTCTCTGTAGTCAAGACGACGGTAATCCCTGGAAATCAGGTGTCCCCATGTTGTATAACATGCCTATATATCCTCTCTCTCTTACTGCAGATGTTCATTCCTGCTCTGATGATGTTTGCTTGAATGGAGGATCTTGTGTAAAAATAGGCGGTGTTCAGATCTGCAGCTGTCCACCTGGATATAGTGGTGACCAGTGTGAAATAGGTATGCGGTATCAGTGTTTCATTCATTTATTAAAGGTGCACTACAGAACTTAAACCAAAAACATTCCCACCAAATTCAATGCCCAAAATATTGTTGAAAACACTGTCTCACCTAAAGTTTTATTGATCAATAATGGGATTTTGCTGAACTTTAAACACAAAAAGTCTTCTGTAGTGCACCTTTAAATTCTCATTAACTCCAACTAATTGTAATGCACATCAGTACATTATTTACTCACCTTATTTTGATTTATTTTTTCTAGACATTGATGAATGTCACACAAACCCTTGTCGTAATGGAGGAACATGTATTGATGGCCTTAACTCATTCAGCTGTGTATGTCTTCCAAGTTATGCAGGAGCACTGTGTGAGCAAGGTAAGAGTTTATTTTACATATACCTGTAATTATAATTTGTAAATACCTGTGGAAGGTCACAATACTATATCATCTTTCTGATAATGTGTAAAGCTACTGTAGCCAGAGAGACTACTGTGGATATATATATAAAGTAAACCTCCAAACATTCTAATGATTTCATCGTTAAAAAAAATTACTCTGATATTCCTGGCAGATATGAATTTGGTAAATGTGACTCATGGTTTGCTAGATCCTGATAGGTAATAGATTTTTTACTTGATGTAAGTGAATGGAGTTGTTCGGTGCTAGACAGACATGTCTAATGATGCTGTACTTTCCACTATTTAAGAGGATACAGTTTTTTAACCTTCTCATTTGAGCACAGCTGTTAAGACCATTACCCTTGAGATATTAATTTACTTTTTACACGAATGAGGTTACTTTCTTGAGAGTTTTATCCACTTCAAAATGTTTTATACACATTAAAATGCTAATAGCAAAATCTCTCCAGTTCAACTCACATCTGGCTTTTGTCAGAATTAAAACAAAAGATATCGACGTCATGAGTGCATTATCGTCTTGAGTACTCTGAACATGATTTTCATCTCAAACTTGAGATATCATCAACATGACAGACACAAAGAAGACTCCTGCACAGAAACTGTGATTCAACAGTGACTCAGATTATAGGGGCATGTGACTTAGTCTCAGATATTGCTGCTTACAGAGAAATGCAGAAAATACTAAATAATCCAAAATCACAAGCCAACATTGCTTTGTGCATTTTTATGTGCATTTGTACTGATGTTATGGATGAATTAATGGTCAATGATAAATTAATGAGAGTTTTAATATTTTCATTTTTTGCCATAGTTTATTCTTTTTATGCAACGTTTTATAAATGAACCCCTGATGTGTCACTACTGCAACAAAGCATCCTAAATTTGCGCTTTTGTGGATTTAAGCGTACGCATAGTATAATATCAAATCTTAGCGTACGCACATTTTTAAATGAGGCCCAAGGACCTGGCATTTTCCCTCCTGCATGTTAATTGCAGAAAGGTCAGAGATACACCCCCCCCCCCAATTAGTGGTTCTTTCAGGGCAAGTCTGCTATTATCACAGTGATTTCAAACAAGCAAATCAAAGCTCTCAGCTTGATGTAGAACAGCCCTGGGTTGATCCACAAACAGTCAGAAAGTGCGTTTACAAGCACTTTAAAAGTTTGTTTGGTCTAAAACAATAATTTGTCTTTCTAAAATATCATGTGAGTCTGACTAAAGTTATACCAGCAGAGACTGTAGCTCAAAAGCCAGCTTTAGCTTGATTACAACAGTGTGCATAAACATACTTACTGTGACTGATAGGACACACATTATTTGCTAATTTAATGTGATCATATGGTGATCTAGGAACTTTAAAATCATTTGTCAACAAGACTAATAAATTGCTGGGTTCATAATATGCTTACTTTAAAACTATGAGGTTTTCCAAATGGTTAGTGGCTGTTTTAAAGGTCTGCTTTGCTCCAATGCCTTGGAGCAAAACACCTAATCGCCATGGCACTGTAGGCATTCTTATGCAAAAATGAATTGGTTTCCTGATATGATAGACACAAGGGTGTAGCTCTTGCTCTTAGTGATCTTGTTTAACTGACATGTAATTTAAAACAAGGATGAAAGGGAGTTATAACATATTCCCTCAGGTGCAGTATGAGTGGGGAATCATTCTCACTTGAAAAGAGTGCCACTGAATAAAGAAAGAGTTTGATATATTGTACTGATAAGAACCTCACAGTGTAAGCCCAAAGGTAAAGGACTAATAAAAAAAATTGACAGTAGACAATATCAAGCTCCTTTTCCACTTTTAGAAACAGGATTATCAATTCAATTTCAATTCAAATTTTCAATTCAGAATTGCTTTTTTGCAAACATACAATATTGCAAGGTGTCTACGTGTCAGGTTTATGTGTAGTGCATCACCAAAAACTCACACATGATTTTCTACAGATACAGAAACGTGCAACTACGGCTGGCACAAGTTCCAGGGCCACTGCTACAAATTCTTTCCTCATCGGCGTAACTGGGACACAGCGGAGCGTGAATGCCGTCTCCAGGGGGCACACCTTGCTAGTGTCCTGTCCCATGAGGAGCAGCAGTACATCAACCGTGAGTATACATTCTGTCTAATATCATCAATTACATGCAAACTAACAGTTATTTATGAGCAAGGGTGGTATTGTTTTGTTTCCATTTTGTGTTTTTTGTTCTACTTTTCACTACTTCTGGGTTATTGAATATCCCAATGGTTCAGGGATTTTTAGCTTTCAACTTTAGAGTTTAAAGAAAGGTTAGTTTATCAATAAATGGGCCAAATGCTGCTCCAGCACTAGATGCGTGAAGTGTGATGTATAAGAACAAAAATGCCTTTCTTGACTTTTTTTCCTCTCTTCTCTTGAAGGCCTTGGCCATGACTACCAGTGGATCGGTCTGAATGATAAGATGTATGAGAATGATTTCCGGTGGACGGATGGTAGTGTTGTGGTAAGAGCATTTTCTTATTCTATTTTAGAAAGATGGTATTGATGCACACATTTATTATTGAACAGTGTACAGTAGATGAAATCTTTATAATGTTTGCTTATAAACTTTCCTTGTATTTTTCATAATGCTCTTTAACAAGCTATTCATTTACATAGCATTAGTCATTTTTAGCAAGAATTTGTTAATGTGAAAAAAAAGTAAAACAGGAGACATGTACAACCATCTCCCTGGTTCTAGAGGTGTTCCTCCATTGAATAGGAAAGTAGCTAATTACAGTTGTTTAGTCCTGACTGGGCTCTCACTTCAAAGATAAAGCAGAATTTTGTGGGGAAGGGCCACAAAGCCCTGGAGGGCAGGAGATAGGAGTTTTCATCTGTGGAAGTCCTCTCAGGACTGAAGGATCAAAATAAATAAGGGTAGAGGAAGCTTACAGGTGTGGACAGGTAATGGAGGTGTGAAAGATGAGCAGCACCTGGAACAGGCTGCACTAGATACAGTCCAGACCTGAAATGTGAATGCGTGACAGTTTAGTCTAGTTGGCATCATTGAGGGGCTATAAACATGTCCTCTGGAGTTTGCAAGCACTCTTATTGTATTCTGTATATGGAAGAGCTGCTATATTAAGAATTGATTTTTGGTAATGTATTTAAGTATGCGCCATTGGAGATATCTAGAGTGATATTACATTACGTCAATTTTCAAGCAGGAAGCACACATTCCTTTTGTAAGAGGATAATAACAGGATTTCTGGGGTGATTGGTGCAGTATTTAAAGGGTTGCTGAAAGACCAGACCTCTGTTGGGTATAATTACATGTTTAATATATGTGCACAGTTTACAGTTTTAATTCAGGATAAAAAAGTGATATGGAAGAGTGCCGATATACATTGAAAATTCATATTATTATGTTAAAGTAATTTACTGTATAATTTAATCTCAGCAGACTAAGAGTCTGTTGGGTAGCTGCAGTATAAACACAGTATCTGGAATAGTACCTCAAAGCACTTTGAATTTGTTTAAAAATATTAGCTCAAGTCCACTGTAAAGTTTTGGTCTTTGTACGCTTTATTAGTTACTTTAAAGGTTAGTCTTTTCAACTAGCACTCTCTTCTCAGTGCATTCATACATAGCTGAGACTGATCATGTGATGTATGAAGAGGGGAAATACTTTGAATAAAATGTGTGCATAATAGTTGTATATAGATGTACTGCTACTACTACATTTGTAACTACTATCTCCCAAATGCATCACACTGCTCTCTGCAGCAGCTTTTTGCAGTTTGTGATGATGTGTGTGCTTAGCGCCCCCTACTGGAGTATGTCTGTATTATTATCTTTTTCTTTTTTTTGCCTTTCTTTGTGCTCCTTTCATACACTGCTTGAAAGCTTTCTATTGCTTTCACACGTTATTTCACAAATGTACTTTCCCCCCCAAATTCTGTCATTTTGGCCTAGAAAGCACCCAATTTAAAATTCTTATCAACTTGTTTTCTTTCGGTTACCATATAGGCCTCGTTGATTTGACTGTATGCTCCCAAAATGATCCTCAAATTATGCTATTCACTCAAAAATGGTTGCAAGGTACATGAAGAAGTACAAATCATATGCTATTTGAAGTAAAACAAGTTGACAAAACAAACAAATATTTAATAAAATTTTAACAAATAAGATTTGGACATAATATTACATAATAACAGATCTTCAAGCATTTTCTTTAATAAGTTATCACTTCAACTGCAAACACCAAATTATGTAAAATATGTTTAGGGAAAATGTGGCTCTGAATTTAGATAAGCTATAATAGTGCAACTGCCATAAATATTGAAGAACTACAGGTGCATGTTGGCATCCTGCTGCACTCTGAACAAACAATAAATCACACATATGGATGTAAAGATTATATACATAGCAGTATATTGCTATTTTGAGCCTGGTTGTATTTTAAGTTGTGCTGGTGTGTTGAATGCAATTTCTTTTAAACACTCAAAAAATAAAGTGACATAACTCAAAGTGTATCATATCTGTACATATTTCTATCGTGTAATTGTCTCCCTCACATTAACTTTTTGATCTCAATCCCCTGCAGCAATATGAAAACTGGAGACCGAACCAGCCAGACAGTTTCTTTTCCTCAGGGGAGGATTGTGTGGTAATGATCTGGCACGAGGACGGCCAGTGGAATGATGTTCCCTGCAACTACCACCTTACCTTCACCTGCAAGAAAGGCACAGGTGAGCTTAGAAGCGTTTCTAAAATAACAGGACATATATAGTTATTTATTTTCAGTCTAAATTCCATCAGTGGTTATAAATACTAATGTTGTATAATAGTGAATCTGAAAATTTTGGATGACAGCTGTACCCTAGGATGATATATCTTTGGTTGTTTATAGACAGGAAGAAACAGTTTTTTGGGAGGGGATTTGTCCTCAGTCGGTTAAAGCAGCTAACATTTTAAAATAACATCTCAGATTCAGTCCTCCATTACTGATGGTTACTCTATTGTGTGCCGTTTTCTACAGTGTCCTGCAGTCAGCCTCCTCTTGTCCATAACGCCCGCACATTTGGCCAGCTGCGCCCACGCTATGAGATCAACTCCCTGATCAGATACCAGTGCATGGACGGCTTCATCCAGAGACATGTTCCCACTATTCGCTGCAGAGGCGACGGCTCATGGGATTTGCCCAGGATTGCCTGCATGAATCGTAAGTATTCTGTGTGTTGAAATCTATCACAACAAATTATTTTTGTACAACAACCATCCCTTGAATGATCATTTTATGCACTCATGTTTAAGTTTGTATATACACTACTATTCAAAAGGTTTGGTAAGATTTTGAAAAATGTGTGATATGTTCACCAAGGAAGCAGTTGTTTGATTAAAAAAATCATTAAAACAGTAATATTAAATAAACATTTTAAATGATTGTTAAATGTTATTTAACTCTTTGGTAACTCCAGTCTTCAGTGTCACATGATCCTTCAAAAATCATTCTAATATGCTGATTTGGTGTTCAAGATGCATATCATCATCATCATCATCCATGTTATAAAGGGTTAAGCGAGTTGATTAATGTTTTGTGGAGAAAAAAAAGTATCCCAAACTTTAAAAATGTAGTGTGCACATATATTTGTATACATTAAAGTTATAAAAAAAATATTAATTGATTTAATGTACTTGTATTTTCTTTCCAGCCTCCAACTTCCAAAGGTCCTATGCAAGGTATCAGACATACAGAGTTTTTCGCAGTCATCAGAAGAGAATGGCAGAACATTCTTTACCCCGACGACACCATCATCACCGTGGTTTAAAACACAATCGGACGCAACAATAGTTGCTATTTTAACAAAACCCTTTTAATGTATTTTGATAGCATATGACGGATCTGCCTGCTGGCCGAAAGAAAAGATTATAAAAGAAAAGATTATTAAAAGGACCAGAAAAGAATGGAATATCACTGGAATGAGACAGTGGCTTTTTATCTTTTTAAGAGAGATGGTTTTTTAGAACTACATAAAGGACACATTCAGCTGGCCTCTGAACACAAAAAAAGATGATCTGACTTGCCCTCCGTCATTTTCCGCTTCTTTTTGGGAATACACAGTGCCTTCGTAATTTTTAACTCACAATCCAGATGCAAGTGAACAATAATAGCACAACCTATTTTTGCTTCTAAACATAACAGTGCATTTTGATACACGCTTTGTCCGTATGATTTTTTAAAATCTTTCTTCAAGTTTACAAGAACCACAGGTGTATGCAGACATCCTGCTGCTTACTGAACAAATGAGAAATCATACATACGAATGTGAAAGAATATATATTTATATAGAAAGAGTGAGCAATGGCTCACATGGAGTCAGTGTTTGTTGTGGTACAAAAAGGCCAATATCATTAAAAAACTGCATCCAATGCAGTGGATGGTTTTGTTATCTTAAAGTCAGTACAATACACGTTAATACATTGACTTTAACCTATTCACTATTGAAAAGCCATGTAGATTTTAGATTATTTATATTCCTCTGTGTGATGTTTCTTTCAAGTGTTTACAATACAAATCTGTTTCACATATACAATTAATTCCGCCGTCGGTTATCTAGAAACTTACTGTATGTATTTCACATCATTTTCATCAACCTTTTTTCATCAAGTTTTGCTCAGACAGTTTAAAACTACTTTAAAAAGAATGTACTTTGTGAGATGCTTAAAAGACTTGAACAAGTGCCTTTTTAACTGGTTGTTGCCTATAAATTATTTCTTGAGCTGCTCCTTGTTTTCTCATTGTTGTAGCGAGAGCACAATGAGGACTTCACTTGGCCAAACTGCACAGTGATAGAGTTCAGTATATTAGCCTAGAGGACAGTGTGCCAATATCTGGCAGTGATGTGACTAATAGATGACATTTGGAACTCACAGAATTTAGATGGATTTCATAATGACATTTGGGGTTTATCAATGGACCAAAAGAAGAGGATTCATAGTAACAGCTTTAACAGCTATTTTTGTTGAACCGGTCATCCATTTGTTTATTCCCAAGCATTTGTTCTTTAAGACCTTTTCTTTTGTGTGTTTACTTGTTGTGTCAGTTTTTATAATTCCCCCCCCCTCTCAAAAGTGCACATATCTTTTTATATTTATAGTATAACTTGTTTATTGTCAAATGTGATTGTCTGAAATGTTTGTGAAATGGAAAAATTGTAAGGAATGTTTTTTATGCCTTCTGTGTAAACAAAGTCTATTATATTCTATTTGCATTCCTGGTCATTTTGTGTTCTGATATGAAGTGAACTTGGAAGGGGTTAGTGGTAAACGTAGTTAATAATATGGGGCATAATTAGATTTATTTTTACACTGACAAATATAATATTTAATATAGCATTAACTGATATAAAAATATAATAAAATATGTTGTGACTGGAGTAATTAAACTGTATGTTTTATGTAACTTCAAACCTGTTCCTGGGGACCCACAGCTCTGCACGTTTTGTATGTCTCCCTAATTTAAACGCCTGATTCAGATCATCAGCTCATTAAGAAAGAGCTCCATGAACTCAAATGCATGTCAGATAAGGGAGACTTGCAAAATATGCAGAGAGTGGGTCCTGAGGAACAGGATTGAAAACCACTGAACTAGACTACAGTATGTGGTTCATCAGCAGTGCCTAATGTTGACCACCAGATGGCATTGGTTCACTAACAAGAGCACACTTGAACGCCTGAATAATTCTACCAGATATCATTAATGTAAATTATGTTGTCTAAAACACTTAAACATTAATACTATACAATACAAAATAGCACATTACGGTAATACCCTTTAAATGTAAGAAAAACACCTATGGAGAGTTAGCCCACTTTTTTTTTCTAGATGAAAAGGTCAAAAAGACATTATGCATTTATTTCAAAGAAAGAAAAACACATTTACATCTAGGCTCAAACACAACAACAAAAGCATAGGTGTAAAAAAGTTTAAAATAGAAACTATCCACAACATCACTACTGTAGGATTCTGCTAGGTCACCTTGAATTGATCATGCATCCACCATGACCTTGAAGAATATTTGGTTTGATGTTTTGTTTACTATTCTTATGACGTTCAGATATTGCACTTAGTGTACAACATGGGATCTCTTGACAAGTTGCAAAACTTTGTTGATTATAGTTTTGTAAGTACATCGCGCAATGAAGAACAAACCGAGTAGTCCGAGTAGATTTTTGTAGTCCCATTGCCATATTTCGTTTGATATGAATGTGTTTCCCCGCTGGGTCATTGTTCGTTAATACGGGTGGTTTTCTCATTTAAAACTTGGAAAACACGTTGCCATTTTCCATTGCAGAAATCATTTATTTCTTTTTAAACAACTGGAATGAGTCATAGAACATTGTATAACTTTAGCAAGCTTTTTCTGCAAACGCTTCCAAGGCTTCTCATAGTCGAGATAAAATGCGCTATTCTAAATAATTTAATAAAAATTTAATATGAATATGATTATCATATTCATGGATATGCATAGCTAATAGTTAGGTACATAGAGAGCATATTTGTAACATGATAAGAACTCTTCTCAGAAGCAGCAGAGTATTAGATATGCAATACGTTGTCTATGTCAAGTTCGTTCAATAGTCTGTGCTGGGAAATGCAGGCCATGTGTAGCCAAGCTGGCATTCATACTTCAACAAACATTTGTGTTCTCGACATCTGGACCTTAAATAGACATTGCTGAATTATCACAGATTAATGGAGAATAAAACAAAAGGCATTCCATTTTTAAGGGTTTTATTTTTCTTTCAAAATCTCTTTCATAAACCATACAATATGTTTCAGATCCCCCCCCCCAAAAAGAAGAAAAAAAAAAAAGATATTTTGTGCATAAAAAAGACAAACTCAAGCATACTGTCACTTATGTGCACTGAGGCTTCTGCAGTTCGAAATGAAGTTATGAGTGGAGAATATATTCCCCTACCATAAACAACACATTTCAATACAGAGTGGCAAGTAATAGATGTTACGTTCATCAGTAAACAGATCTCATTATCTTAAGTCATCCACACGATGCATGTAACAACATTTCAATGTTACCGTTCAAGCTTGGGCACAATTTTGCATATGGCTTTTAGTGCTGTTCCTCTTTTCGCAGAGAACAGTGGAATTACAATATCATTCAAGGCTCATATGTACACTTAAGCAGTTAAGCTCAAGCTAGTCATGAATCGTTGATTATACAACTGGGTTCTTAAAGAATCGCTCAGTGTAAATTCTGTTTGTAGTTCTCTGCCATATAACAAAGTCCAATGCATCATCAGCAGTTTGTCATATTCTGTCTCTGATGAAATATCTAAAAAAATATATGCAGGGACAAACACATTTAAACAAGCAAAATCTAATTTTTTTTTTTTTTTTTTTTTTTTAAATGGTAGCCATGAGGAATGAATGTTACAATGAAACAATGGATGAATATAAAGTATATTCATAGAGTTATGAATATAAAGCATTGTAAAACTACAAAATCATTTGATATTTCAAATAGACAATATAAGATCACAGTTCAGAGCATTGGATAATACACCAAAACATGAAATACCAAAAATTACATAGCTTTAAAGAAATTAGCATTTGAGTAAGATCACACAATTTTTTTTTAGGAAACGAAAACCGTCAGGTCCATTTTTCATCTCAGTTTGGGCAAGTTTAAAAAACTTTCTGTCAAAGTTTATACTATTCAATAATATTTAAATACTTTATTGAATTATCACAATGGAGATCCTTGGTAAACTTACATTTAAAATGGGTTTTGATCAAAATTATGTGACTTTAACGTTTCTTCAGCTACATATCCTTCCTGAATGCAATTTGTGTTAATCTCGTCACTTCATTGTTCATACATATAGTGTACAAATCTGTATAACCTGTAAATGATAGGTAAAATAACTGTTTACATGAATATTCAGGATGTTGCAGTATGAAACAGTATCCTTTCTATAATTGTCACAGTTATGGCTAGTTCATGCAAAAAGTCCTTCATAAGTTTGGATGTGGAAACCTGTGTATTGCTGCTCTTTGGTTGGTGACATGACATGAAGCACTTCACGGCTGGGTTTTGTAGCAGTAGACTCCGTACAGCTTCTGCTTTTTGTCAGGGAAGCCAACAAAGCGAACCGCAGCCTCGGTGGGACTGCAGTTCTGCCTGGGCCTGGAGATTGGGTAACGGACGCTACCGTCGGCCAACCAACCAGCATCACAACGGTCATATCCCTGCAGCTTCCAGGCGGCATACATATGGCCCACCTTTGCGATCTCAGCTCCATCTCCCTTACATGCATTAACAGCCTCATCGAAGTTCAGCTTCTTGGGCTGGATCAAGTAGTAAAAGCGTCCTGTGATATGAACCAGAGTTTTAGGGTTGTGGACACAGACACTACTAAAAGTCATGCTCTATTTTATATTAGAATTGAACTCACCTCTAAGGCTGGCTGTGAAGCAGAACACATCATAACGTTTGTTGGACTTGTCCTGTCGGCCGTATGTTCTCAGTCCGGCTGAGGTCCTCGCTCCTCCACAGGGCTCTCTTGGTTTGGTGATGGGATACTGCACGGTTCCGTCATTGAGCCATCCTGCATTGCACCAATCCATCCCATTTTTCCATTCCCCATAGAGCTGCTCAAAGGAGGCGACCACAGCATCCTGCTCCAGACACGCAGCCTCTCCGTCTTGGAAGTTGAGGTTGTACCGCCCCAGACGAGGGGAGTATGGGAAAACAACCCCTGTGAAAGAAAGTGAATTTTCCCCTAAGGAAAAGTTCAACTGAATTTAACATCAGGCTGGTTTGATGAACCTATTGTAGGACCAGCCCACTGAACGAATAAGGATGATATTAGTTTTCCAAGAGCCGCCCTGCTTAGTTGAAATGATTTATGTGGTATGGTAATAGAAAAAAAAAAAAAATTCAAAGAGAGAGAAAATTACTTGCAAGGCTTTTTAAACTTAAAATCCATTGTTCCAAGGATAACAATGACTATATGGGCCAGCATGTTTCATTATGCTCATGAACTTCACTTTTTCTGTGTAAAGAGTGTTTCTCTGGAGCCAAGTCTGCAATGGTGGTCTTGGCCAAGAGCATGAATTACAGGATATTACTGAAGAACAAGCAAATGATAAATGGCAAAAACAAGTGTTGAAAAAAGAGTGTCTTCATACATTTCAAGTACTAATGCTGAAGACTGTTTATTGAAATGAACAGCTCAAATGTGGCTTAGGAACTGTAGAGAGTGAATGAAATATGTTTTTTCAACGTTTGCAGATTACAGCGCACATATGCCAATAGAGCGACATATACCCAAAAAGTCTCTCATTTGTAAGTGACTTGATGAATGTAAATTTTACAGCTGAAATGATAACTTACCTTGCAATTCAAGGTCCACTTCAACAGTCTTGTCGTTCATGCCGTTGATGATCTCACACCTGTATGTGCCATAGTCATTCAGGTCTAGGTTGGTAACAACTAAAGTAGCATCATTGTCATCCATCTCCAACAGGTATACGCGGTTCTGGAAAGTGCCGTAGGTTCTCCTGTGGAGCCCCATGGAGATGAGCACATCGGTTTCTGAAGAGTCATCTTCAATTTTGGTCCACTTGATTCTGTTCCCAAACAAACTGGACAGACCTTCCAGTCCGCAGGGCAGGGTGATATTATCACCTCTGTTGGCGTAGACCTTGATCCTTGATCCACTTTCTGAAATGAAACAAAATGAGATTTCTATAACAATGGTTTTATGTCAATGAAGGCAAATGTTCCCTCGTTAAAGCTAAACTTTTGGTTCACTGGTGCTGTGTCTATATCTGGTAGTAGTGGCTATGTCTATTTGTGGTTAGAGGCATAATTGTCTCATTACCCTCTTTAAGATGTTTCCTGATCTGTCTGAGTCTAGGAGGCCCCAGTCCATCGCAGCTCTTGATGGAGCGTTTGATGGATGCAGAGGAAACTAAAACCGACCCAAGAGTTCTCCGGGCTGGCTACTTATTACATTTAGCTTAAGGCACAATTGAGTCTCTCATTTTCCCAGTGTTTTAAACTGTCTACCGATGCATTTTGCCAAATTATTCAACCTTTTTTAAAAGAAATTCATACTTTTTTAAAGCAAGGACACAATAAATCAAAAGTGACAGTAGGAACATATATAATGTTAAAACAGGTTTCTATTTTAAATAAATAACTATAATAAATTAATTAACTATAATTATTATAATTTCCACAGCACAGATATTTTCAACTGTTAATGTTTATGTTAATGAATTGAAACTTATTGTAAAGTGTTACCAAAAACAACATCATTCAATCAATCCTATCATTCTGTTTCACCATTTCTCTATACAGTCTTTCATTTTACCATGATGATAATTAATTCCGTGCATAACATTTCATTTCTTGCATTCTCTAATCTGAGTTCTTGATCTGAAAAGTTTATGTGCAGTTTCTTAAACCAAATTGTCTTCTGCAGAGCAGTTCTTAGCCTTAGGCTTTTGTGCTTCTGGCCAGCATGTTCTACAACTATTCTTAACATTCAGATGCAGTGTGTCTGCAGGAAAACCTTTCCCACATGTTTGAAACAAATATGGGACTCATTAGCAGCCACTCATGACTTTCACCCTTATGCTTCAAACCGCTTATCTTACCTTAGTCCACTATTACTCAAACGAGCTGGAGCCTTTTCACATACAGTATAGTATACATAAGCCACAGAAACTGAGGCACAAGTGAGAAACCTCTCCATGAGCCAACGCGTATGCTAACCTGTATGCTCTCTCTCTTACCCTGCAGAAAGCAGCTTTTGAGCCGGTCAGCCCATTCCACGGAACCCTCACCACACCAGAGCACAGCCAGGAATAGCAGAGCACCCAGAGCACGGACCACTTCATCGGGTTGATTGTTTGTTGTCACTCAAACACCTGTAAATAAAATCCACCCTCCGGGGCTTCACTGTTGCAACCTTGTCGAGTGATTCTTCCCCCCTGCGACATCTGGTGGAGAATGCGGGCATAGCAGGGAAGAATCACCGACCAACGCTGCCTTGTAACACCGAACTTTTTCTTTTTTTTTCCCTCTGTTTTCTCAGCCTGGATTCAGACTCCTCCCTCCGCCATGGAGACATTTTTACAGCTGCTCACCGAGGTAAGCATCCGCCAGCAGGAGATTGTTGAACATCTCGCTACCCGGCAAAGCGAAGCAGAGACACAGATAGCGGCGCTCCGGCTGGAAACCGCCGCCGCTCATACAGTTCCGCTGCCTGATGCTCGTGTACAAGCGGCTCGCTTACTGCCAAAGTTGACTCCCCACGATGACATAGAAGCATTTCTACAGATGTTTGAAGCAACAGCGACTGGGGAAGGTTGGCCTGAAGACGATTGGGCGCGGGCATTGGCGAATCTAGCTCGACTGGATGAACACTGGCTGCTACCAGCGAGAGCCACAGCTGCACAGGTGGTGGAGCGAGTGGTTATAGACCGGCTGCTACGAGCGTTACCTCGGTCCCATCGTCAAGCCGTGGGGATGAGGAATCCACAGACCGCCTTGGAAATAGTGGATGCCATTGAGCTGGCGGATAATGCCTTCCAACGGGAGCCAGGGAGCGAGCGCCGATCTTTCCCCGGAGGGTGGTCCAGGAGCGGCGCGCGCCGATCCCTCCCATCGAGATGAACCGATGCCGACGGAGGAACCAGCAACCCCGCCCCGGACGTGGATGGCAGGCTGTGCCCTACATCGCGAGCTCCCGCAAGGAGCCCCTGAAGCTCAGTTTAAGGTGAATGGGAAACAGTATATCGCCCTCCTCGACTCAGGAAGAGCCGTCAGTTTAATCCGGGCCAATGTGGTCCCTCCTCGACCGGACTCCAAGGTGATGATGCCTATCACCTGTGTCCATGGCGACACTCGCCAAGTGCCAGTTCGTCGTGTGACGATCTCCGCAGACCCCGGAAGTTGGCCAGTCGAGGTGGGCTTGGTAAAAGACCTACCGGTGCCGGTCCTGTTGGGACGTGATTGGCCCGGTTTTGACCATCTCCTCGCCGCCACTGCACAGCCTGCCAGTCCCAGAGGGAGCCGCCGGACCCGGAGGCCAACCAAAGGACCACGACACCGCCCCGTGCTGATGGCCTCCGACAGCGGGAGAGATGGTGAGTCCCCCACTGAAAATCCTAACCTGTTTTTTGACGTGTTTCGACAGACTTCTCAGGGGCGCTCCTTCTCTAAAGAGCAGCACGAGGATGAACGGTTAAAGCACTGTTGGTCTCAAGTGAGAGTTATAGAAGGAGAAGACGTGCAACCCCGACCCCATCCTCTCCCGCACTTCGTGGTCCAAAACGGCCTGCTCTACTGTGTCTCACAGCGAAGGGGGGAGGAGAAACAACTCTAAGTGGTGCCCCGCACAAAGACGGAAGCAGTTCTGGAGCTAGCCCACACCCACCCCATGGCCGGACATTTGGGGGCCGTCCTGTCCCAAGTACAGGAAGGTGAGGAGCATCCTGTCCTTTATATCAGCAGGAAGCTGACCCCAGCCGAGAGAAACTATGCGGTTGTCGAAAAGGAAGCCCTAGCCGTCAAGTGGGCAGTCCTGGAGCTGCGATACTATCTCCTCGGCCACAAGTTTACCCTCGTCACAGATCATCCCCCACTACAGTGGATGTCTCGGGCTAAAGACACAAACCCCAGAGTAACACGCTGGTTCCTCGCGCTCCAGGACTTCCACTTTGACGTGCGACACCGGGCAGGAACCGCCAATGCCAACGCAGACGGCCTCTCTCGTGTCTGGGCAGCTTTTGCAGGTCGGTCAGGGGTCACTCCCCCCCCAACCCCAATCTCTCCCCTTCTGTCTCGTTCTTCAGGTAATACCAGGACGTCGCTTAGCGGGGGGGAGTGTGACGGGTATCCCGACGGATCATCAGCGTCGCCCTGGAAACGGATGAGAAACACCTGCCACACTTCATCACGGGCTGATCGTTCACGGCTGGGGCTCGTTAAGCGCCGGCTACATAAGCCACAGAAACTGAGGCACAAGTGAGAAACCTCTCCATGAGCCAACGCGTATGCTAACCTGTATGCTCTCTCTCTTACCCTGCAGAAAGCAGCTTTTGAGCCGGTCAGCCCATTCCACGGAACCCTCACCACACCAGAGCACAGCCAGGAATAGCAGAGCACCCAGAGCACGGACCACTTCATCGGGTTGATTGTTTGTTGTCACTCAAACACCTGTAAATAAAATCCACCCTCCGGGGCTTCACTGTTACAACCTTGTCGAGTGATTCTTCCCCCCTGCGTCACTGTACTGTTTCCACCTTTCATTATACAGCACACCATTCACATTATGACCAACTGATGAGAGATTATCCTCTTGTTCTTAAAGGAATTAAAACTGAGCCCTGCAGTCCTTAAAATCATCCCTTTTTACACTTCACTGTGAGTCATCCACTCTCTCTCTCTCACTTTCTTCCTAATAAACTCTCACTTAGGAGACAGTGTGCCAAAGTTACAAGCTGGAACCAGGAAAAACAGATGAAAAATCTCACAAAAATGATTACGCACATCTTTCAGTGACAGCAGCTACCAATTTAGCAAATTGATAACTAGGCTTTTTAGATTTGATCTTTGTGGGCAGAATACATACACATCATTGCTGGTGAGATTTTATACCAGTTTTGCACAACTCCCAAATATCATTCTAAACCCACTTATAATATATAATGTACATAAAATGTTCTCCATGTACCCAACCAATCCCCATGATCCCCCATCTCCACCCATCCTTCTAATGCATGCAAACACAAAAAAGTGTTTACTCTTGAATAACAGAATAGAAGTGCTGGGGTAGTTTAAATATTTAAAAGTGCATCTTTCCCACCCTTTAAGAACTTAGCAATTTGGTTTAATAGTGTAATAATCATTAAAACATAATATTAAAATAACAATAATTTATATTAAACGTTAATATAATATGTCAAACGTTAATTAAATGCTACAATTTTGAAATAAACAATCAATCTGTTTAATAAACTTAAACTTATTTTTGCTTCACTGGCATCTTGAACACATCTGCTGCATAAACAGTGGGGTTGGAACACTTCACAATACAAAATGATGCTTTGTGTGAGGTACACTAAATGCATGAAAACACACTGATTAGGGCTTCACATCTGTGTATACAAGTGTCATATGGAATCGTTCCCTCACAGTCAGACAGCTTAACTTCACTTCCTACACTTTGCTGAGCAAGCACAGGTCAGTATGAGTTATGAGCATGAATTATTGCACACAACTGGATGGGGCATGCTATCATAACCATCCTAGTTGTGCATTGACATTCAGGGTCTCTCTCTCTCTTTGTATATATTATAGTCCATTCATTTGAATGTCTCTCCTTCACTATCTCTCCTTTTCTTTCACCCATCACACACAAAGCCATCCTATTTCTTTTTCACCCCCACCCCCACCCCCCCACTCAACCATGCCTGACTAATGGCTGCATTATGTCTTGAACAGAGCCACCGTGAATCAGGCCCATCTTTAGCAGTCTCTAAGAGCCCAAAACCATACAAAACCTTCACTTCTTCCTCCAGTCCCCACCTCTTCTCCATCAGCCCCAGCCCAGCCCAATTCATGTTAACCATCACTTTACAGACCATTACCACAAGAAGGAAAACGGCTGCATTCAGCAAGGGGCTCTTTACATTTTCAGGGGCTGTTAATCTTGCTGTAGCTCCTGTCAGACGCATACATTCAGTAGCATCAGTGTTAATTCTGAGGATTTGGCAACACCCATACAGCTGCGTACTGGCAATAAAAAAGGTCCACCGTGTGCCTTTGCCAATATGCTCCTGGCATCACTAGCCATTAGAAGCCAATCTTGCATTTTCCCTCAAAGAAAGGTAATAGATCTACACTCAGATGTGATCAGCAGTGCCACTTTTCACAGTCAGTTCAGTGATGTCTCACATTCCCCGCTATCTGTCAACAACTGTTAAACAACTGTTAAATTACCTGCCGCACATGGTTCAGAGCTTATGAAAGACTGTGGTGAGCTGAATCTTTTGTGGGTGTGTGTGTGCGTTTGTATAGTGGGAGGAGTCTTTTAGAGAAAGACAGTGGAATATTGCTTTTTAAATCTGGTTCATTGTGTCTGCATCAAGTAATAACAGCGAAGAAATTACGTTCATCCATTGGGAATTCTTCATTCTTATTAGCAACTAATGTTTTAATGAATAGTGAATAATACCCACATTTTACAATTTATGCTGTGCAGTTTTTTAGTATTACATTTATCTGCCACACCTTCATATGCTGAATTGTGCATGCTGAACCCTAACATCATTCATTCATGCACAAGGGTATCAGAAGTGGTTCTTACCTTGTGCTTCGACATGTAGACTGCTTGCAAAGACCACCAATGACAAGGAAAACAGAGCGATCATCTTGTCTTTTTTGTTCTTTGCCTAAAGGCCTTTTGACTAAAAAAGCAAATGAATAAAAAACGTACGGAAAAGAAAAAAACGCAATCAGGTAATAGATCTGGAAGGAGTATGGAAAAATAGTTGCTTCCCCTTGTTGTCGATAAAGAGGTGTAGGTGTTGGTAGTTGTGCCACAAGAAAGATTGGGCTCCTCAGAGGTCCATACAAAAGGCTTATATTGAAGCCTTGGCCAATTGTGGCCACTCCCCCTCCCCTTAGAGAGAGATGAAGCCCATCACCCTACGTTTTTTTGTGTGTGTGTGTAGACTCCCTCATTTACGAACAGCTTCCTTTTCTGCCAGACGTGTCTCTCCGTTTAGGTTTTAGGGGAGACGTGCAGACTAGAATGTGGTATTTCCACTAGATGCATTACTTAAATGTCCATAAAAACCAAAAAATGTAGCTTTTAAGACTGGAAATAATTTTACATTTTAAACCTAACAAAGCACTATGTGACACGGAATATTAGTTTAAATGCAGTGCAGGCACTCCAAATGTTGCTGTTACAGTTATTTACTCACCCTATTCACTTAGTTTTATCAGAAAAGCACTTAAATATCATATTTCTTTCTCAACATTTAGTCTAGGCACTTCAAAGCAAATGTCACATAGTGATAATGTCTGACTGGAATCAATGGACTCCCCACTAAGAATATATTTTTTCAAAACACTGAACACTGTTCATATGCTCTCCAAATGCAGAATTACACAACCTCTCCACCTGCTTGTAATACATGTCTAGTGCAACGTGACTTTGCTGATTGATATGTCATTTGCTTGTACCTGCTGTGTTATGATGTTTTACGTCAAAGCCTGGCAGACAGATTTATGATCAACCAAGAATCCAACAAACACCCACCCACCTTCCCATCTGCCCCTCTCCTTGGTTCCTCTTGAAAACTCTTCTTCACTTAGTATAACCCTCTTGTCAGATTACTTAATGGACGTGTATTGATAAGGTAGGGACGTGATAAAGATATGACCCACTTCACCTAAACAAAAGTGTGTCTGGACCATAAAAAGACCTCATTATCTTTGGAGAGATATGATGAGGATGTGGAATGAGAATGTGTGGTCTGTCAGGATGTTTTTTTTCAATGGTCCCAATGGAGTGATGGTGAAAGGGAGTAACCTGTTCAACGCAGATGATGTTTTAAACCTCATTGCAGTTATTTTAGCTGTGATTTACCCAGTGTAGGTGAGAAAAACACCCTCCATCCCCACAGGGCCTCGGCATGCTGACTAAAGCTCCATGGAGTCATATGTTCCCCACCCTGAAAAAAAGCACACAAAAGACATGGCCTATTATGCCAATACCATAACAGTGACTGATTTACACAAAAACTACGGAAAAGGAGGAAGGGTCTCTGAATTGGAGCGTGACTGACTGGAAATCTGACCTCAGTGAGAATGACTCATTTTCGTACTTACATACTGAATTGTAATCGCGTGTGTCTTAAACACTTACTAATGTTTAATTACACCAGATGATGGCATGAGTTGCTTATTATTTTGCTCCGAATGCTAAGAAACAAAAGAGCCCTATTGAAAAATAAACATCCTTAAATACATTTCAATTCCAATTTTTTCATGCTCAGTATACAACAAATACATTTTCATTTTTATGTACTTAATAAAATGCCAAGCAATTGTACTTTTAGCATACTAAACTGGTATACTTAAAGTCTGCTAAATTGGAACAACTAATTTTGTACCTAATGCACTTGAATTGTGCAGAAGTAGTGCTGAAGTCCAATTAAAGACACACTTAGTATTTTTTATTGTGCTAAAGGAGTTGAAACTATGTCTGGTTGTACTGCACAGTAAATGGCTATTAGCCATACAGCACATCTGGAGCATTTATGGTACATGCAACTATACAGTTCTTTCTGGTTTATTCAGATTCAGAGTTTTCACCAATAACTAATATTTCACTCTTGAAATTCCCCTAATTCTGCCTAGTGATTGCAACATAATAAAAACACAGGCTTTTACAGCAACACCTACCAAACAAGCCTCTCAGTGTTTAATAGATGACGGCATGACGCATGCTTCTAACCTCACGCTGACGGAAAAGTTCAAACAAAAAAATTAACTACTCACCCTCCTTTGACTTTATTTCTTTCCTGAAACATAAAATGAGAAATAACTGCAGAATGTCCAATACGCTTTTTTCCATACAGTAAAAAGAGAATGGTGGCCAGGTCCGAAATTTTAGCTATTTTTTAAACTATTATTATTATTTTTTTTTAAATACAAATATTTCAATCTGTTCCTTACAAAGTTATTATAGGATTCAAAAGATTGAGTATGAGTAACATGAACTGCATTGACAGTGTTTATATTATCAAAAGCTTTGTTAAAATGTGAACTATTAAAATATATAAAATATGAAAAATTTAATTGAGTAATTTTTTAAGGACACCTTTTGGAGAATGTCATACAAACTTAAATTCTGTAATGAACCACTCTATTTATGTGTCTTCAACAATGTTTTCATTTTTAAAAAGAAAATGTAAAACTGTTTCGCATATAAAGTAATTGTGTCTCTTCAGAAAACTTGGATTCATCTGCTCTATTCATATGGATTTTATTATTTAACAATATTAAGCTTCGGGAATTGTTGTGGAATAGACTTTCGGTGGAGGAACATAAATCTTTTGGGTTTCTCAAAATGTCTTCTTTATGTCTAATGGATTTGAAATAAAATGATATTCAGTAAATGACGACAGAACATCATTTTTTGGGCGAAATAGCCTTTTAATTCAGAAACACAGGACACACAGAAGGTAAAAGATCAAGCAAACATAAAACCATTATGCTGAATGAGAAATCCTAATAAAGTCTTAAGGTCCACAATTACCCTCATGATTACTTTAAAACACCCAACTGATCCCCATTTCCCTTTGAAGCATGGGTATCCTTATAATTGCCTCTGTGCACAGATTAATCTTGATAGGCAAAGGCAAAATATCCCGATTTGATATGCTGCAGCAGCTCCCAAAACAAACAAGGCACTCAAGTGTCTGTTTGTTGGCAGGAAAACCATGTAGCTTTCCCACGTAACATACATGGATCCTACTGCACCAGTACAGTTATTAAATGACTCATACATGCATGTGTTTATGACTCAGTGAGTGAGTCAGTGTGTAAGGAAGCGTAACCATATAGTGGTACTGTGTATTAAAAAGCAATTGAAGAGTTAAATCTCCTCTGCCTCACCCAGGACCCTTCCCCAAACTTTTCACCATTTCAGAGCCAAGTGTCTGAGTTGCTGAACACATTAACAGCTGGCCTGCAGTTACCATATCATACAGATGCTCTGTGCTTTCTGCTTTTGGCAGGGTGGTATAGTTCCCATCACTGTCCAGCTGTTTTCTGGTCGCCTGCCATAACAGCTTTAAGAGCTCAGCCAATACAACTAAAACATGAGCAAACAAGAGACTGCTTATGTAAACCACTGCAATGCCCTGTTTGATAACATTCAAAGCTTGTGGAGTGAAAAATACTTTTATAAGAAAAGTGTGCATAAATGACTTATGAATAAAATAAAACGCTGTAGTAGATGTTTCCCTGCAGCACTTAAAGTCCTTTCAACAGCTACAACTAGTTGTGACCAGTGACCCTTGAAACGTGAGCTCATATGTGTTACCCGTACGTCATGGTTGAAACAATAATTAGAAACACAAGCACTGCTCTCATGGGTAAGTTGTGTGACGTGCACATGCACCTCAAAGAGCTTCACTGGCGCATGAGGAGACAAAGGCTGTATTATGATTTTCATTGCTCCAGATTTTCCTGTTACTTCAAAACACAAACAATAAGATATCAAGACTGATTATTGTTAAAATGGCTCTCAAAAGTGGATTGTATCATTAGCAAAAGCTCTCTAGAGAAGCAGGACAACAGCACAGAAGGAGCTGACTAATTGTGGGAGTGTGAGATGATGCAGTGCTCTTGTCAGCATTTAAAGATCATCGGATCAGATGAGATGAAGGGAGTATCTCCTGTGATGTCAATGAGTCTCCATACACATTTCATTTGTTGTGCTTTGAAATGCCTGGTACAACTGTGTGTATATACCATCTGTTCTCAATGCTTGGCATGTAAGGTGATGATGGCATTGTGGGCCTTCATTGCTTCCAGTTTCTTGTCACTGTGTGAGCCCAAAACCATCAAAAGGGTGGCCTAGATAGAGTTTGGCTGAATAACTGAAATGTGATCCTTCAGCTGTAAAACCGCTGGGGCATTTGGGGTTATTAAACAGTTGCATTGTGCCATCAAGTGCAGAGCTCTTTGGGAGGAGACAAAAAAAAAAATCTAACTTTCTCCAGATTCAGAACTTTTTTTTCCCCTTTCGCAACTCTCTTATGACCGCTTAGTCTACATGCCAATCTTACTAATCTAGGGGTCTTTAAACTTTTTAATTCAAAACTCCTTGGTTGGTTGAGAGACATGGTAGAGACTTCTTATAATATATAAAACTGTTGGATTTTGTGCAGTTACTGATATTTATATGGCCAAAAGGTAAGATCTTATATATTCATATAAATCAATGAGATCTTTATTGCAGACTTACGAGACAATGGGTCTTCACAGGCCTGCTGTCAGGCATAAGGGTTCTCCCACACCAAAAAAATAAATAAATTAAATGTCCGAATAGCCCAAAAATGATGGCGAGACTCGCAGAGATGTTAAGTGAAAAGTGATGATTTATTTACAGTGCTCGAGAGGTGATACAATCCCAGTAGAAAACTAACCAAAGCTATATACAAATTAACAGAAAACACCATACAAAAGACAAAGCAAAACAAACAAGTAAATAAATCAATATATACACACAGTAGTTTGCACAGTAGTTTGGTGCTGCGTCCGAAATAGGATACGGCTTAAGTAGGTACTACATTTAAAATTGCGAGATATTTTTGAATCATAATAATTGGGACTGGTGTGGAAGAAATTGTTATTTTAGTTTTCTTTGTGCACAAGTATTGCCATAGCTTCTTAAAATTTAAGTTGAAGCACTGATGTCACATGGGCTATTAACTATGGGCTATTTGTCCTTACAACTTTTTTGGGCCTTGAACATGATATTTGTGTTGCTCTCTATGGAGGGTCAGAAAGCTCTCGGATGTCATCAAAATATCTTCATTTGTTGGGTTTGTAACGACAAGAGAGTGAGTAATTAATTAGAGAATTTTCTCTTTTGAGTTAACTATCCCTTTAATGCTCTGTAAATGGGGGGAAAACATGCTGTATTGATAATGATTTCACAAAATACAGCAATATAAATTCATCTGCATATTCATAATTGGAGTTCTAGTGTTTCTCCCCTCTCTCCATCTAGGCTCTAAGAGCCCATGTCGTTGAGAAGGCTTCAATTTTTTTTTTTTTTTTACTTCATTACTTTAAAAAAAGCATAGATTATGATATCACGCCTCTTACAACCCTTTATACCTTTAAATCATCCAATCATGCGATGCTCAGAATCTGGCATTTTGCTATTGGCAGTGCTCTCTGCCAATTTAGTGCTTTAAACCTGTACTGACAGCATAAACATAACACTGTATTTCTGGGCATGACTTTATTGACCATATTTGTTGTAGTTATGTAAATGTTGGTGTTAAGAGTAAGGTCTGGCATGCAGCGTTTGATGCAATTGAAATAATGAGATCACTGCCAGGCTTATGCAGAGAAAGGGCCAGTGGAATTGAAGAGTAACTGTCCAGAAACATATTGTGGCAGTTATCTGTTCTTGCACGCCTTTGTGTTGCATAGTCACTAAATTGTGCTCTTTGGGGATTGGTGCAACAGCCGCGAAAAGAGAAGGTGAAATCAATACAGCCTTAGATTAAATGAAAAACAGATGGGTCAAGCAAGATTTTGGAAGAAGTAAACCAGCACTCAAGTGTTATGAAAGAATGACACTTTTCATAATAGTTGGACAGCTCGATTATTTAAACAACAGCACATTAAGTTTAAGGCTTAGGCTACAGGAAATTATACTTTAAATGTATTCCTTTAAACCCTGATATTAAAGCCGATGGATGACCAGTACTGGAAGTGGCTACCAGTATTCAACTGCCACTACACCTGGACGTGTACTTGAATAACCTATTTCCCATGCAGTCAGTTAATTGAATCTTTCAATTGAAACTTTACTCCAGGAGCATGTCTGTTTTTGTTAGTGTATATTCCAGGTTAAAAGTGGTGCTCTCCACTCCACAATGGCAGTGTTCCCATTGCGTGTCTCATCTAAGAGAAACTGGGGCACATTTCCTGACCAGCCTGAGGACTTACTTAAATGTAGTAATGCCCGCATATTGCTTTCTGCATTAAGTTGTGCTTTGGCAACTGCAGTACACTGACCCACCAGCTGTCACAGGGAGATCTCAATGTTCATAAAAAGTATCAAAGCATAAAACTATAGTGCAAGTAATTTTATTTGTGTGTAATATACTGTAGTTTTTTATTCTATAGTTTTTTCCAAGTATTTTATACTGTATTGTACATAACAGTTTTTTGGTAATCATAAATATTTAATGACTGGAACATTAAAGGATCTTCATTAAAATGTTAAACTTTTTTTTTTTTTACTTGAAAAATAAAATGAACAAATAAAAAATTCTGGCATAAGTGCAAAATGGCTTCACGTTATGTAAAAACAAAACATGCAAAAACACTCAAAACTACTATGTGCCAAAGCCTTTGGCACTGTTAAGTAAAATGTAAACACTTAACCACCTGCATTTGAATTTTCACTCACATATGTTACAGTATATTAATTTTAATATTGCATCAAGTGGTGGTGGAAACCTCACTTAACCCCCCAAAAGGATAGGTTACAGCAACAGTTATAATGGAAATGTATTCAAGTCTTTTTCTTCACCTTTTATTTATTAGTGTATTAAATATGTTCTTCGTGTTCTGTTTCATTAGCTGATCCCTCTAAAACAGTTCAAACACAAGGACACAGATAATGGTATACACTACATTCACTAATATTCTTCTGGATGCCCTTAAAAGGATGACAAATGGCCTTTCATTCCATGAAGAACAGCTGCTGATATGGCGCCAGGAGCTCACAAAGCGCAAGATGACGACTAACTGACAACAGACTTGGTTTCTTCATGTCTAAAATAAATATGATGAACAAGACAATGCTGACGTATTTGCCACTGAGACAGGGATAAAAGTCTGGCAAATGATTTAGATTGCGGTTTCTCACTAAATAAAGCTCTCACAATCAGAAAAAGTAAATACAACCAATTGCGTTGGTTGAGAGATAAACGATGACCTGGAATGTCAGGTTTAGGAGTGTCCTCTCGAGTTATTAGCAAGGTTGGCTAGTTTGGACTGAGAGCAAAGACTCGGGAGAAATCAACTGTTGTGAAGAAAGGAGTCACTGTTCTGTTTGGCTAATGCATGTTGAGTGAAGAAGAATGAATGGGAAATTGGGTGGACCTCATGGATGATCCAATACACATGAGTCCCAACCACGTTTACAGTCACATGTGTCTGCCAAAGTCATGGGCGGTGGTCTGCACCACCACCTGCTTTCCTTAGCTAAACATCCAAACCTGCAAATGAAATCCAGGCTGTCCATTGTTCTCCTTTTGTTTCATATTGCTGTTGTGTCATGTAATTACAAGCTGAGATTGAAAACAGTGTACAAATGTGAAACATCTGGAAAAAAAAAAAAAACTAAACAAAAACATTAGGCTTGGTTGCATGAAAGGAAAAACATATGTGCACTTATTTGCTGTGTCATTACAGTAGATACAATTTGGAACATGAAGAATGGAATATAATGCAATGGAACATAATGTTCTTGGAATATGTAGCCTATATGAAACACATCTCTCACGTACCACATACGCTAAGAGTATTATTCTGTGAAGTGTAGCATATTGTACAACATGCTAAACAAAAAATTTCATTATTCATTTGGCATTGATAATTTCAAATCTTATATTTGCTGAAATTTACTTCTCTATATATTTACAGTATTTGCACAGTCAGCTCACCCTTCCATCCACCCACCCATCTATCTAGTATGCTAAAGGAATTTAGTGTATTCAGTTGTAATGAATGCATTTAGTGGCAAATTCTTAATTTGCAAAAATGATCTTACTTAATGCAGTTATCTAATTTTATGGATAAAAATTGAGGCAGGGGTCAGGTTAGATGCTCAAAAATGTCTAAATAGTGAATTAAATGAAATTTCTGTGACTTTACATTGTAAAATCTTAGCCTAACATATATCAATTTACAAATTCATGATTGAAACAATTCTTTGCCTTTGATTCTGTGTATTGTCACCAAAGACTTCTCATCGAAATCAATGAAGTTCCTTTTCCAAATTTTGACATTTATAGGTCCTTTAGCATCTCTATCGGCTTAGACCATGCTTCAGTTTTTAATGACTTAGGGGTAGGTATGGGTCAGTTTATCAAAGCAACAAAGCAAGTAAATATAATAAATAAGCGTACCTAAAATGTAAATATCCAACCTGATCTCACGGCAATTCTTACATATTTTACAAGGTGTCAAAATCATGCAAATTCATATGATTAATTCTAAATCGTACGTATTTTACGAGTTGCCAATTTGTATGAATGACCTAAACCTAACCCCGCCCCTAAACGTACCCGTCACGGGGTTTTAGACAAATCATTCAAAATCGAATTAGTGAGGTTGCACAAATTAGCACGAATTTGGCACCTCGTACTAATACGTACGAATTGGTCGTGAGACTGTGTTGAAAAATCCTATAGAATTATGACTTTGTAAAAAATTTCGCACCAGATGTGCTGTATTTGAACATCAGCTCTGCTGTCCCATGGCGAGTAAACCACAAATGAAGCAGAACAGATTGGGAAATGGATACCTTTAATACATATTGTCTCCGTATGAGAAAGAAGAACAAGGAGTCTCACCAGAATCAAAATATAGAGACGCTACTCATGAGAAACAGAGCAGACTTTATTTGAGCTGTGAAAGAACATTCATAAACGCAATAGTATCAAAAAAGTATCAAAGCAAAAAAAAAAAAAAAAAAAAAAATTAATCCAGCAGAAAAAAGAAGGATAGCCAGAAAAGAAGTTAATACATAATATAATGTACTGTATCTTCGGTCCTTGCAATCCAATTAACCACAGAAGCATGGGGTAATTACAAATACTCTTTGTCGATCATTCACTTTGTTTTTTCACCTCTAAGTAAAGTACTTTTTAGAGTTGCCCTAGGTTGTGTGTCATTGTAAACTCAATAAGCCTCTCTAAATCAGAGGACTGATAATTACACACAGACCTCAAAAGCAAGATATGCATTAGCACACTAGGAAAGCTTTAGGCAACACAACATATTTACCAAAGTCCTTCAAGCTTAAAAACCATGCGGGAACCACTGCAAACACAAACAACCATTTCCAAAAACTTTTTTTGTGTGTTGGAGTTAGACAAAGACTTAGAAAAGATTAAAACCATTCCCATAATGGCAGTTCTACGCTTGCCTCAGCTCATTATAGTTTTATAGCCAGACCAGACCTTTCCCTGGCAAATAGAGGATCTGCAGTAGACCTTTTCCTGGCATCTCAATGACATCTACAAAAGAGTTGAGGGCTCTTATGTGCTTTTGGAAGGGTTCAGGAAGATGTACCACCAAAAGTGCGCCTATTGTTTTAGAATGTAACATATCCGCCCACCTGATGCTGACGCCTGTGATTTTATAACAATTCAATAAACCATTTGCCAGCTTTTAGGAAAACTTTGAAAATGGACCCTTTTGAATATACTACTGACTGCAAGGAGCCAAACCGCTTTCACTGTACCCTTAACCCTTCTAGAGCAACAAAGGTTTGACAAGCTCTAAACATAAACGTTCAGTTTACACAACAATCTTTTAGACTGCTCGATCTTTCGTCATTCTCACTAGGCCACAAAGTTCCACACAGGAAATGAATTTAAACACAGCAGGGGCATGGCTGAGACCACCCCAAAATGATGAAGAGATTCAGAAGAGCACCATAGGGGTATAGACCACCCTACAACTCCCTTAGGTCCACGAGTCGGTGTTGTGGGACAGACCACAGCTGTCGAATCCCATCTGGACGTAGAAGACACCACTGCTAAGAGCTATCAGGACATTTGCTTTTTATTATGAAGTATGATGACGTGGTGATTAGTAGTGTTTGATGTGTGACTCTATAAAATTTCAATCTTTATTACTATACTGGCCCTTAAAACACTATGCCAGTTGTCTGCCTCAGAATTTCAATGGCATTTGTGTGTGAATACATGGTTTAGCTGCTAAAGCTTTGCACTCTGACTCTGCATATTAGCATACCAGTAAAAGACGCATTGTTTCAGACTAATATATCTTTGACCTTAAATGTCATCCTTCAGCAAGTGGTGTTTTGATTTATGACATGATACGCTTCCTTCCGTTAGTCTTACATTGCACCCGTCAATGCTGACCATCCCTCCTGCTCTTTGCCTCTCTTTGTCAAGTAGCTGAGGGACAAACGCATGTTCTGAGGAAGCTGGTTTAAATCAGCTGTGGCCTGACTGCCTGATTGTACTGCCATTACAACAGCCCACAGCTGCCTCCCCTCTCCATCTCCTGTTCCCATCTAACCAGGAGTGCTGGATGGCTATGTGCAAATAATTTCCACATGTACAGTGCAGAGGGAGGGCAGTGGGAAACAAGGAGAGGCCGTGAGGGGGTCGTCTTTGGAGCCGGTTTGCCTTTATATGAAATCCCTTTCATCAGTCTTGTATAATGAGCCAGCTGCTCCAGTCGGCTGTTGGGGGTGGCGGGGTCCTTGAGAGCTCTATGACAAGGCTACTTTATGGAACTTATTACCTACGTGTCCCATATGTACAGCGCAATCCATGTCATGTGAGGCGAACGAGTGTGAGCAGGTTGAACATACTGAAATACTTAATTTCTACTTTGCCAAACTTGAGTTGTTCGCGTTGGCCGTAGAGTCTATTTCACCCCTCCCAGCAAGCTAATAAAACTCTTTGGCTACTGGAGAGTCAAACTATCTTTCATCCATTGTCTGTTTTCCCACCAGCAGGCCACATAGAGATTGCTGAAGTAAAAACCATGAATTAAAAAAAAATGGTACGGCTGCACTATTAAAGACTTACTGATAAAATACTGGCATGAAGAAAAAAAGAGAAAGGGGGAGAAGGAGGGGGAAATTTAATGGGGTTAAGAGAGAGGAAGGAAAATCCACTAAAGCCCCCTTTGTGTATCAACATGCTGTGGGCCTCTTTCAGTAAGACAAAACAGAAACCCTGACATGTTTTACAGATCCTTGCTAGTCAATGGGGAAAATGTAATATGCAATAGGACAAGAAATTCAGTGCGTGTTGACATAGAGACCTATTGCGGTTTGAAAAAGGATGTCTTAAATACTCTCATTTGTGATTGCAGCCTTGTGATGAATTCATCTTGCCCACAATGTTTTATACAACATTTCATGTATGCTTCTTACCTGCCAGTGACTACCTATACAATAATTTCTTTCGAATAACATTCTGTTCTAGGATTCTGTGAATCAAATCGCTGAATTTTAAAAATGAATTAATGAATTTGCATTGAAATTGGAAGATACACTTTCATAATATGAGTTTAAGGGAGTTAAATATATTCAGTTTTGTCTTACAAATCTTTTGAGCTTATGCAGTTTGACTGTTGTGCAGTTCCAGTGCAATTGCAGTTCAGGTTATTCTTATTGTCATTCCAATTCATCATCTTGGTGGATGTACCCAGTTTAAAGGGATAGTTCACCCAAAGGTAAAAATTGTGTCATCAGTTAGATCTTACTTATAACTGAAAAATGGAATGAAAGCCATGTATAAATGGAATGGAATGGTTTCATTACCAACAATCTTAAAATTGTATTGTGTG
>JAUMHG010000038.1:12645113-12657099 GCA_032359395.1 Enteromius anoplus
CCCCGTCTCTGAGTCAGTAGATCCTTCCTCAGAGGAATCGGCCAAGGAGGGGCTGTCACGAGGAGGATGAGTTCGGGAACCAGGTCCTGGTGGGCCAATAAGGGGCTACCAGCAGGACCTGCTCCTCATCCTCCTTGACTTTGCACAGGAACTGTGTTAGAAGGCTCACTGGGGGAAATGCATACTTGCGTAGGACCCGAGGCCAGCTGTGTGCCAGGGCGTCTATGCCTAAGGTTCCCTCGGTCAGAGCGTAAAACAACAAATGAGAGGTTTCTGGGGAGACTAACAGGTCTACCTGTGCGGCTCCGAACTGCTCCCATATCAGCTGAACCTTCGAGGGATGGAGTCTCCATTCTCCAGGGAGCGCTGCTCGAGACAGCTCGTCGGCTGTCCGGTTGTAAACACCTGGAATGTGAATGGCGTGAAGCGACCTCAGATGCTTCCGACTCCAGAGGAGGAGGTGGCGGGCGAGCTGCGCCATACGGCGGGAGCGTAGACCACCCTGATGGTTGATGGACGCTAGGGCCGATGTGTTGTCCGTGCAGACCAGAACTTGGCGGCCCTGGAGGCGTCCCTTGAGACGACCCAGAGTCAGACGTACTGCTAGAAAGTACCCACCGCGTCACCGAAGAGGCCGGTCTGGGACATGGGAGCATTCAACAACCGGGTCTTGTCCGCATCACGCATGTCAGCCAGACACAGCCACAGATGGCGCTCCTGGACTACCATGGTAGACATCGCACATCCGGGAAGAACAGCACCGGGGTGGGACCGTGCGCACCAGCACGCGCCACACCGAGGTACCAATCATCCAACCGGGAGGGTTCGGGACGAGGTTGATGATTCTACTCAATCCCAACCCCCCTGGCGGCCCGGGAAAGCATAGCTACGAGCTCTGGATCGGTGTCGGGAACAGTGAAACGCCCAGAGGACGCCACACTGGCCCCCGCCTCCTCACCAGAGTCGACCTCTCCTCCCGATGCTGCGACAGACATCTGGTCGTCGGTGGGAGCCCCAAAGGTGACTTCCGGTACCGTTTCCAGCCCCGAAAGCCCCTATGGGCTCCACAAACGCTGCCTTAGCGTGTTCAATGCCCAGACACATAAGGCAGTGTTTGTGACCATCCGCCGGCGCCAGGTAACGGCCGCACCCAAGATCGCACGGGCGGTATGACATCCTTAAAAGGACGCGTCTTTACAAAGACGTTCCGCCCGCAAGCCTGTCTCTTTAGGCTTTGCTCTTTTAGTAAAGGCTGAAGCGCGCAGGGGAGATGAACGCTCGGATCACAAAAGCGAATAGTGCAATGCAAATGTGTCCGCCACTCGACTGGAACCACCTTGTAAACACGTAGCTTCAGGACCTGTAGATTTGCCATCTCGAAGCGAGATTCCTATTCGTCGGTCACAGACGTGACTTGGAGTGACCGACTAAAAGGGAACTCATCGCCGCTGCACAGAGGGGTGTGCCGCGCTGGGAAAAGAAGCGCTCGCACTATCAGAGACTCGCTGAGGTTTATCCAAGAAGTCAATAGATTTGTTGCTTGACGCTTTTTTGGAAAAATGTCATTAACAGGGTCTTAAAAGTCGCAAAATCTAGCGACAAAGTCGATAAGTTGGTAACACTGCTTCCTTCATTGTCGAAGTTAAGAGGTGTGTTCGAGATGCACTACATTAGCCTGCCATCGGCTGGCGAAAGCAGCCCCTTGCAGTCGGGGGAGGAGTAGTCTCGCGTAGCCAGACCTTCAGACTGACGGCTGAAGGTCTGGAATTCATAGCCACTTTCTTTGGCAAGGTCCACCCATAAGGCCGTTTGACCGACATGTCAAACAACCAATCACAGTTTGTTTCGTTCAGCGTCACGTTTCGGGGTGTGGAAATGTCCCCACAACAACAAAATGGTGTGCAACAGTCAGTCAGATAGAAAATCCTGATGAGACACTCGCGGTAAACATCTGTTTGAAGCATATCTCTGCACTTTTTAACACCCACGAGAAATTCTGGAGAACCGAACACAATACTAAATCGCCCAGCTGCGATGTCAGCATCTGTTGTTTCATGTTTGGCAGCAAACGCGGATGATATCTCCTTCTGAGTTAGGTACTTCACTTGATCTTCCATAATAGATGGAACGCACAACTAGTAAAATTGGATTGCATACTTTTGAGAATCCAACGTTTAACTGATCTTAATAAATGCTTATTGTCATTTATGTAATCACGACAGATTTGTTTTTCCACAATTACATGTCACAATTACACTTTAATGTAATGCAATATGACGATTATTATTTGTATCTTGGTTTTGTAGTTAGCTATAAGACATTTTTCAAATATAAGCAGTTTATTCAGTGTAGTAAAGCCTCTCACAACAATCATTAAACAGCCTCTGGTCGACCAGTGTTTTACTCCTATACAATATTTACCATAACGCTTAATCTTCATTTTCATCATTAATGTTTAGTTTGAATATCAGATATTCGATATAAAGATTGATTAAATGCGGGAACTTTTTAAATAAAAAACACGCAGCACACATCGGGCTTGTAAGTCACACAATCTGACCAATGAGAATAAAGTGTGTCGTCATCAAGGCTTTCACAGCCGATTTTGAGCAACTGCAGCACCTGACCTGTGCGACTGCTGTCGTTTTGCTCTCACGATACTTAGATGGCACATGTGATCTAAAGGCGGCTATAGCGCCAATCAAAGTCGGGCAAATGATCTTACCAGAATGCATAGTTTTGTAAGTTGGCAGCCGTTTTCTTGCGGCGCCGCATGAAGTCGAACTCACCTATTGTATTGTATTGCGTGGTTACGTAACGTGCAACGTCACGTGATCTCAATCGCGATTAAGACGATAGACCAAAATCTCTATTGGTTGACAAATTTCTACCGGTTAACTGTGTCTACTGGTATATCGCCCACCCCTTACTACCAGTGGAATGATGAGGGACAATCATACAAAACTAGATCATCAAGACGAACAATTCTGTTTTTAATTGACTGAGGGAACATTTTTTTTTTTCTTTTTAGGAATTGACTGAGATGTGTTATGTTAAGAACTACTGTGTTCCTGTAGCCTAATGCTTGGATCCAATATAATGTCCAGTGTTAATGTTACAATGTTATTTGATTTCCCCCTAACCTTTTACTAAATGTTCAGGTAAAACATAACAGATTATGATTGTATGAATCTCGCCAAGACATAATTAGCAATGATGTATTTTATAAGTGAGATTGCGCTCTTGCTTCTTGCCTGGGCTTTGCAAATGTTATATGTGCTTATTATGAGCTATTTAAAAAAAAAAAGGTTGTTAAAAAACAAAACACAAACATAGTTTTTCATGTAATTACACCACTCTGTCCCTTCTCTGATAAATGTGGTGACCTTTTCCTGGTTTTATGAAATCCCTCACTCAGAAATATTTGATGGGCTCTGATTGGTTAAAGCGGTAATGTGGTATTGCTTAAAAGAAACTTATTTTGTGTATTTGGTGTAATGCAATGTGTATATGTGGTTTAAGTCTTAAAAAATCAGTATTTATCCACATACTGTACATTAATGTTTTTTCCTCAAAGCCTCACCCTCTGAAAAAGGTCAATTTGTACAAACCTCATCCTTCTAAAAAAAAGAGGTGTGCTCAGATTGGACAGCTATCCAGTGCACTGTGATTGGCCGGATACATCTTTTTCTACTTTGCGTTGAATCACGCCTCATAAACATAACACCATATCTACATTCGTGATTGGAGAAGTGACAAACAACAAACATAAACATCAAGAAAATGTGCTGCTTGATGGCGTAACATCCTAATTACATACTATTCTTAATTTGAACAGAAACTCAACGAAACAGTTTTTTCCCCTTGACATATGGACATATGAATCATCCATCACTCTGTTATGCACCCACTCAACACCCACAAAATGTATCTCACCAAAAAATGAACAATGTTTGCTGCTAATGAACTGAACAGTTGGTCATGAATTAATTAAGTGACTTAAGTGTGAATTTCACTTCTGTGTTAAAAATGAATCTTGTGAAAACGACTTGCTTTATTTAAACGGTTATGAGGTACACTAAAATTTCATATAGTGGCTAAAGGTAAGCATGGGATACTTAAACATAATCATCTTTATCATTTGTATAGGACTTTTTGACTGCTGAAATATAAGTAAATAAATCTTAATCTAGCATTAGACATCTGACATCATTTCATAAAACATTCAAAGTGTGATGGGAATCACTAAGTGACGGCATGCTGATAAAAGTTACAGTGTGACATTTTTTTTGATGTAGGACACAATAACAAATCAGAGTTTTTCTAATATAATTTTTATTTTAGTCTTTGTTTTTTTTGTTTTTGTTTTTTTGGATGACACTACACACAAAAACACATTACTGGCAAACTGGAAGACCAATTTAAACCATTTTAATGAGGGAGGGATTATTGTCACAATACAAACAACACAACTATCATCCTATCAAAGTCTAAGAAACTAATTCCACAATTCCACAAATATTCTCAGTTCCAGCATTTTACAACAAACTTACAATGGGCTACTGGAGCTAAGAAAGCAAACAATGCAATGCACATTCACATAGACATTTTAGTTAAGTATATGGTTCTAAATATCAAGAAAGACATGCTGCAAAAATAGCCTGTTTAATATGGTTCAATAAACAAGGTGGTAAACTTGCGTTTTAGACAGTTCTGTCTATTTTCGTTGAGGCAAAGTAAAAAGTGAATAGGTCAATGTTGGATCGATCGAAGCATGGCTTATACAGTTGGTAGCGCTTGCTCATTATGTTGTAGTTTAGGTAGTGCGTTTTTGTTTTTTGTTGTGATAGCCTCACCTGGCCACTTAATTTAAACCTGTAACTGACAGGTGCAAATAATAGTTCATCCAGTTCATCATGTTCTATTTCGCAAAGGCAAGTGGAGTGATATAAACAGTAAAAGGAACTGACTGAGACCAGCGTGAATCAGAAAAAGAACAGTATTGCACAGATGTTGTTACATATTATGTAGTTTATTCTAACAAAGACATCAGTTTAAGGTATTGTTGATGGTAATCATGATCGTTTACAAAAATATTTAATAAAAAAAGCTCTTTAACTCAGATTATTACAAAAACAGATAGGGCCCAAGGATGAAGAGACTGGGAGAACAATGAAAAGGAAAGAAAAAGATTAGTCTACATAAAAGAATGAACAGTGAGAAGACAAAAAAACAGGACAGGGTTAACAGAACCTTCTTTCTGCTTATCAGCGCAAGGTTTTATCCTCATACATTTTTCAATTAAAGATACGGCCGCCGCCTCATCTCCAGAGAATGACACTTCAGCCTCGCATGCTGCCATCTGATCGCAATTTCAGTAATGTCATTTTCATGCAAATGGATTTTTTATATCTCCAAATGAAACCTAAGAGGTGCTTAGATAGGCTGTGGTCACATGTTATGTATCACCTGATGAGTTGTGCGTATGTTAGATAGCTTTTTGCTTTTGTAAAGTCAAAAATAAAAAAACCCACACATGTTTGCTTATCAACCTAAGAGATGTAAACACGAACACTAAAAGGTAATGGAAAAATTCAATACAAGATCAAGACTTGGATATCTCTTTCTCTTCAGCACTCCTGCCCATTGAGAATAATTCATGGATGAACTACAATCTGGGTGTTGGTTTTATGGTTTGGAAAAAAACTTGCATTCGTATTTAAATATGTTTACAGGCATTGGCGGCAAACAGTAAAGACATTATTTGAACCAATAGAACAAACAAACCAAACTGTGCGCAGTTCTGCCAAAAAATGAAGAGATCAACACTGAACGAAAACCACAGTCTACAAGGTCATATTTTGCTTGTACTGAGACAGAACAATCTTTTCATTAGATTACAAAACAACTCCCCTAAAGCAATCAGATGTTTTTAAGATTGTTTAAATAGTTTCCCTCTTTGAAGTTGAAACGTGAAGGCTTTTCTGATGCAAGGTGTTTGTAACCAAGGAGATGAGTGCTATAAATCATGACTTCGCACTCTGATAAACCGACACTAGTATTTGAACCATTTGCTAGAACCTCATATTTCTATGCAAGGCCAGTCGAGCACTACTTTAATTAAACCATTATTATATACAAAGACGTTATCATGGCCTCCAGCCAGGTGTGAATGAGATGCCAACAAATAAAGCTGAGCTCTTTGTCCTCTCCTTCTTTCTCTCTCTCTCTCTAGTAGAATCATCACAGAAATGGAATGTGCTCCTACAGTCACTGCAACCTGCCATTTATCCAAATATTTTTCACATTATTTTATGCTTGCTTATTATTTTTCATGCGTTTTGATTTTGTCCTAAAATGGACATTGTAAACAAATGCACCATTATAGAAGATGAAGTCCTGTTTATTGATTGTCCTTCAGGTGACATCATTTACAACCTTCAATTTATCATCTCAATTATTGACTGCAGTGAAAATGACCAAAGAGGACTTTAATAAAAATATAAATGTGTAATTGTTGGAGTAATGTTCACTGCTAAGCAGATTGTTTTTCACATTGCAGTAGGCTATTTGATTTCACTCAGCAGAAGCTTTAAATGATCATATAGTTAAATAAAATAATAGGATACTCAAATCAATACTTATTATATATTTATCTATTTAGTGAATAAGTGTAATTAGTATACATCTATTATCTCTTGCCTATTTATTAGCCTGCTGTGATTCTTGAAATGTGACATAACGACACCTTTTAAAACACCTCTACTATTTTTCCTCCCAATCAGAACATAGAAAGGGTTTTATAAATGTTCTTTCAACATACGCAGCTAGTAAAATTCAATATGTACAGCAGAGAGAACCAACAGAATCTTGCTGATACCACTACCTTTTCTTCAGGCTCCAACCTACTTCAAACTACTCATTTTAACATCAGCCAAACATGAGCCAAAGGTTTTCACGCTTCAGATTAACACCTTGGCAATGGACAGTATCATACAATTGTGTGGGTATTAAGCAGAGGTGAATAAGTATCAGATGGCTGTTTACTTGAGGATATCAGCCATGGTTGCTCACTGGCTGCCGAGGAAAGGGCCAAGAAATAGCTCTCGCAGATGAGTATGAATTCATCACAGCTGCAAAGGACAGATGTCATGTTTGGCTGTCAGCATAAGATGAAACCGCTCCAGACAAACATATAGGTCTGCCATGAAATGCAGTTAGAGTAGCTAACGTCATAGTGTTTGGACGCGTCCAAATAGGCATGTCTGATAAGACAGATTTTTGGAGAGAACTGATCCAATGGCAAATCACACAAACCGCAGACTCTCACCTTTTCTTCTTTGTCTCTTTTTTCTCTCATACATAGCACGTCAAGCTACCAAGCCGCATTCCCAGCGCAGACCCTTTAAGTTAGATATAAAGACATTCCCAGCCCCTCTAACCTACAAGGCACAAACCTGTTGAAAAATCAATAAATAATGATACCACCATCTTGTAACATTAGCATGCTGTGCAGCAGAGAGCCGAAAGTAATGAATAATTCTCAATCTCCCAGCTGATGTCACGTCCATATACATACAGAAAGAAAAAGAGATCTTTACTGCACATTAGGTGTCAGTTTAAATGGCTCTAAACACAATGAAACCGTGGCAGCACACGCTCCCCATAACTACGATGCTTCATTTTCTCTGTTGTAGATTGAAGTGCACATGGCAGAGTTCTAAATCATTTAAATTATGATAGATCCTAATTAGAGTTCTCAGCAGGAGCTCACATGGCGTTGATTGCTCATTGAGAGAGGC
This sequence comes from Enteromius anoplus, assembly GCA_032359395.1. Taxonomy (NCBI): domain Eukaryota; kingdom Metazoa; phylum Chordata; class Actinopteri; order Cypriniformes; family Cyprinidae; genus Enteromius; species Enteromius anoplus. Next base: position 12,652,916 of record JAUMHG010000038.1, read on the forward strand.
TCAACTCGGCTGATTTCAATGGTTTCCATTCAAAAAGGGATTTGTGTGTAGATGCATTACTTTATGTCTCACACAAATGACAGACGAAGGAATCTGGCATCACAGCGAATTGGTTGGAGATGGAGAGTTAAGCTAATCAGAAAAGTTTGCTTCGTGATTCAAAGACAGAGACAGATGTTACAAAAGCATTAAAAGAGTTGAAAAGAGCTTAGTGAGGACACACTCAAACAAACAAAGTTGATCTCTTCATATAGATTAACTCTCCTTTATTTTCTATACAGATCACACACTTTATCAATCATGCAAGACCCTTATAATATGAAGCTCTCTTGATCTTCTGATGGTGCTTTCATTGTAACTGCAAAAGTTCTTTTTTGACTGACTGACTGACTGATTGATTTGATTGGTCTCCTTACAAACAATAGTAGTAAAAAAACTAAATATAGTGTATTTCAAGAACAAACACATGCTTTATACTGGGAATGTCTGTAAAAATGTGTCTCCGTACGTTTCATCTGTGTGAATATTTCATTAGCCACTACAATTTAAAATGTTTCAAATGAAAGAATCACTTTTATATTATCATTTTTTCCTACAGATTAGAGTACTTCAATGACAGGAGCTGTTTTATAAAACTTCAGAGCCCCTGGAAATGTTAGGCATTAAACTTTGATGTGAGAGATTAGAGGAAGGCGAATGGAAAGTGGGAGGTAGGCTGAGTGGTTTCTGATGTGAGATGCACTCTCATTGCACATTTATATTCCTTTGTTGTGATCTCTGTCAAATAAAATGCCAGATATAGTGCTTCTTTGGAGACAAGGTAACAGTTTAGAGTAGTTTTAAGCTTGTGTTAAAATTGTTTTGAGTCCCTAGGAAGTGGTTGTCTGGTCCTGCTCTGCATATCACACTGTTGAATCCAAAAGGGCTTTTTTTTATACTAAATTGATATTTCTAGACTATTACTGTGTTTTTAAAGTCGAACTGAGCCTCTCTTTTGTTGGTTCTTTGCCAAATCGATCATCATTTTAAGAAACGTGAAGTATTCTTTATTTGTCAGCCTCTTATTTTTTTTAACATTGCCACCAGGTTCTTTGAAACTCATTTGAGTATTACAAGTTCAGGTCTCCAAACTCCACTCGTGTAAAATTAGCCTTATATTCATCCACTGTAACGTAGTTCCAGTCAGCCTTTGGCTGCTGAAAATGGAGCCCTTATAATGAGTTCTGGCTGGAAAGAGTAAGCTGGACTTCCCTCTGAGTACCCTGCAGCTGGAGGGACAATCCAAACAGGGTCCTAAGCAGGGAATATTACCATGAAAGCTTTTTAATTACACCTACTTATAGAATGAGGTTTAGAGTGGAGAATTCCCTTTACGAGCAGTGCAGGCGGAATAACAGAGTGGGCATCGAGGAAGCTGAAAATGGATTGGCTGTGATATGGAAAGCGAGGGCACGAGAGCACGCTAAATGCAGAGCAGGAATCAGAGAGGAATCACAGCGACTGGGACAAACCTCTGCGCTCGGGTCACTTCTTTTTATTCTGTCACAGCAAGACCCCCTCTGCTTCGAGGCCTGAGGCGATGTCCATGTGCTGATGCAGAGTGAAATCAATATTTTTCACAAGCTTTGAGGTCAGTGATTTCGCTTTCACATACAGAAGGTTTGAAAAAGCAGCAGATTTCTCAAAATCTTTTGTTTTCACTGATCTCCCAGGAACTTTCATTAAAAACACAATTGTGCAATTGACATTTCTTGCATCTGTTTAAAATAAAGATCAAACATTAGTCATTCACATAAAACTGTTTGATGATGGAAACGTTATTTAACTGCATGTTCTTGGGAAGTGGTGTATAATCTGCTAATAAAAAAAAAATAAAAAAATACATTGTCAAGGCATGCATGCCTTTTCCAAATGTAAGGCTGCATAAACGCTGGAGTCTATCAGTCCATCACAGGTTTACACTCTTAAAAAAAAAAGATTCCAAAAGGTGCTTTTTCAAAGCAATGCCATTTTGGACCATTTGGTTCCTGAAAGAATCTTGGAGCGAACAGATGTTATAAGACGCTGTGGATATTAAAGGTTCTTCATGTAACCATAACATGTTTTCTTATCATCAAATTAACACAAATTAACACTTATAACACAATTCACTTATGCATGCCTTTGGATTGAGGGGTAAGTCTGGGCACCGGGCCTTCTTGCTGCATAAAAAGACAATAAAATATCCAAATGAATATATTTTCTGGTTATAACTCTATATCCATGGTCAAATTTAATAAGCATTTATATTCAAGATGATTTAAATTCAGTCCATTTCCGAAAACCTGCTGATACTGCCTGTTGAATTACTAATAGTGTCTTGACTATTCAGTTGTTTTAGATATTTGTTATGTATATATACATGTTATGTAGTTGGAAATTTGATTTATAAAATTCGCATTTGTAGATTGAAACTAATGGATGCAAAAACAACTAATATGAATCTTGGACATACAGCGAGACTTTGTTTGCAGAGCTTGATTATCATAATATTAGACTTGATGTCTTTTTGACTTTAAATTTTATGCCTCATGATTTTTTTCTGGAGTATCATTAAAACCATTTTGATGTCCTTGGGCAGGCTGACAGATGCAATTTTTTTCATTATGCCATTGGTTCACAGTATGTAAATACTAAACCTCATCATTCATTTTACAATGTGCTGCACTCACAGATGTCACATTCAGTATCTTTTTTTTTTAGATTATGTGATTTTAATTGGTTCCAAAGAGAGCACGGAGCAGCATGCATGTCAATGGCAGTGTGAGAGAGAGAGAGAGAGAGAGAGAGAGAGAGAGAGAGAGAGAAAGATAGAGAAACTGTTTGCATTAGATGCCTACAGGACAACTGGAAGACAAAATACATTCATCACCTCTTTACATCTAATTTTCATTATGTGAGGTAGTTCTGGATCTCTGCTGGTGCCAGTTTATTGTTAAACCTTGGATACATTTACATCAAAGTATCTTATTGGATCTGGTTTTCTAAGAACTATAGCTCATCCTCTTCTTTATATCAGTTAGACATGTACATCTACAGATGACCCTTACTGAATATCGTATTATATTTATGGTGCCTTGAATCCAAAACAGTGAACAAATAACGAGGGAGCTTTTGAAAGATTCGCATGAACTTAGATACTGAATGAATGATATTTTCTGTCATTGATGAATAATGTGAAATCTGCTCTAATACTGTCACAGCATTTTCTCAATTTCATTAGTGCAATTATAACCCTTTTAACCTCTTAACATGAAGATAGAAGTGATCTTTGAAATGAACTTGCTCGCACAGTGAGTTAAAGGGTCATATGATTTCATTTATGAGACAGCAGCTCAAGTTATTTTAATATACAGTAAAGATACACACGGCCCTGAAACAAAATAATGTGACTTAATTTTTTTGTTGAAGGACGTTGAGGATGAGGATGTTTGAGAGTAAATAAAAGACTAAAATTGCTGCTCCTATTGCATCCCATTTTGCCCTTGAACATTGCACTTACCTTAAACATGCTCCATAGGGGATTGTTTCTACCATGTATTTTAAGTTGCTTTGGATAAAAAGCACCTGCTAAATGTCAGAGAACATCAGAATGCTCATTAATGGATTTATGAATAATGTATCTTCTATAGGACATCAAGGTGATCTTCGTACTAAATATTTTGCATAGCCATTGAAGATAGTTCAAATACATGTTCCTCACTGCAGAGCGCCACCAAAGACGTTCTGACACTATTCTGTAATTTCTAATTAAGTGCATCCATCTCATCTTCATAGCACACCAGGCCTGGTATCATCAAGAGTATTTGGGTCAGGAATACCTCCTTCAGTCTGCAAGAAGAATTAATAATTCTTTCACAGTAGACCCACTTTCAATGTGTAAAGATGCTGCAAGGGGCATTAAGATCTTCATTGTGTGTACAAAGTTGGCTTGATTTTGTCAATGACTCCCAGAAGACAAGGTAATTATAATACTTCATGATTGTCGCAATGCCTGGCTATTTGTGCTTCTTGCTTTTTCTGTTCATAAAGGCTTTTGTTTTCACAGTAATACGAAAATAATCTGCAATAACGTCTCGGTTACGTATTGTAACCCTCGTTCCCTGAAGAAGGGAACAGAGACGTCACGTCGGTGACCGACGAAT
>JAUMHG010000038.1:12680749-12701909 GCA_032359395.1 Enteromius anoplus
TCTCTGGCGAGTTCCCATATGTAACGTCTCCGTTCCCTCCTTCAGGGAACGTGGGTTACAACAGTAACCTAGACGTTGTTGCTCAGTAATGTCCACTGTTTGTTTACAAATGTGTAGCAATATATAAAGCACTGCCAAAACAAAAAAAATAATAATAATAAAATCACTTTTAAGCCAAGCAGATTTCTGTTGATCAACATGATGAATCCTCGTCTGTGAACATGAAATTCCTGATTGTGTGGATTCCATTATTAAAATTTCCAAAGCTAATGGAAAAGTGTGACCACATATTAAGGTCACCAATAAACACTGACCGACTCCATTTATAGCTTTTTTCAACATACATATTGCATTAAAAATGTTTACATGGAATAGTGCCTTGCAAACCAAAACAAGCAGGGCAAAGCGATAATGAACAAGAAAAGCTCCATAAGATGGTATGATAGAAGTAGTAAAAACATTAGACAAAACCACCCTCTGAGCTTAGGAGCCTTTGTGCTGCTGCAATGACTGCGGAAAATAACTTGTTTTCTCAATGGAATTAATGCTCGTTTCAGCAGTGCAACAATAAAGTACAATGGTGTGTGTTTTATATTTGTTGTATGTATATATTATTTACACTGGAAGTCTACAGTGCCCCTCTCTTTATATACGTTGTGTTTATTGTATCTACTACTTTATAACATTGCCTTTGCCTTTCATTTACTGTTGCATGGCTCATGTGAAGCTTCTCCACCAAGGTCACTTCAGAAACTGTTTATTTTATTACTCTATAACAGAAACACCAATAAACCTTCACTTGACTTTTCTTTAATTACACTCAGTCAACACATGTATCTATAGGGATAAGACCTGCTTTTCAGAATAGACTCCTTGTTATACCTTGCTCCCTAAATGCAGGAATGAAATGAGATCATTTCAATGCATAAACTGTTACTTACGTTTGAATATTACAACATGTGAGACATTTCCAAGGTAATTGCAATGATAACAGGATGGAGAGTGAATGGCCTGGAATGAATGAAAGTACTTGACACACCTACATGTCCTTGATTTCACAAGGCTTTGTGATGAAGAGAACTTAGACGTGCGGATCCATTTGCTAACTTCAATCTATAATCGAGGTCAAACAGGTAGGGTCTAAACAATGGCAAACAGGTACAGAGAAGGAAATGTACGAGAATAGTCCAGAATACAAGCAAGGTCGGTCAGTCAGCAAACAGAGTCCGGAAGGGGCAAAACAGTCCAATTTTTAAAAAAGGCAACGCTAGGTCGGTACACTGGAAAACCCAAACACAAAACACGTAACAAGGAAAATGCTTCATATGGAGGATATATAAATATAAATATAACATACACAGAAATTCCTCAACAATGAGTTGCAATTACTGATAACACTTATGTCACATGCTGTCTGCATTGTTTTAATTCAATTCACTAAAGAAATTATGCAAATCATGTAATGCCATAAATTTGCTCAAATTACTTATTAAAATGCCAAAAGAATGCTTGTCTACACCATGCAAAATATATAATGCTCTTCTCTATCATTTACTAAGTCAAATCCACTGTTTCAGTAATTGGTAAACAGCACAATGTTAATTGCATCAGCCAAATAGCACTGACTTTTGTAAGTAAGGCTCAATCTATAAGCCCAATTAGAAAGGTATGTTTGTGCTGAAAAGAATGACAATAACTAAAAGAGCAAAAAGTGCATTGTTAAACAGCATAAGGTTATTGAATTAATGTGTTTTTGTGCTACCACTCTCAAAAGGGGTGCAAATGTTTATTGCACTTACCCCTATGACTGACCTTTCAAACAGACAGCAGTTTTGTAATCATTCAGGCAAGACTAAATGAAGTTTACTTTTGGCAAAGTGCAGCAAAGATTTGGCTGTTATTTATTTACAGCAGATCTAGATTTAGGAAACACCTTCCACAGTCCTTATGCACAGTATTTTATTTCTCCTCCATTCTATTCCAACACCCACAAGCAAACATATTCATAATCAACGCACACACAGTAATCTGGCACATAAGCCTTGCATGGCCCAGCCAGTTTACAGAGAAATACAGTTTTTTTGTGTGTGTGTGAGAAATGCCGGCACATTGTAGAAATCAAATTAAACAGACTTTATACTGTCTCACTATTGCGATATTAGAGTCTCCCTGGCTGAACTAATTTTGTTCTATACTGAAAGCCCCTTTAATTTACAATTTCTAGGATACGCTGACCCACTTTCATGCCTACTGGAAAGTCAGATGAAAAAGTGCTCATGGGGGTAAAGACACAAGTACTACTTCACAATCCAATCCAACAGCAGTCTCTGTACAATGCATACAACAACTGAGATTGTGTTCAGGCCAGTATACACATCAAACAGATGATTACCTTTTATTTTATCGAATCATCATCTTTTCAGTCTTGAATACAGGTAGAAAACAATGAAGCTTACTGCTTGTTAGAAAATCCTGAATCGAATGAAGCCGTTGACTACAGTTATATACAGATCTATCTGATTTGGAAGTAGTTTCATTAAAAAACAAAACAAAAAAAAAAAAACAATTTCATCACTGTATCTGTGTCATCTATTTTGGATAAAAACACACACAAAGATAGATCTAATAGGAGAACAATCAAAAAAAGTGAGTGTGAGCTCCTCAAAACAGACAAGACTAACAGCAAATTAGTCCCTTGTGTGAATATTTCATTGCCCCACTCAGTTCCTTCAAGCCTGAATCATTCTTCATCTGTACAGATTCGCACTTAAATCACTTCTTTTCATCCCATTACAGTAATTAGTTCCACTGCTTAACAAACTGCATACAAATCAGACATTGAAAATGGAATACCTCCGGTTGAGGGAAAATTAAAGAGAGAGGAAAAACAGAGGTAAAAGAAGGAGGGAAAAGAGAAAGACACAACATTTCGTGAGTAAAAGCATCTCCAATTCATAGCAAGCGTCCAGATTCGAACAAACCTGACAGCTTCTCAATTCAGAGTGCGCTTGCTCTGCATGCATAATTCACACCACCAAACATACTCTCAGAGTTCGACACACACACACAAAAATGACTTATTTTTCCACAGAAAAACCACCTTTGTGTGAAAATAACAGCGCAGTCAATCAATTAAGAGTCCCTTTGAAAACAAAACATTCATTTTGGTGAACATCTGCATGTGAGTGGAATGTAACTGCTCTTGTATTATTAAAGCTTTAACACAGCTATTTTAAAAAAAAAACGCCACTGCAGTCATCCATTCTAGCATTGGCTACAAATCATTTTTTAATAATTACTCCCTGGAGGAAATCAATTTCTTTAGCCATCCATGCTTCAAATCCAGTTAAGAACTAAGAACATTCTTAAGGCATCAAATGCAGCTTCCAGTTAAGAATCATTTTTGCTCATCTGTGAAAGAACAAGATATAAGCTTAGATATTCATCAGGTCATGCTGATATTTATTGTGTTGTGTTTTGTTGTCACAAAGCTCGAGAAAGCACTGATGCAGATTTCCTTTCAATTACTTAAAAGATCCAAGGATAAAACTGCCACTGTGGAGTTTAAAAATGGGAAGGTTAATATTACAAATGTCAAAGTATTTAGCCAAATGTCTAAAAGTGCCACTGATAAATATTAAATGATGTCAAAATATTCTTTTCATATGCAAATTTAGCTGAATTAAGAATATTCTGAATTCATCAATTTGCTTACTCTACAACAACTTCCCAATCCATTCTGAACAATGTTTGGATCAATTTGGTCTTTTAATAGTTTAAACTTAAAATATTCAGAATTTCAACACACATAAAAAAGTATTGGAATAATTTATTATGAATATTTTTGTGATAACGATCTATAGAGTAAAGCCTGAAGCTATAAGACAATTTCCTGCCATTTCCAACAGGTGGGGAATACATTGGGGTAAGTAAATAAGGCCTTCAGCCCATTATACACACAGGTGAAGTGCACAGTAACTCAGTGATAATCCTTTTAAAGCAGATAGATGGCAATGATTGAAGAATGTTAAGTGAATTGCGGTGTTAGATGCATCTCCTCTCTTCCTGAAGTAACACCATTTATCGACTAATCGAATTTAAGCAGACACTCAGGGAAATCAGCTCAAATTGGGTAAAGTGAAAGTTTCATTGGCCTTCATCTAACAGAGGGTCTGTGATGTGGATTAGAAGCACTCTTAAATTAGATTAGTTAATTTTGAGACATTTGCAAACACTGAGTTAACATTTACATGACTTTCAGTTCTGGAGGAGAGAGAGGAGAAAATTCCCAAAGCACGTAAACAACCACCCACGTACTTGATGTTTTTCGAAAACACCCGGAAGATAAAGAAGAAACAAAGATTTGAGATAAATGTGAAAGTGACACTTTTAAACACTGATCAGCATTGCTCCAGTGCTTCCATGGTATAGGAATCAAGCAAAGAATAGATAATAAAACATGTGAACCCACCGAAAAATTGAAGGTGGGGACAAAACCCACTAAACTCTTAAAATAAACAATAATGGGTATCATTCACTAAACATGCACAAATATGTGAACATTATCAGAAACCTTACCTTCACTGACCTTTGAATCATCCTATAGTAGGTGTATGTGACATTCTTCCTTCAGAGGAACCCAGGCAGAGTTACATTATAAATTGTCCTTCTAATCTCTATCATTGCAGTGGGCGGATGTTTTAACATCTTCCAACGTGTATATAGCAAACACTCACTTATACCCATTGAAAAGGGGCCTGGACATTTTTTGCCTGGACAACTTCATCTGTGATTCGTCTGAAGGAAGAAAGTCACATACACATAGGATGCTTTGAAGGTAAGTGTAAATCAGTCTTTTTTGGATGAACTAATTCTTTGATACTTAAATGAGGTTATGAATAAATTAATATTTTCATAAATTCATATAAAGTCATGTGTGAGTTGTGAACTAGGTGGAACTGTTTATTGGGCAGTTGTCCTGTGCATGTAAATAATCTTTGCAGTTATTAGTGAATGAGGCCCATTGTTCTTTTATTTCATCCAGGAACCTGTGCTTGCCCACCACTCGCTCTAGCTGCTTCCCTGGTGAGCGCATCAGCACCATCTGCCTACAGCAAACCCTCGATGCATCTGAAAGTGTTCCTTCCCTCACCTCCTCATCACAAAAAAAAAGTACCTTTTCTTGGCACATGAACACAGACATCTGTTGCATTCTCATTCTTTCAGCCAACAAGTTGACATGAAAACAGTAATGTATTGAAGGTGACAAGAACAATATTTAATGTTAGAATACTTTTTTCCTAGCATGGTTTAATATACAAGGGACACCACAAGTAGCTTGACTTATGCTATGCAAAGAGTGTTCAGTGTGGCTCTGTATTGTTGGAATTATGAAATAAAACGTTGTTGCTAGTTAGAACCTATCTCAGAATTTATCTCAGCATTATAGAATAGGCACCAATTAAGGACATTTTAGTATTTATTTTTATTGATTTATTTGAAATTGGGTTTGGAATGATAGTGATAATGACCATTGACAATGGACAATTATACACAAATATTTAGTCCCAGAATGTTGTGACTGACCAGAGAATGTATATAGCCATGAGAAAGTATATAATTTATGCATGTATATTACATAACTGAAAATGGAAATGTGTAGAAGTATACATTGCTTTTTATTGTGAAATAACGGCTTGTTTCCCCGAAGCTCAAATGGGATTCGACTCATTGAGGGAGCTGTTCCCTTTCATTTACGTTCTGGATTGGAACCAAGAATCATGAAAATCTTTTTTTTGCCTGTTCAATAATTGTATTGGAATTCCTGAAGACTTTGTTTCCAACTCACAAGTTTTGTGAGGCAACATGGCTTCAGGTAACGTTTCTATTGATTCCTTTACGAGGCTGGGTAATAAGACAAATAACATTAAAAAGCTATTCCATTCAGCATGAGTCATTGCATGTCAACCAGACATACTTATGAATTTAATAGCTTGAGGGATTAAAAAAAAAAAAAAAAGGTTTTAAAAAAGGTGGCTACACTACAAAAATGCCAGTTACCACTAAGGGATCCCATGAATGATAAATCCCAGGGCATATTGTAGATCCCTCTTTCCATGAGCGCTGACGGCCGCTTGTTGAGCTTCATTTTTCATGTGTGACATTTAATCAAAACAGGAGTAGCCCCAGCCTTTATTTAGCTAGTCATCATTACTGCTCTAGGAGACAATTACAATTTCTCTCAACTTCTGTCATGTCGATTCTCTTTTTCCAAGGCAGCAGTTTTCTCAGATATGTTGTCTTGGGCGGTGACATATTCCATTTTTGAAGTGTGTACATAATAAACATCTGCGACAGAGCAGAGATTTAATCCACACGCAAGTAACGGCACTGAGCTGTGGGCATGACAAGATGCACCCAGTGCTGTTGACTAAGGGAACCCGTTTTCATCTCCAGAAGCATCCACCAGGTTACATACCAAAACACCTCCAAGCACAGAGCAATTTTACAAGACCTTCTGATTAACACAAACACATGTTTCTGTTTGCAGAGATCCTGACATTAATCGAATCAATCTTGCATTACTCCTAATTACTGTCCCACGCCCAGACTCCTCCACTAGAGCAATTTGTTCAAGCTTAGACAGTTCACTAGTCTCTTTAGATTGGCCTCACGTTTATGTGGTGTCAGTAAAACACTCAAAGTGTATTTACACTGGAGCATTCAGCACTGCACTACAAAGTCTGTAGCAAGAGTGTTTCACACATGTATGAGCATAATAAAATAAATAAATAAATAAAGCTGCTAAAGAACTATATTTCATTAAAACTCCTCACTAGCTGCTTCTTACAGCAACTGGCTGTGGATTAACTTTTTTCACTTTACAAATGCATAAAGTTGGGCATTTCTCAACATTTGGATGCCTTCCATGCTGTATCCGATTACAATTCACCATGTAAGGTTAAAGCTTGGCTTCCACAGGAATTCACTGAAAATGCCTACTCTGCTGTGCTAAATTGATTACATTGTAAACACAACGTTCACAAACACAACCACCTAACATGTGTTAAATTGAACTGGAAATGAGGTGCTGGGCGTCCGGCCAGAGGAGAACTGGACCCAACTAAGCCTGGTTCTCACAAGGTTTTTTTCCCCATTCTCTCATGGATGGGGTTTTGTTTCCTTGCCGCAGTCGCCTCTGGCTTGCTTAGTTGGGGACACTGATTTCCAGAGATTACCGTCGTCTTGACAGAGTACAGAGACGTCTCTGCATTTGATAAATAAAGTTTAATTCTCGTCATTATACATTACCATCACTCTTCTTCTATTTGATAATGTTCAGTGCTTTGCTACAGTCTGTATTGTTAAAAGCGCTATATAAATAAAAGTTACTTGACAACATTAGGAAGTTTTGGGTTTCATCCAAGACAACTGTAATATTGCCTACAGTGAACACACAACAAAAACCTGAATGCAAGTGAGTGTTACTGAGAATTATCAAAGGCTATGTGGAGGTGAAGTTACTGTCACTTAATTCCACTCATAATGACATTGTATACACTGGATGACTATAAGATGGATGTAAATGATTTGCCATTTGCTCATTAAATATCAGTCAATTAAGACCCTTACAGGCACCTCACCATGATAAGGGGCCTTATCCTACCCAAAAGGTTTACTTTAATGACATATACAGTGATTTAAGCAAAGCACTGGGAAATGTATTAAAGAGAAAATCCAGTGGTGTTTGCAATGAGAACCTTATTCAGTCAGAGTACCTGTTAATTAGAGAACATGGCATTTTTAGAAGTTCTCCAATAGTAGCTGGCTGGAGATGTTTTTAATTGAATGTTGAGCAACATGCATATTTATCAAGGCATAGGAGATAATTAACTGACAAAACTCATGCTTTTAATTAAAAAGAGTGTCAGAACATGCAAATAGCTTTATTAATGAGATACTGCTGAAATTATATGGAGTGAGAAACAATTCTTCAGGAGGTGATTTTTTGCATCGGCAGCTAAACAATTTGATGTTTCATGTGATGTAAAGCAACTTTGACGTGATTAGCAAAATAAACCACAAAACAATACTGCATATTCAGAGTCAAGCAAAGCAATCATTAGAGGACTTTTGCAAACATTATTAACAAGATATTCTACCAAAATGGAATGGAATGTATAAACCACAACACATTTTCCAACTGATAACACTGTTTGAAATGTCATCGGTAAACATCGTATTAGTGCCAAAAACCCAACAAAACACTGCATTTATTTAACATAACAAATTACTGTTTTATGCAAATTTGAAAACTAATTGCATTAAAAAGAAAGAAAAACAAATACTAATGCATCCATTGTATAGTGTACTGACATAATATTTGCCATGTATATTGTATGCCACACCAGGTCAAACAAGGTCCTCTGTCAAATCGGTTGTTTTAGATATAGTAATTGCCAAACCAAAATACCAACCACTAACAAAACTAACATTAAATTATATTCCTTGCTGGAGCATACTTCACGTAAACTAAATTCATATGCAGTATGTCTGTGAGTGGCAGTGCGCAATAGTTTTTAGCTTTGAAAAAAAAAAGCTTCTTTCACACTGTTGCTTGCCTTTTCATTGCTTAAACATTCAATCTAAATTTGGTAAACTAATATTAACATTCTAAATTCATAAACCAATGAACAGCCTTTTCTCAAACTGGGTCTTTGCTATCACAATTTGTGCATTCATACTGAAACAAGAACATCTTTTCAAGTGTGTGAAGGATCAGATGAAAAATCAGAGAGAATATAATTAAACAGTTACAGTATGGATAGATGAAGCAACTGCATACAAAATGAATTGCATGCAATTTAATTTCGACAGCCCTAATTATTCCTAACATGTCTAATATATAGAGTAGAGGTAAATCTAATACTTTTAATGTGCAATTAAAAAATGAAAAGGTTGGTGTTAAAAGTCTTTTAAATAATAAAAAAGCTCACATGGTTCATGCGTGTGGTTTCTTCTGTGGTTTTGTAGTAACTGTTAATGCACTAGCAGGGTCACAAACATTTAGCATATGCTTGCACTGCTGCAATAATTCTGTAATAAGGAAGATCTAAAAACAGCCAAGTGTACTCTGGCAGGCTCTCTGTGTTATGCGGTTAGACTGTTAATGTGCATAATTAACTAATAAGACTCTGCCAGCTGGAACCAAACATATTCACTGTTTTCTTCAGAAGATTTTCCCCAACTCATCTTCAAGCATCTTCCACTGTGAAGCTTGTTTCTGCATCACAGTACATAGCACCACATTTGCGGTTTTGTCTGATCAGTATAACAAGTTAATATTCAGAACCAATGACAAAAATGTAGAACAGTTAAACACTTCCAGGACTAAGTGTCTATATGCAAAAGCAATCATGAAATACAGGCTGTACAGTATTTCATGATTTCAACTGTAGCCTTGAATAAGGTTTTTAGTTTCTGATATAATTTTCTAACATATACAGCCAGTCAACTTTTGGGTTAATATTTAAGGCCTGCACTCTCATAATCTCACGGACAGCAAATAGCAAACACCATATAAAACTTAAGACAGAATAAAGTGACATTGTATCTTATACTAAAACACTGCCTGCGGCAGAAACAGGGGAGACCAGGCAGTGCACAGAGCAATTCAACAGGTTGGTCAGCTGCCAGGAAGAAAATGGAAAAGTTAAAAGGTTTGTAACTCTCAAATAAGGTGGAGGTACAATACATTCCCTGATTAAGAGATTAAAGTGGGAATTAACTAAGAATAAATTATGGCCGCTGATTACTGTTTATTTGCACATGCAGACTGCGCTGTTTTAGCACCCAATTTCCTAAAGGAATTATGTAAATCAAGTATCGTTGGTAACTAAATGTGTACTGTGCACAGTTTGAAAAGAGAAATTTCCCTTCTAACATGCCCGTTTAAAGTGCTAACGTGAATTGTTATACTTTACTCTGACTTAACAGCGTCACACCTCCTCCATGATCCAAACATTTGCATCATCTATTTAAAACGTAAGAACTGCAGCTGACAATTATTAGAAAAATATTTTTTCTGCATTCTTTGATAATAGAACAACATATATTTGAAATAGATTTGTAGAATAGAAGTCTTTTTAATCAGTTTTATCAATTTAAATACTCAAAGTATTCATTTACAGTATATAAAAATAAATAAATACAACCTTAGTGACCCCCTTATATCTGAATGGTATAGTGTTTAACAGTGTCTATTATGTTGTAACCATCTGATGCGACTAGCATGTAAGAATGAATCTAAAATGACCTCAGGCCACATGAAATATGAAGTCAAATTCTTGTGAGCCTGCAGTACAAAGGGAACAATTCAAAAGACATATGTGACCTCTAACAAAACTAACATGACGTTAACACATTCCTACTTGACTTAAAATTACATAAATTATTTTGCAATATGTCTGTGAAATGACACTTTCAAGCTGTAATTAACATATGAAGTCATGCTTTTTTACATCTACAGTACGTTAGTATTAAGTGTTTCTATTGAAAAGAAAGACCCCTGAGAGAAATGACAAATGTGGTCTTAAGAAGAAGAAGAGCTTGAGACAGAGATAACAAGCCATTGAAGGTTATAACTGCTTTTAAACAGAAGCCCCTAAATCTAATCCTGAGAGACTAATAGCTAGGCTACCATGACTAAACCACTAAACACATGTATAATACTGTAATCAATAGTTTTATATTGTATCATGATTGCGGATTTGAGTATATTAATGGTCAACCATATGTACACAAATCTTGTACCGTTATCTTTTCCAAATTCTGTTCATATTTGTCCATGCTTAAAATTAGATGTTGTAATGTGATTCATTTTGGAGCTATGGATTGGTTCAAGACTGAATAATGTTTTGAAATGTCTATATGGAGAAAAGGAATGGAAAAAATCCTTCCAAAACCCAGGCTGCTGGAAAAGCAAACCGACTCAGTTGCGCTCCATCATATTGCTTGTCAAGGCTTTGCAGAAAGATTTTTGTTCTCAATTTAGAAATTGTCCATGGACCCCCTGGCTATTTGAGAAGGACCCCGGCTGGAGAAATGCTGACTTGGGTAAACGTTCCAATAAATCCTAGTCCTCATCTGTACCTCAAGAAAACCACTGCTAAGATTTCTTAAACCATCCATGCATATAGTCTGTAATGAGCAGACTAAAGATCCATAATGAATGCAAGTGGTCTTTCTCATGGCTGCCTGATGAAGTCTTAAAATTCTCCCCGTGTAACTGAGGTCCCATCTCTGTTTGAGTAGTGGTGAAGACACAGGAAACCACAAATGAGCACCCTAAATCAATTCATTACACACAAAGAGATGGGAGAGGAAGGCAATTTTTCAAAATTTGAGGGGAGAAAAGCCATAGACCCAAGGAAGGATAGACAGATACAGGAGAAGGAGGAAGGGCGCCTCTCTGCTGTCTCTTGGTCGACTCAGCATGTTTGGAAGCAATCAACAGAAACTTCAAGAGGCCTTTTTTGCTGTGGATTATATCCAAACAGATGAAAAAGAGCTGACTTTCAGTGTATTTGAAAGGCTAGGGAGTAATTGGTTCATTCAAACAGCTCCAAAACCTGTCAATGGGATTAATATGCATTTTAATGTGAGTGGCTTGTTTGACCTTAGAAGTCCCTGGAAAAGCAACATGATTTGTTTTTTGATTGGTTAATGGGGGGAAACTTTGCCACAGATATAAAAGTTAATGTTGTTTGTGACTCCCGCCTATACATTATTTTAATTCGCTAAAACAATAAAAGACTTTATTTTAATCAAGCTCCTAAGCCAGCCTAATGAACGAAGGCAAATGAACTTTTCATTCGAAGCCTTAGTATTGATGTGTGCTTGCGGCATGTAAAATGTCTGCTTGACTGAACATGTCAGAACACAAAGACCAAACCATTTAACAGACTGAAAGTACTAAGATCATTAACAAAGTTCCCAAGAAAAGGCTGCGAGTAACAGCAGCTTTGTTTTCACCAAAATCAATGAACATACAAATAAATTACTCCCAATCGAAACATGCACCTAAAAGCAACTGAGGTACTGACAACCTGATGATTTAAATGCTGTCTGACAGAGCAGATCACAAGTTCTCCGTTTGGTCAAATCCTCTCTGGCGTTACTGCAGTTTGTGAGGTAATTCTTGCTTCTGCAGCACTGCAATTGTCTTGATTAATTAGAATACTTAATTTGTCATTAAGCTTGATTAATTCCATTAATCTATTAAACCTAAAGTCATTCTGTGATGCCACTGCTATTGATTATTCCATTGGGACAACCACTGTAGAAGCTCACAGTTCACCATGGCAACTGACGTTTGAAATGTGACGAAATGTGTATCACATTCGCTCAATTTCTGTGATTGCACCGGAGCATTTATTCAGTGATCTCAGGATATTAATCACTTTTTACACCTCATGAGCTAGAAAATTATTCAGATGTGATGACGTTCTCTGCGTCTCATGAACAACAGTCCATGTCCCCTGAAAAATGGCACAGCATACCTATTACGGAGCTGTCTATCAAACATGCAAAGAGAAATTCTATGTAAAAAAGTGATGGTGGTAAGTTATAATGTTAATAATGTGTTGTGGCAAGACACCACATATATTTTAAATGTTATAAAATTTTACTCATATGATGGATTGACATTTTTGCACAGTACATTTAACAATGGTTTTATTAATATAAAAAAATTCCCCTAAAAACTTGTCTGGGGTCTGTAAGAATTTTAAAGAAAATCAATACTTTTATTCAGCAAGAATGCATTGAACTAAAATAAGGCTCTTCTTTTGAGTTTTTTATTGGTCAAAAAATCCTGAAAATTGCTTCAAGGTTTCGGCAGAAATATAAAGTACCAAATCAGCATATTAGAAGGATCATGTGACACTTAAAACTGGAGTAATGGCTGCTGAAAAAATCATCACAGGAATAAATGACAATTTAAATTAGATTAAAACAGAAAACACATTACACATTAGACAACACAACTATTGAGCTATAATACTGTATTTTTTGCCAAATAAATGAAAAATTGATTATAATGCATTAAAATAAAAAGTAATTGTACAGCCAAGCTTAAAAGTGAAATATGTGTGAATATTAAGTGGTATTAAGATGCTTGAATTTAATGATGTCAAATAGTTCTTGCCTGAAGCCTTAGGGAAAGTGAGTGAGCGAGCAAGTGAGCGAGAGACTCTAGGGAGAAGGGATAGTTGGGATTTTGTTGAAACTTTGATTCTAGGAGCTAAACAGTAGGAATCATGGCAAAGCTTTGATCTTTGTTGAGGTTCTGTGTTAGGGATCATCTGAACTCTGAATGTTGTTTAACGTACACCTCTGTCCCGAAGTGATCATTTCAACTTTACATGTAATCATTAGCAACCAATAACAGTCACCTTAATAGTAGATTGAGGACACTCATAATAAACCCTACCTGCAGCCACTGGGACTGGTCACTGTGTCCAGATGTCCAGGCATTGACCTTGCCTTGTTTATCCAGTCTTGCTTTCCCAGGTTCCCAGGTGAACATGTCCATGTTAAGAGTTCTGAAGATGCTGGAGGCTGTGATTTGGTAGTCTTGGATATGGCCAGACTTCATCCCCATTGGCTCTGAACACCCTGAAGAATTCAAAGGCATGTCATTAGCCTAAAATTGTATTACATTAAAACCAATTTAACCACAATAAGTAAATTTTGCTTTTTTATATAAGTACATAGTAGTTAAGGTCACCTAATAAAAAGTGTGACCAATGTAGCATATATAGCTAATGGCACAATCTGGCCAAGATATATATATTAAAAAAATCCTTATTTGTTGAGCTGTATAAAAGAAATCCCCTAAACTGGCTTTAACCATGTTGTGCTGTGCTTTATTGACAGTCTGGACAATGTTTCAGAGGTAAAACCCACTTTTTAAGTCGCCTTTGGACGTACTTTCAGAATGATGTATGCTGTCTATTGAGGTGACTCACCCGTGAGCTCACAACCCAAGAGCTCCATGCGAAGAGTGCAGTGTCTCCTGCACACCTGGGGGTAGATCCTCACATACTGAGCCTCGATAGGAGGAGTGAAGGAGTTGGCAAATGGAGTGTTGTTATCAATATTCCCACGGAAGATCTGGAGGGATATTTCACAAAACGAGAGAGGTCAACGCTGCTCCATTACACTCACCCCAATTTATGATACTGGCTTTTAATCAAAAGAGTATTTAGTAACACCAAATCGAAGTCATTTGAGAAAAATATTTGGGGGAAAAAGGTAAAAACTAGATTAATCTAGACTAGGTACATTTCTTGAAGGAAATATCACTGCTTGCAAGAAGAACCAATGACCACAATTTAGTATGTAAATACTGTTGTTTATTTTTGGTAACACTTTAGAATAGGAAATTTTTTTTTGCTCAAAAAACAAACAAACAAAAAACAGCTCTTTATTGATAGTTAAAATAAGGTATTAGTTAGGTTTAGGTAGAATTGGGGATTTAAAATAAGGTCATGTATAATAAGGCATTAATATGTGATTAATTACTACTTAGAAACAGCTAAAATTCTAATAACATGCTAAAAAACAACTAGTCAAGAGACCCTAAAATAAAAAGTGGTATCCTATTTTTTATAAAAAAAAAAAAAATCCCTATTAACAAAACAGTGTCTGAAATGATCAAAATACCAACTACTCAAAGTCATTAGAAGAAATCTAGACACTCTCTAATAAAAAAAGATGGCATCGGGGATGATGGACGCTGTATGTCATCTGAGGCCCCGACAGCTCTCATCAATCCCCTCAGAATACAGCCTGAAAAGGCGGAGGGAGAAGCAAAAGCACATGCTGAGTGACTGATGTGGCTCTTTTTCGCTAATTAAAAAAAAGTCTCACTATATCTTCGTCCGTGCCCTTGACTTTGTACGTCCTCCAGGTCTTGCCGTCATCGCTGTAGGCCACTTTGTACGACTTAACATATTCTGGGCTCCCGATGCGCTTGGCTCCTTGGGTTATCACTCCTGTGACCCGCATCCTCCTCTGTAGGTTAATCTAAGACAGTACAAAAGAAAAAGAGGCAAAGATGAACAGAGAAAAAGGATCTCCTTTAGTATTTTTTATATATTTTATATGTGTATGATTTTTTTATTTTATTTAGTACTAGCGAAATAAGACATACCAAGACATGTAATAAAATAATATAATAGCAACACGCTATGGCTGCTGATAATGTTTTTATATATATATTTAATGGACAAGACTATGAGCTAAAAATAGTCCAAAATGCGGCTGCTAGAGTCCTTACCAGGTCAAGAAAATATGATCATATTACTCCAATTTTACAGTCTCTGCACTGGCTTGCTATTAAGTTCCGTATCAGTTACAAAATATTATTACTCACCTATTAGGCCCTTAATGGTTAAGCTCCTGCATAGCAAACTAGCCTTCTTCCACGCTAAAATCTAACATGGACTCTAAGATCACATGAACTCTGGACTTTTGATAGTACTTAGGATAGCAAAATCCACTAAAGGAGGTAGAGCCTTTTCACATTTTGCCCCCAAACTCCGGAATAGCCTTCCTGATAACGTTCAGGGTTCAGACACACTCTCTCTTTTTAAATCTACACTAAAGACACATCATTTTAGCCCAGCATTCACATAAAGCATCTCACAAAACTTATACTACAGTTATATCTGATTAAACACACTGTTATTATTACTGCTTAGCTTGGGTTGAACAAACAGTTTTTGTTTGGAAGTAACAACAGCTACGCTAATTATGTCTCTCCTTGCTTCTCTATTTCTGCCACAGGATTAACATCCTGTGGTAACTAGGAATTTTACAAGCTTCAGGCTGGATCCAACACTTAATCTGAGATGATCGAACACCAGAGAAGAGATGACCTCAGAGGATACCAACCCTCAGACAATTTACAGAATTACCAAATGTTGCCATTATAAAGTTAAATATATTACATTACTACAATTTATTACTTTACTACTAATTTATATTGTAGAACCTTAATTTCCTGTAAAGCTGCTTTGCAACGATTAGTATCGTAAAAAGCGCTATATAAATAAACTTGAATTGAACTGATTGAAATTTAATTGACTGTAAATGAAGAATGTACCTCAAAAGACTCTATTTTCAAATTTCCAGTGACTTTGTCTGTTTTTGGTTCACAAAGCAAGCAGAACTGCTGAACACTGAGGATAACACTCATATGCTTTGTCTCAGAATAACTCTGAAGGTGAAAAGCATCACCTGTTGCTGCCTTTACTGGCATAATAATGTAACATAATGTACATATACTTTATCCTCAATATATGTAAATATACTTTACAACCGTTTTTGCATTCATTTATATAAAAACCTCTTTTTGAATGTCTCCTGCACAATTTAAAATTGCTAAAGGTTAAATTTTGAAATTACACAAAATAAAATGCAATTATTAAGCAGCTTGCAACACATTTTGTAATTGTTTTTTGCTATATTTCTATGTTTTTTTCTAGATTAATATCGTCCTATTTGGCTGCATACAACAAATGAGAGCAAACTGTGTAAAATTCAGTAAAATGCTTGCACTGATGTTTTCTTCTGGTGATGATAATATTATAGTCAATGCTGATGCTGTATTCTACAGAACAATGTAAACTGAGAGCAATTACTTCTCCGGCCAGAGTATTTTTATTTCTTCATGATTTATGTTTGAGTTTTGCAGCTGTGAAGTTCTGATGATCGAAATAGATATGGTGAAGACAAACACCTTAAAGTCCTAAAGTCTTATGGGCCGACAGAGACTTCTGATTGTCATGAAACAAGTGGGAATAAATTATAGACTGGTATGATGAGGAGAAGCCAGCTCCAAAGATAAGAGTTGAGAAGCAGAGGAGCTACTGAAAACTGATTCAGCAAGAATGGACGAGAACTGTCACCCAACACTGCCAAAATGGTCTTTTCTCTCTTTAAGCAAAGATTCTAAGCCTGTTGCCAATGAAACTTCTACATTTATTTTGGTTGAGGAGGTGGACTGGATGACATAGTTGCCGTTGACTCCTTTATTGACAAGAAATGCAAGAAGGCAGTGAAAACTCCCGCAGTCTCATCAGGCATCCAACCTCATGTGCGAGGTGAACATCAGCAATACAAAGACACCTTTGAGTGTATCACAGCAGTAAAGCAGTAAAGCAGTGAAACGTTTTCTTCTTTTGTCTCAAAATGTCAATGAATAAAAGTATATTATTGTTTTACACCTTCAACCAGGTGACATTCAGGAAAGTAACATTATTCAGACCATAAAGCTTTTTAACTCTTCTCAGCTTTCTTGCTCTTACCTTTGAGCTAATAGATTACCTACAGATAAATAAATATTTTTTTTATCTATTATTATATGGTGATTTGGTATCTAATTACTTATAATTTAGGGTCAATTTGCACAGCCTTACAAACCAGCACAGCAAGTGTGAGGTGTTAAAATATGAATTTTAAATCACATTTTTATCAGACAAATCCAAATTAGATTTTTTTCCCCCCAAATGTTGCGGTTCTACTTCAGTAGTCTACCGAAAATGGTTTACAAAATCCTCTAACCATAAACTGTGTTCCTGTGTAGCTGTGTGACATTAATATATTGACCTGTATCGTCCATGTGAATTTGTAATTACGCAGAACTGAAAATAAAGTAGACCCGGGGGACTTTATACACACAGAGCATGTACACCAGACAAGGAGTTCATTTAGAGCATTCATACGCAAACCTTAATTCTTGCTAACAACCCTAAAGCTAATCATGCGTCAGCCAGATGCTATGACAGAAATCGTATGCGAGTAGGCACTGTTTATGACAATGCAAATTGTAATATGGACCTTCAGTTTTTGAACTTTCAGACATCTCTGTTCTCACACCACCTCTTCATCAGAGCAGAAACGGCAGCAGAGATCACTTATACTGCAAGGAGAGAGTCATTTATATGAGGTAAACAATGACTAGCCAACAAGTCAAGCGCTCTTGCAGACCAGTAGTCATGGAAGCCCTTTAGCCAGAATTTCCATTTAGACAACCTGCCAAAAACTGTTTCTACTAGACCCTTTCAGTACTTGATTTCATAGTCACTCGTTCTGAAGTACACCACTAACTGTTAAAGCCAAGCCCTGTTTCATTATACATTCCTAAGAAGCCCAGGAAAATAGCCAAAACTCTATAGAGATCTGGCTGATTAAGCTTTGTCATAAATTCACAGAGCATCTTCTGAATTTGTGAACGTGTGTGTTTGACAAACTACAGCTGTAACATCACATGCATATCCACATAGCTTTGCAGTTTATCTTTAGAATTCTGCTCTACTGCAAAAAATACAAAGCTGACCTTTGTAAAAAGGAAATGTCCCTCACTGAAAACAAAATTGCCGTATAAAAGTTTTTTTTTTTTTTTGTTATGTAGTACAAATGATCCATTTAGGAAACCACTGATTCTACTTGAGATGCATTTTCAGTATTTTAGCAAGTATTTTGAGCTCTCCACATTGAATAGCTACAGGCCTCCAGTTTTAAAATAGGCCACACCACCTGACAGCCTTCTGGGAGTTTCTTAGATTTGTAGATATTTTTTTTTTTTTGTCTTTCACAAATGATGTCATCTTTGATCACAAATGGGTTGCTTTTATAACCTGTGTTCACAGAAAAAGAAGATGAAAAAAAAAAGGGGAAATTGCTCAGAAATTGCTAGTAATCTTTTACAAATTTTTTTTTAAATAAAATAAAATAAAAAATTAAGTTCTTAGGTAGAAAAACAGAAATATTTTTATATAAGTGGTAAGGACAATTATATATACTCTTTAAGCTTAATGTATTTCAAAAATGTTAAAATCATCCCAGGAAAATTATTTTTCAAAATGTCCATTAATATATTTTCTAAATGAAAACGTTGTCTAGCAGGATTTAAACTTGGACATTCAACTAAAATATGTTTTATGCTCAAAAGATCCCCAGCACCTTTCACATACTCTCTTCCCCTTTTAATAGACAAGAATGAGAGAGTTTTGTAAGACCAATTCAACACCTTGTATACACAACCTGACTGAGTTTCAAAGTTATTAAAATGTATGCCAAAAAGCTCGGCCCTAGGAGTTTTAACTCCTGCGAGGGCAGAGCTCGGCATCCGGCTCGAACCCCGCATGCCCCCTCGGAGGAAGGTGAGGAGACTCTAGGTTTCGATTGGGTGAACAGGCAATACTGAGAATATTGAGAAAATGCGGAGCCAGCCATGGCAAGTTATTTGTACGTGTTTGTCCCGAAATTTGTTTATCAACATAACTTATTATTTATGTACTGAAAAGTTTCATGTCAGTTACTACTTAGGTTTTAAATGATAACATTATATAATTATTTCTAGGTTTCCTGGGACTGATGCGTCATAGAGACAGACAACAATGTTATTTTGGAACAATTTGGCTCTGTCCAAAACATTTCTTTTTATATCTTGTTTATATTTCTGTCATTTAGAAAGGTGCATTTTAGAGAAATGTAAAAGTGCAATTTAAACAGTAAACACCGTGGGAACTGATGTGTGATTCAACTCTTAAACCTGTCCTTCACATCACAGGAAATCAGCTGGACTGGCAAAGACTCCTACTGTGTCTTTTCATTGCTGCTTTTTTATGTCATTCAACTTACATCAAGTATTCAGTTCAGTGTGCAAACAAATCAATAATCAACATTCAAGTGTGTGATACACTGTGACTGTTATAATACTTTTGCCACATTGATGCAGCTTCTAGGCAGAGTAAAATAGCTCTAGACAGACAATTTTAACCATAACATAATTGACTCATAACTTCACCCCATATTCACTTTTTGCTAACATTGTCAGTTTGTTCTTCCACAGCAGGGCACATCCTCGATGTTAGTGTTAATCTGAAGTACAACTGAACCTGCTGTGGGAGGAAGGACGTGCCCAGAGGGATGACACCATGCCAAGCCAAACTGTTGTGTAGGTCACGATTCAGTGCAGCACAGCTCTGCTACAACAGGCACTATCACTCAAATTTAAGTGCTCAGTGGGAGAAAAAAAAAAGTTTGAGATAAGATTATGTAAAACAGTGTTTTCATAGCTGCTTTTGCCTCAGGACCTAGAATTTTCATTGGACATCAGATGGTAACCCAACAACACTACAAATATGCTTTATTGAACATAATTAAAAATCCCTCAAAACTAAAATTGATTAAGATTGCCCTAAGCACAAAAAAAGCATAATTAATAAAATATTTATTTAAACGATTAATATGACATTAATTAATATTACACTAAATGCAGCAATATGTGTAATAAAAAACAACAACGTTATCTATTTTTTTATTTAATCATTAAAAAATGTGGCAAAAAGCAACAGCAGAAATGTAACTTAACAACAACAACAAAAAAAAACTTTATTTTAAGATGTGCTTGCTACACGTTCAATGTACTTACAATTAGTTATGTTTATTAAGTATACCTAGTTAATAAATATTTCTCAGTATATAAATGTATAATTACAGTGTAACAAGGACACCTTAAAATAAAGGTCCCACTTTACAGTATATTAAGTGTCCCCAATACATGTGTACTTACATAGTAACTAGATGCGTCTGTAGTATGTAATCACTTAATATTACTTAACTTAAACTTAATATAAAGTGTCACATTCTGGACACCAATCACAATTTATATGTAAAGCCTAATTTACTGCCCGCTGCTGTTTAACATCAGACTAATTACATGCTAAATCCATAGCAACTGTCTATTTATTATAAAGTGTAGCACTTTATTTATCAAAAAGTGCTGTTATTCTTGTTACACATTTGTACTTATTCATACCATTCTGAGGGTTGTTACATGTGTGAAGTTACAGAAATATTACAGCTGTAGATACTATTTGTGTACTTAGACTGTGGTTACATACGCATCTAGTTCCCTTTCGACATTTCACTCGTACTGCGTCTGCTAAGACGCATGGGGAAAACTCCTTTTTCCCTCTAACTGAAGCCTATTATAAAAACGCAGTTTCTTATGTATAAAACTGCACGGTCGTTGGGCCGTTGCTAGGGGACTTATTTTAACCAATTAGGGAAGGACCCGCTAACA
>JAUMHG010000038.1:12715859-12728555 GCA_032359395.1 Enteromius anoplus
TTCATGTCATTCCAGACAGACTGGATGATGATCAGATCAGATCTCTGTGTGGAGCACTGGCTGCTGTCAGACTCCTTTATTACGATTAATGACAAAAATAATGTTTGGAAATGTAAACTGATATTTCCAACTGAAACACTACCACAAAAGAATCAAATTTCATCTGATCCTCAGCATGTCACATGTCACAGACAAAAACAATGTGCTTAAACTAACAATGCACAAACAATTATGATGGGTTTCATGAGTTAGTAATGAATTGTTGGTTCTTGGCAGTTACATTTTTTAGATAATTGTGAAAACATTCACTAAGGCTCATGAAGAAAATGCAATACATAAGAGTGAGGTGTTATTGACTTATGTGTACTGTGTTATACATGTGACTTGGATTAGATTAGATTTTTTATGACCAATGAATGCAGAAAACATATATGGGTTCACATACTTTTATTATTATTGCCACTATATATACAATTCACAGAGTTTTGGGTCATCAGCACATCTCTGTGATTCCCATTCTGTTAGTTTCCAAGTTTCCATCATACAAATACATGAGATGTTCATGTCCCCAATCTGATCAAAACTGCTGCAAAAATCAAACAGTAAGCTGATGAAATGAGCATGATGACACCTGGTATCCGCCGCCTACTGCCTGTTCAGAATGCACAGCATCACCACACAACACTATCACACACGCCCTCATTTTCCACTCCATTTCTGTGTAATTTACCAATGTTGCTGGGGTTGCAACCCCACAAATACATCTATTAATATTTTTCAGGATCTAGCTTTTCCCGCATTGCACATACTTTTTCTAGCGTTGGACTGATTGTTTGGAAATGCACATAGGACACTGTGTTGATATACATCTTCAATTCAATTTGGGCTTTGACATTTCCAGTGCCTTTTCTTTACCCCGAGTGCTCAATAGTAATGTTTACCCAGGCTTGGCACTCCATAGCTCCCGATTGATTCATCTCAATTGCCTGGTGCTCTTTGAAAGAGTCAGAAGTTTCTGTTTTGCCTCTTCCCTTTTTATCCCTCAATCACAAAGACAGTTTTGTGAGGAATCAAAGAACAGGCACATCACAAGAGTAAACTTATGACACCTACAGTCACAACAGATTTCTGTTTGCTGAGAATCTTTGGATTCAGAGTTCAATTATGTCAAAACAAAACAAAAAAAATAAATCAAAACCTCTCCTCTCTCTTTTTCTCTCTTCTCTCACCATCTTTTTTTTATATATACAATGCTGATTTTCTTATTTTCACAATTTTAACATCAAAGAGATGTGCTTCACAAATGCCATACAGATCTTTTATTGTTGTGGATCGGTTGTTTCTCTGTGGGGTCTTAGTTTAAGCCCAGTGCAGACTGAAAGCACAACGTTAAAGGACTGAACTAATATATAAGTGTTTCCTCTGAGAAATAGCACATATTTTTTATCTTATTTTATCCGCTTAGTGGTTAAAAATCTGGTTACTTAGCTGAAGCTTATTGGTTCAAACCTCAGAAGGAGGTTGGGAATTATGCCAATCTTCAATCACCCTCTGTGCTATAAGCTCATAACCCCATTGCTCCTGAAGGGTTGGAAGACACTGTCCATGCAATAGAAAGTCCTGTTTACTTAGAAACAAACGGTGATGTATATGTCAGTCCATTCATCTATCTATCTGTCTATCATTCATCCATCCATTCTGTCCATTTCTCTATCTCTGTCTATCCACTGATTCATCAATCCATTTTCCTCCCCATCAATCCCATCTTTTCGTCCTTCAAGTTGTCTGTCCATCTATCCATCCGTCAATTTTTCTGTCCACCTATCCATGTGTGGGGGTTACATAGTGTACTTTACGTGTAAATAACTTTGTTACAGTAAAATAAATATCACAGTGATTCACACCTGCATAAAATAGAGATTCTAAGCTTTCAAATGGTACCACCTATGGGGTTATTGGTGCATGCAAAGGGTTAAAAATTCAAGGCACAACTTGAATGTAATTTTCAAGAGTTTCAGAGTTTAAGGGGTTAATCAGGATTGGCTCTTTGCTGGATATTTGACTTTTTATTTTTATTTTTTCTTAGACTCCATCTCAACACACACACACGTGTGCCTTTCTCTGTGTGCACTTGTTGAGTATCCAAAGACCTAACACCCTCTGTTAATCAGCCTACTAAATATAGAATGGCAAAATACATATACTGATTACCATAAAACACATTCATCCTCTTTTTCATGTTCACATTTTACTCTACAAATTTGTCATAGATTGTTCTGGACTCACTACAGTCATCGACATTATAGTCCGCATATTAAGCCTGTGGAAATGGATGGCACCCATCCATAAACATTTTGTCTCGGGCCCCATGAAATTTAGTGATGGCCCTGTCTCCATGCATTCACTGGCACTCTAAACTGACTAATGGTTGGCCAGAGAATAAATGTTTATGAAGCTGAAGGAGCTCCTTCTGGAATAAATAAGCTGCCAAATATTGATTTCAAAACTCTGATGAAAATGATGAATGTTCTCTCAAGAGATGGATTATCTGACTGTGCCGCTGTCCACAAGAAACTTTTATTCATTCCACTGACAACTTTATTTTTTAATTTCCATTGACAACTGTTTTCCTATTTCCTGTGGCACACACACACATATTTTGGTATTGGTGGTTTACAGGGACTCTCTGTAGGCATAATGGTTTTTATAGTGTTCAAACAGTGATTTTGGTCAAGATTAAAATTAAGGTCGGGGAGTATTTTTAATAGCAAGAATTCTTCAATTTACTTAAGATGTTCAAATAAAGTAGTAAAATAAAAAGTGAGTTTTTTTGTTCATTTTCTACATTCTGGAGCCAATATTGCCCAACCTATTTTACCAAGATATTTTTCTGACTCAATTTTTTTAAGGGTTTCCTCTTAAACGCATTTGATTATTGATGACTTACCTTGTAAAAAGGCTATTCAATAATAATAAAAAAATAAAATAAAATAAACAAATAAAATTGTATCTAAATTATTATTATTTAAAGCTGCATTCTGGATAAATCATAAATCAGAAGTGTTTGAAAGTCTGTTATGAAAACGTAATGATTTTTTTTTTGGTAACTTTGCAGGAAACAAAAATGAAAAACTGAGCCTTGCAAATGCAATTAACTGTTCCTGTTTGAGTCTACTGATTTGTTTAAAGAAAGAACAAAACCAAGTTGTTCTGCTTTGCTTTTAACAAGCCTAGTTACTCAACACATTTTAGTCATTTAAAACACGTTAAACACTTTAAAACATTCAGTTTAATTTCACAGAATACAACAGATAATCTGTAACCATCAATTTAAAGAATGCCTTTTTTAACATGGGGTCAGCTGCATATATGCAAACATCCTGAAAATATGTTGAATATACGCAGTTGTATCATACAGATGGTAAAAAAAGCAAACAAAGAAATGTCAACATTTTTTCTCATTAAAAAAACAACGATGCTGCTGCAGACAATTTATGCCTCCAACACTTAAGCCAACAGCTGCTGTCTATGGTGTACACGCATGTAAATACAGAACTGTATAAAGGCTGGCCTTTTGATTTGACTGACAGCTCATCAAGATGACATGTCACACAGTGTGAGATCCTTCTAACAGTATGCCATTATATTGAAACGCTGTGAGTTGCATGTTTTGTCATTTTAAACAGTAAGAAATCCTGTCATTAGATAACTACACACTTTATTGATATTCTGCTCATTCGCAGCTTTATGCACAAGAGACTTTGTAGTGCAAGAACATGAAGCCTGAATATGTAAGCAAATATGATATACTGTACAAGTTCATCAAAAATTCAGTCCATTAAAAAATTCTCAACACACTTGCAGAATCTGATATGTGATTTACTGTATGAGCTCTCCCGATCTAAAATGGCCACCAAAAGAAAAAAAAAAAGAATAAAATAAAGAAAGCAATGATAACGTGATGTATGTATCCAGAGATTCTTTGTGAGCCCAATATAATTTACTGAATAGATTTATTAGATTAAAAAAAATATATATAGGGATGTAATGATGCAGCATATCAAAATTATATGACACGATATTATTGCACTATGAACCCCATTATACAATATTTATTGCAATATTTAAAAAAGAAAAAAAATACAAAGGAAAAATTGGGGAGAAAACAAATATTTTGTACATTTTAAAGTTAAATAATTTTATTTTACACACTTTGAAAGTTCAAAATTAAGAGCTCCAACCCATGTTCTTAACTAAGGAAATTTAAGTCAGAAAAAAGTCACTAAATTGACTTGTACCTGAACTTTAAAGAGGACTCAACACTCTTTATTTGTGATATATAATCACTGCATTTGATAAATAAAGTTTAATTTTATTTGTGATATATAATCACTGCATTTGATAAATACAGTTTAATTCTCGTCATTATACATTACCATCACTCTGTTCTTCTATTTGATAATGTTCAGTGCTTTGCTACAATCTGTATTGTTAAAAGCGCTATATAAATAAAAGTGACTTGACTTGACTTGATATACAGCCTTATAGGGAAGTTACGTTGCTTTCAGTGCACACTAAACTCACAAAACATGTAATAAACAAGTTCACTGCATTCATTTACTGTGAATGGAGCTGTCTGACTCACGAAAAACATGTGACTCAGATCATGAGCTGATCACAAGAACAAAGTGTGCATTTCACTTTAAAACCCGCAGCAATAACAGATTTGATGAATGGATTGAGCCATATTCTGATTTCAGTTTTAGTTGGATTCACAGTTGCCACAGTATATATTAATACCTTTAAAAGCTACACTTTTTGTCAGGAAGACCTTATTGTTTCATATCATCATGTGACCATGATAATATTATCGCAATTTTGCAATATTGATAATTTTATTTACATCCCTATTATTGTAACACGATTCCTAATCCAAAGATAGAAAGAGAAAGTGAGAGACAAAGAGAGGAACCCTAAACTTTCCACATGCAAATTATTTGCAGTGTGCCAGCTTGCCACACATAATAAAGCAAAGGAGGTGCCAGTGATTCAACATGACAAAAAGGTGAAATGAATAGAGCAAAACTGTCAGTCAAACGACTAGAGGAATTTAGCGGCAATCGATTTTAGCAGTGTGGGAAGACATGAGTGAAGGCTTTCTGACAGGGCTTTGGTCAAACTCATTCTAGGAAGGTTGTGACACAACTCCCTGGGCTTATTACGTACAAGCATTTTTTATTAATTTTCAAATATGGCTGCAGGTTTTTTTGTGTGTGTGTGCTATTATTAGGGCTATCGATCTTGAATTTTAATTGGATTTATGACATGATATGCTGATTAATCAAATTAATCCCAATTAATCCCACAAGTAATCTTCTGAAGAATAAATTCCCAAATTAAAGTAAATCATGCACAAATTATTTGTTAATGTGTATCATTTTACACATAATAATAATAATAATAAAATACATATACTGTATATATATTTATTTATATAATAATTGAAAATGACATTGCCATGGCAGTTGAAAGCATTCTGATATATGCTGTTGAAATGGCTGTCTGGCTGTTTTTGAATAGATAATTAATTGTGTAAATTAATTGTTTTTAAATATATGTATATAATTATGCAAACAAAATGACTGTTATTGAAAGTTATTTGAAAAGAGTCTGTCTGTCTGTCTATTTATCTAAAAATATATTAGTGCTGTCAATTAATTAAGAAATTGAATGGCGTTATTTATTCATCGTTAATTAATCATGATTACTCGCAAATTTAAAATAGGATTTACCTGTGAATGTGGTAAAATAAAGAAATACATGACAAACAAGTTTAAGTGTTTGAGAAAGTTTAAGTAAAAAGAACTGTTCACACCTCGGCCAGGTATGACACATAATCCTTATTATTATTTTATCATTATTCTTCTGTTTTTATCCAGCAATTATTACCCTTTATACTGGCAATAAAACATTCACCAAGCCAAATTGCTACAATTAATTTTTACCCAGCTATTATAAAAAAAATATTTCTAAATAAATACACAAAACATTTTCTTGTTACCTGCATGAAATATTATGAAAAAATGCATTATCAAAAACTGCACTGTTCTGCAGCTGCATTAGAGCAAACGTCTCTGGTTACTTGACTGTAACCCTGTTCCCTGAAAAAAGCGGGAACGAGATGCTGCGTAAAACGCTAATGAGAACACTTTTTGTTTGACCGGTTGTTGAAGCATGTGTGTCAAACACGCCAAAGTTTGGCTTATATAACCTCTGTCAAGTGACGTTAATTGATTGCGTACACTTGAAGGTTATAAATAGGCATGAACCAGATACATCCTCAGGTCGATTTTGTCTGAAAGGACGTCCAGTCATGCCTACAGTTCGGCATTGGAACGCAGCATCTCATTCCCGCTTTTTCAGGGAACAGGGTTACAGTCAAGTAACCCGAGATGTTCCCTTTCAAAAGCTACACACAATGCTGCGTGAAACGCTAATGGGAACGAGAATACCAATGCCACCGCACTGACAGTGTCTGGACCCCCAGGTGTAGCGTGTGTGCACAAACATCAAAGAGGTCTAGACCTGACTCTGGGATGCTGACTTAGGGACCCCTGAGCCCGGAGTAGCTTGGACATTCAGACTATAAAATCTGACAAATGTGTGCAGAGAGGACCAACCTGCCGCATCACACATCTGCTGCAAGGGGACACCTCTTGCCAATGCCATTGATGATGCAAGCCCTCTAGTTTAATGGGCCCTGACAGCTAGAGGTGAAGTGTGACCATGTGTCTCGTAGGCTAGGGCAATAGTATCCCTCACCCAATGTGAAATAGTTTGCCTATTGGCAGCTGCCCCACCGGTTACGGCCCCCATAGCATATGAAAAGCTGCTCTGACTTACGCCACTGGCTAGTACGGTGGACGTAAATCTGCAGAGCACGTACTGGACACAGTAAGTGAAGTCTTTCCTGCTCTGGAGCAGTAAATGGTGGAGGGCACAATGCTTCGAGAACAACTGGGTGCATGGTCGAGAATGGAACTTTTGGAGGATAATTTTGGTGAGGATGCAAAATGGCTTTGACCAACCCAGGGGCAAAGTCTAGGCAGGATGGTGAAACTGACAGAGCCAGCAAATCCCCAATTTTGTTTACAGAAGTTATGGCCATTAAAAAAAAAAACATCTTAAGGGTCAGAAACCTAACAGGTGCTGACTCTAGTGGTTCGAAAGGGGTATCAACCAGACCCTCGAGCACAATAGCCAAATCCCATGAAGGGACCGTCATCCTAGTGGGTGGTCTCAACCATTTGGCTCCACTAATAAAGCGGGCAACTAAGAGGTTATTTCCCACAGAATCCCCATCAATTAGAACATTGCAAGCCGAAATGGCAGCCACATATGTTCTAAGAGTGCTAGGACATAAGCCCAAGGACAGTTTCTCCTGCAGAAACTCCAGCACTGAAACAATTTGGTAGTGGACTGGGTCTACATGTTTTGCCATACAACAACTTTGAAAACCATTCCATTTGAGGGCATACATTCTTCTAGTAGAGGGAGCCCTAGCGCTTAGAATAGTCTCTATTCCATTGGCCGGAAGACCAGCATCTCTTAGTTGGTCCCCCTCAGGGGCCAGACGTGAAGGTTCCAGAGCTCGAGAACCTTATAACCACAGGTCCAAAGCTGTAGTTCAAACCACGTACGTTTGTGACATTGACTGCGAACGTTCATTTAAACTATGATTTCGGGAAACACAAAATCGTTGAACTATGCTGGTAATGACGGAACTTGTGACCATAGTAGGCTAACTATGCCTTTGGGAAACGCACCCCTGATCGGGACTGGGTGGCCGACAGCCCCAATTCTTGAGCCCGGCAGGGAAGGAAACTCACGAATGCTCCTCGTAGCATTTTGCCTCCATAAACCTAGTGGCAACGGTGTTAACTGCATCGCCAAATAGGCCGAAAGGCGAGATGGGGGCATCAAGAAGGATAGAACAGTCCCTGTCTTTGATGCCCATGAGGTTCAGCCACAGATGTCTCTCCGTAAGAGACCATGGCGGCCATAGATCGACCGATAGCATATATATATATATATATATATATATATATATATATATGTTACTGATCATTATTTTGGAAGTTGGTATAAAGAATTGCTGGTGTTTAAAAGTAATAACCCTGAAAACCGAGGATGATAGAGATGTCTGTCTCTATTTAATAAATGTCTTGAGATATCTCAAATAACCCTGAGAAAACTAATATCCCCATTGATTTATGGTGATAAGACATATCTAGTGTGAACAAATGACATTTTCTGTCTGATGCCGCCTCTGTGTGTGTGTGTCATTCAGTCACACTCCATCTGCCCACATCTTTCTCTTTGTCTCACTGGCCATTTATTCAACAAAACAGCAGCAGCAATATAAGTGATTTAGATAAAACAGCAACAATGGTGATAAAAGTTGATGAAATACTACTTAATCAAAGTGTTTGATCATTCCTAAATCAAAGTGTTTCAGTTTTCATAAAGCTTGTGTTAAAATGTCAGTCTGATACACCAGAGCTAACTGCTGAAGTGAGGAGGAAGGTTAACTGACATATGATTCCAGTTTGCACAGTATGAGACGTGTGACAAATTGAACGTCACCACCTTGTCATCATTGCCGTTAAGGAATATTTCACGCAAAAATTAAGATTTGTGAAAAAACTCCCAAACCACCTGAGATGCATGAGTTTTTTTCTTCATTAGAACAAATTAGAAGAAATGCAGCATTACATGACTTGCTCATCAATAGATCCTCTGCAGTGAATGGGTGCAGTCAGAATATATATGATAAAAAGTCGATAAAAAAATAATAATCATAATCCATAATAATCCAAACAACTAAACTCCATCAATTAATGTGTTGTGAAATCAAAAGCCATGTGTTTGTAAGGAACAAGTCCACTATTAAAATACATTTTAAAATATGAAGTCATCTGCCCATAATATTGCATTCTCCAATTGCAATGTAGTCTGAATCAGGAAAGAAATATGCATATAAAAAGCATGTTTCTAGATGATACAGTCCTAAACAGTTCTAAACAAATATGTTGATGTGATTTTATGTGAGAAGAAAACACAGGAAGGAAGCACTAGAGGAAATGCTAATATGGATTATAGATCAAGTTTAAAGTAAAAAAAATCCTTGATGGATTTGTTTCTTTCAAACAAACAGATTTGAATGTCGGACTGAAGTCATGTGGATTATTACGAGGTTATTTTGCCTGTTTGAACTCTCATTCTGATAACAGCTATTGACTGCAGATGATCCGTTGGGGAGCAAGTGATGCTAAATTTGTCCAAATCTACATCTTGGTTAGCCTAAGGATAAATTTTCATTTTTGGGTGAAGAATTCCTTTAACTACAAATCAGTCCTCTGCAAAGAGATCAAAAGCTTTGATGTCTTCCCTTGTGAATGCATGAGGGTATCATTTTTGTTTGGTGCAGTTCACTTTAAAGGTGCAGTGTGTAATATTTAGGATAATTTATTGGCAGAAATGCAATATAACATACACAACTATGTTTTCAGAGGTGTGTAAAGACCTTACATAATAAGCCGTTATGATTTTATAACCTTAGAACGAACAATTTATATCTACATACAACTTACATGGGAGTCGCCATTTAGTACCGCCATGTTTCTAGGTAAGTTAGTCCAACATTAGCCACCATAGTGATTGCCATAGTTGTTTGATAGCTTTAGTTGCAAGATAAAAATAACCGCAGAGACAAGAATCGTTTTTTTTCCTTGTCAGTGTTGAAAAATATGCAATTGGATTGTAATTTAATGTAACAGGACCGAGAAATGTAGTTAAACTAATTGTAGTTAACTAACACTTGTAGAGACGCTACTGCCAAACGTATATAAATCGCTGGCATCAGGAGTCCGCTAGTAATGTGCACGGCATTAAAACTGATTTCGTATGCACGATTGCATTTCATTTTGATTTTCATCATGATGTTTCACTGTAGACTTTGTCTGATGCCAACCCTACTAATTGTCATACAAAAAGACAATGATCAACGAGTAACAATAATATTCGCAATAACATATTGGTCTACTGAATAATTAAGTAAATATAATTATTTGACTTACATTTGTACAGAAACCTCATCGCTTGATTGGCTACTGTCAGATGTAACAGACAACGACATTTTTGTCCTGTGTCAGATTCTGTATGTGTTTCGAAAGGGCGGGGTGAGCGGGGGACTTAGCTGTTTGTTGAAATTTTAATCCTAACTGCTAGTTACCCTTTCAGTCTAATCACTTCGACGTTACATATGGGAACTCCCAAGAGAGACCTATAGGCCTTTGAGCTTTTGTTAAAGGCCAATGAATATTGGCGTGCACTGATTGCGCTAAGGTACAGCTCATCACTGTGTGAGTATAAGAGGGCACGCGCACAGTGCACCTGCATCTTTTCGCTTCAGAGCCATTGTCTTGAAGTAATTTGGTGATCCCCTGCTGTATCCTGACGGAGTTTTTGTGGTGGAGATCGACTTTAAACAACAAAGAAGTTCCTGTATATCCTGCTCTTTTGTCTGTCAGCGTTTCTGGTGGCTGTCAGCTGATCCTGCGGGCTGGTCGCTTTTTTGAAGGCGGGCTGTGCCAGCCATCGACATATCCAGTGAGCAAAGACCCCTGAGTGCATGGAGTTGCCGCATTGGCTCTCCCTGGGCAACCGGGAAGAAAGAGCGAAATTTGAGTGTGCTTCGGCCAATGGAACAGCTGCACGAACCACTCACGCACCGCGTAGTCCCGTGGTGTTTTCGGAGGAGACCACTTCCCCTGCTACGGCAGGCCCGAGTGTGTCCTTCGGAGCACCCCGTGAGGTTGAGATGTCTTCAGCTCCATCAGAGGGTGGGTCTGATGGTGAGGCTGCCACCGCGCCGGACAGTCGTCGCCCCGCGACGCCGGTTCCGTCTGCGGCTGACACCGAACCGCGTGTGCCTGCGACCGACCCTTTGTGGCTGGATGATTGGTTCCTGGGGGCCAGAGATGCGGCGCCGCGCTGTTCAGGTTTCAGGGGTTCTCAACCGTCCTGTAGATCAACTCTCACGGAAGACCACCCACCCTGGAGGATGGCGGCTCCACCCCCAGGTAGTCCAGCTGAATTGGTATCACTTTGGAGAGGTCGAGATCAGTCTCTTCGCCTCTCCCGAGCTGACTCTTTGTCCGTTCCTGCTCGAGTCCCTTCGGGCTCTCGGCAAGAATGTGCTGACATTCAGCTGGCCTCCAGGGCTCAGGTACGCCATTTCCCCAGCGAGCCTCCTTGCACAGACCCTGTGCAAGTTCAGGGAGGACGAGCAACGCGTCCTGCTGGTAGCGCCTTATTGGCCCTCGCAGACGTGGTTCCTCGCGGCAGCCCCTCCATGCAAAATCCCCTGGAAGGACCTTCTTCCTCAGGGATTGGGAACCTCTTGGCACACTCGTGGCTTCTGGGCGAGATCGTGGCAGACTTCTCCAGCCTCCCAAGCGCTGTGGTAGATACCATCACTCAAGCGCGAGCCCCCACCACGAGGCAGGCTTACGCTTAGAGATGGAGTCTGTTCGTTGAATGGTGTTCCTCCTGTGGTGAGGACCCACAGAGATGCACGATTGCAGCGGTGCTCACATTCCTGCAAGAGAAGTTGGAGCGCAGGCTGTGCCCTTCGACTCTCAAAGTTTATGTCGCTGCCATAGCCGCATATCATGACGCAGTGGAGGGCGAGTCCCTCGGTAAGCATCAGCTCATCGTCAGATTCCTGCGAGATGCACATCGGGTGAACCCCCCGAGACCACACCTTTTGCCCTCTTGGGACCTAGCCGTCGCCCTAGCCGGGCTGCGACTTGCTCCCTTTGAGCCTCTCCAGTCAGCCGAAATTAAATTCCTGACTTTGAAAACTGCGCTGCTCATCGCGCTGCCTTCTATTAAGAGGGTAGGGGATCTACAAGCCTTCTCTGTCAACGAAGAGTGCCTTCAGTTCGGCGCGGCTGATTCTCACGTTATCCTGAGACCCCGGCGAGGATATGTTCCCAAGGTTCCCAACACGCCATTTCGCGATCAGGTGGTGAACCTGCAAGCTCTACCCCGGGAGGAGGCAGACTCAGCCTTAGAGTTATTATGTCCTGTACGCACTCTGCACCTCTACATCGACCAAACTCAGAGCTTCAGACGCTCTCAGCAGCTCTTTATCTGCTTCAGTGGCCAGCAGAAAGGGAATGCGGTCACCAAACAGAGGTTGGCTCAATGGGTGGTGGAAGCCAATAAAAATCTCCCTGGCTTACTTATATCAGGGAGAGCCTTGCCCCATCGGACTGAGAGCTCACTCAACAAGCAGTATGGCCTCGTCTCATGCGCTGGCTCATGGCGCCTCTTTAGCGGATATCTGCAGAGCTGCGGGCGGGGCAACACCCAACACCTTCGCCAGGTTTTACGACCTCCGAGTAGAGGCCATGTCTTCTCGCGTCCTTGATCGGGACAGCAGGTGAGCGAGAAGTCCGGCTGGTGCCGGCTTGCTGCACCGCTCCCACGGGACCTGCGCTTTACTTTTCTCAGTTTCCCTTAAATATGCATATTCTGAGTCATCCCTGCTCCGCAGTCGGACTAGAGCGGAGTAGCTTCGACTGTGCTTCCTCTGGGTCTCCTTCGCCCAGAGGTGTGGCTTCCTAT
>JAUMHG010000038.1:12740460-12755999 GCA_032359395.1 Enteromius anoplus
GGCGAGTTCCCATATGTAACGTCTCCGTTCCCTCCTTCAGGGAACGTGGGTTACAATAGTAACCTAGACGTTTTTCAGTTAGTGTCTTCAGCTTGTTTATGCATGAAGAAATATGACATGCAGTTGCTTCAAACAATGGTATAAACATCATTTAGTGTAAAATGTGAAAATTGTAATTAATAATTGCGATAACATTTTCAAGGGAATAATTGACAATTATGTGTGTGTCTCTGTGTGTATATAATACATTTAGTAGACTATGGCTATTCAGCATATGATCCAAAGTAACTAGTAACTTTATCCAATACTTTTTTACTCTTACTCAAGTACCTATTCTGAGTATAACTTTTACTTTTACTTGAGTACAGTTTTTAGGTACTCTACCCACCTCTGATTGAGAGTTAAGGAGATCAACAGACATGTCTGTGATTGGCTCAAGTGCTCAACGCTATAAAATCATATTGTAAATATAAACATTTGATGCTGGCGAAAACAGTATTTGCAAACTCTATTTTACCAATATTCCACTATTAGAGTTTCAGTTGATGGTACACTTGCTTTTGTTTAAGGGTGCTAAGCACCCACTAGTACCCTCACAGTTTGTCTTTGGGTGTGATCCTAAAGTATAGCGATCAGGTAAAATTAAATGTTTATTTAAGTACTATATTTGAAATTCAATTACTGCCACCATGATCACTACAAATGTTATCTGTTAAATAAAATACTGTTTATGCAATATACAGCATCATTAATTCTACTAGGTAAATGGCACTGACTTTTGTGAAAAATAAGCTGACATGTTTTGGATTTATTCAAATGCTCATGCTGCAGTACTACACCATACTAAAAAATTGTCGCTGTCGCTGATTAGTGAATGAAACACAGGCATTTGTGGTGCAATCCTTAGTGTCACAACTCTTTAGTAAATTCACCCTTCAGTATTTTAAAAAGCTGATGGGATGATTCCAGTCTGATGGCCTAGCTGTAACGATGGGCTGAGTCCTAATGCAAGTGCAGTGGATAGTGTTTGAGGAATGGGCAGGTTTCTGTACTAACAGTCTTTGGCAGCCTGCCAATAGAGCTCTGGCAGCAGAGATGAAGGCTCGGCTGCAGCACAAAGAGGCAAAAGAAGCACATAAACCTTCAGTGAAGGGGGAGAGATGGTAAAAAAAAGGCAGGAGAGTAGAGAGGGAAGAAAATGACAGAGATGAGATGAAAAGAAAGCAAGCTAAGAACTGGGTGAGGAGAGAAACATTGGGAATTCAAGAAAAAGAGAAAGAAATGAGAAGAGTACTGGGGTCATATGGAAAGGGGGGAAGAAAACGAGGAGGAGTGGAAAACAGGAAAAACTGTCAGGAGGTAGGAAATGTGGTAGAATCATGGGACACAGAATGGAGCTATAGCTCAATGGGTTTGTAGAACAATAGGAAGAACAATACAATGTCGTTGCACTTTGCTCCTTCAATCAGGCTTTGTCGCTAAAAAAACACTATATCAATTGATGTTTTGGATGGCGTGCTTTCAAAGCGGGAAAAAAACCAACAAACACTTTCTACACACAAAACTAGGTTACCCAGAGAATTGTCAGGTGGTGTGACAATAGCGTTCCAGACTATATCTAGGTCATGCTAGAGAGACGCATTTGCTGTAGGTGTGAGGAACAATTATGTTAATTATGAATAAAATTAATTACAATTCCTCATTGGGTACATCAAGGACCTGTTGCAAATGATCAGTTGTTCTTATATAAGACAAAAAAGTTTCTAAAACTTAAGTGTGTCAATGTTT
This sequence comes from Enteromius anoplus, assembly GCA_032359395.1. NCBI lineage: Eukaryota > Metazoa > Chordata > Actinopteri > Cypriniformes > Cyprinidae > Enteromius > Enteromius anoplus. The sequence goes on from JAUMHG010000038.1 coordinate 12,742,249, forward strand.
TGTTAAAACACCTCTACTATTTTAAGACTTTTTGTTTTGAAATACACACACTGAATCTATATAATCAAACCATGCTGCTTTCATTTCAAGTCTTTTAGTTTGAATCTGTTACTTAAAAAAAGTTTCTAAAACTAAAGTTCATTGTCATTGTTTTATGTTAAAATACTCAAAACAGTACTCCGTATATTTGACCAGCCTGACATAGCAACACTGCCTCCACCAATGGGGTTTTGTTGTTGTTGTTTTTTCCGACCAATGGCAGATTAGTGTTTTGTGTTTTGGAAGCCCATTCGAAAAATAACAATTGTAATTTTATTCGCCATTGAAAAAATTACACAATTCACCCTTAAGGACTTAAGGAATCTTTCCACTACTTTGTACTCAGAATAAAAATTAACAAAGTGTTAAGTGAAGACAATATAGTTTTACAACAAACACTATATCTTGCAACTGTTAGTTCAAGGCAGAAAGAAAATTGAACACACTCCACATACTTATTTTGCCACCTTCAGTCAAACTGATCACTGGAAAGATATTCAGCAGGGATTATCCAGCACTCACTAAACTCACATACTCACAAAGTACACATTTCCACCATTCAAACTCAAATCTACATCCATGTATGGCTTATGCTAAAATGTGGATGTCAAGCCAGCTGATATTTTTTGCTCTGCCGCAGTGTCAGTCAGTGTAAGTAAAACAAGTGTGCCCTCTTCACCCCTCCTCCTCCCCTATCCTTCAGCTTGTGTTACTTTTAGCTTCCAGACACACAAACATGATTGACAAGTACACTGTAGCATGGCATGAATGATGTTCACCTGCGTTGTCCAGCCTGCCAAACATTCACAAGGAAAAACGAAAAGGTCAGCAGTGATCTATGGGACAGGTGTTTGCCGGCCAGGCAGAAGAAGTCTCTTGGACGAGGAATGATGTGGAAACCAGGATCACCAAGCCATGAAACTCTCTGATTCAAGCTTTATCCCTGCTGTTTGTTTTCCCTGATGCCTTTAGACAGCTCAGAGATAACAGCAGCTCCAGACACAACAGAATCAGATGGCTGAGAGGAAGTGTGGCCTGCAAGCTTATTTGGAAGCAATCTGTTCCTCCTCAGTACATTAAGTACATGTCCAGAGGAAAGAAAAAACATACAGTTAATGAGATCTGTAATAGTATATGTTAATAGTTTGTCTTGCAAAATGAGATTAACTGGAGACCAATGGACAATTGATTAAGTATCCTGCAATCTCTTTACAGTTTGTTTTAGCATGTTGTGGTGCAATCCTTGTAACTTTTTTAAATTTATACACTCTGAGAGTTTTTAACAGAACTTTATCAGGTTTAAAATATACAGACTTTTCATTTGGTTAAGCATATTACCACTCGCATATCAGTAAACAAAACTAGAAGACAAAATGCACAAGCAAATTTAAAACATGTGAAAATGTTTTTCACACTCTTATTTGTTAGGAGTATTCTCTTCAGACCGAAGAACAAAACCTCTTTCTTGCTATTCTCTTTCTTCTTGTATTGCCACTTAGTGTAGCTGCAAGTTATTTTAAATAATTTATTGTCCGAGCTTGAGGGTGGACATTCAAAGTATTGCTGATCATTCACAGCAACCCTATTAAGCATTTGCTTCCAGCTACCCTTCGTCCAGTCAAATACACTTTCATGTATTTCCTGACAGTGTGAATCTTGTGAAAAGCATTACCTTTACAAACATGATAAAATATGATCTTCTCATTCTAATAATCACAGGGTGCATTTTAGTGATGGGTTTCAGAACACCCATGTAATAGGGTTGTAAGAGCAAATGCAGAAGAGCTATATGCTTTACTTTGGTATTTTATTTATTTAAAAAAGCTGAAAACAAAAACTGGTCAATATTGCTCTGTTTGAGAACAAAAAAAAAAGCAGTCAGATAAATGGGAACTCCTTGGTATGCAGCAATTAAAAAACAAAAAAAAACATCTGGGTACAAATGACAGGAGGGATCAAGCAAGGGAGATGGGAGATAGGAAAATGAAACAAAAGTGTTAATTAAAACCTTAAAAAAACAAAATAATCCAAATAACCCTAAGAACTATTGCAAACAAATACTCAAGATCATTACGAAAGGAATCTTTCACCAACAACTTTCATCTATATGATGAGAGAGCACAAAGGGACAGAAATCCGATGTGTCATCAGAAGAAATGTGCAAAGTAATATTTTGGATATATACAGTATACAGTATCTATTTAATTTTTACAGTTTCACATAATCCTTCTGAAATCCTTGTAATAATTCTTTCCATGAATATTTAATAGATATTTTAGAGAAATGTGATAGACTAATGGTGTGTTCACACCAAATGTGAAACGAATATGCACACAGCGTCACTCTCTCTCCAGATTATTCAGAGGATGTTTTTTGTGTCCAATTTTGCACCAATAAATACAACATGATCAACCATGGTGGAATCTTGGTTATGTATGTGAAGGAGGGAACGGAGACGTTACCTCCATGACCTCAGTCAATGGCTTAACATCACAGTGACTGACTGAAAGGAAACGCCTTGGTTACGTATGTAACCCTTGTAATCATTGACTAATGGTCACGTAACGTCATAGTGACTGACTGAAAGTGAACTACAAACCTGTTGTGAAAGACTTAAATATAATGAAATGGCAAACTGCAGACTTTCGCTTTGGAGCCTTCACCGTTCCTGAGCTGGAGATCCCCATGGCTTGGTGAAAGGAGATTGTTTTCTAAAAGAGTTCCTGCAAGTTCATGCTCTCTCTCCCTCTGACAGCGAACGACTGGGCAGCTGTCAGCGGGTCCTGCGGGCTGGGAGCCTTTTTAAAGGCCATCAGCAAACCAGCTTTTTGCATTCCAGTGAGACCTACTGAGTGCACAGCAGTACCGCGAGAGGTTTTCCCTGGGCAATCCAGGAAAAAGAGCAGTTTCTCACCCCTCTGTATGGACATGATCGCTGCTTCGCATGTCTGGGCCGAGATCACTCGGGCAGCATTCATGGTTGATTCATGTGTTCTCTGCGAATGCATGACCATGGCTACAGTGAGGTACTCCCCTTTCAGTCTGCGTGGCGGTTCCCCAGGCTGAGCGTGCTCTCGTGGTGCATGCCCGCACAGCACTGCCGTTGGCTGAATCAGACTCCAGCCGGTCCCCGGGTGCTCCGCCTCCACCTGCTGTCGCCAAGGGTGTCCCCCCGCGGCACCCAGATCTTCTGCTCCGTGCCCCGCTGAGGCACACAGTGGCAGGTAGGCGGCCTGATGTCGAGCTGGCCGTGGGCGAGGGGCGCCGCCTGCAGCTCAGGGACCGGCCAAGAACACCAGCAAATCTGTGAAGCGTCCCTGACACGGGCAACCCAGAGGTGATGAAGGGTTGCTCTTCAAGGGACGATGACATCTCAGTCCCCACTCCCGGAGGAGGGCCAGGAGCTTCTGTGCACAGGGAGAGCAATTTTCCACAACTCTGGGCCCAGTGCCCCTAGATCCCCATCTATCCAAATGTCTTGTTTCCTCAGGTGCGGATCCAGAGCACTGTGTCGCTAGCGCGGGAACCAGGGGGCAGGTAGTCACTGCCCAAAGCAGTCAGACTTTTCTCCAGGAAGTTTATCCTTCTGGGATCAGTCCACTCCCCGTTTCCGGCTAGGCTGCCCCACTGTGAGCACGGCGGACAATGTTCCTTTGACTCCCCTAGCGACCCGGCTGGGTACCGCTACCGGCTACCGCTTCAGCCTGTGGTCAGACCCTGCCTTCCTACGGGCCGGAGCCCCTAGCAGGTGTCCAGGCATGTCGTGGTCAACACGAATGCCTCCTTCACAGGCTGGGGTGCTGTATGCAAGTGACAAGCAGCCTCTGGTCCCAGGACAGGCGTCCGACTGCTTTGGCAAATCAACTGCCTCGAGTTGTTAGCCATGTTCCTGGCCCTGCTTCACTTTCAAAAACTGATGCGGTGCTGGTCTAGACGGACTACACTGCAGCCGTAGCTTCAATCAACCGACAAAGTGGTCTACGCTTCCACCGCATGTCACAACTGGCCCGCTATCTGCTCCTGTGATGTCACTCAGGCAAGAGCTCCATCTACGAGGCAGGCTTGCACTCTGAAATGAGGTCCATTCATCAACTCATGCTCCTCTTGCAAAAAAATAAAGAGAGAGGACCCATAGAGATGCACGGTTGCAGTAGTGTTTTTTTTTCCTGCAGGAGGAGTTGGAGCACAGGCTGTCCCCTTCGACTCTCAAAGTGTATGTGGCTGCTATCGCAGCGTATCACGATGCAGTGGAGGGTACGTCCCTCGGGAAGCACCAACTGATCGTGAGATTCCTTAGAGGTGCGCATCGGGTTAACCCCGACTCTGGGGTCGCGCTGATGCCGGCTCAGCTCCTCAGCGAAAACCTGCAGGTGCACTGCATTTGTGCCCTCTTATACTCATGTAGTGATGAGGTGCACCTGCAATCTGTGCTTGCCAATAGTCATTGGCCGTTTGTTTAAAGCTCTAAGGCAATTGGTCTCTCTGGCGAGTTCCCATATGTAACGTCTCCATTCTCTACTTCAGGGAACGTGGGTTACATTCATAACCTATTTTTAAACAAACAGAAAGAAACAAATAAAGATACACTGAAGACTGGAGTAATGGGTGCTAAAAATTCAGCTTTGCCATTACGGGAATAAATTACATTTTAAACTGTAATATTATTTAACAATATTACTGTTTTTAAACAAATAATCACATTACAAAGCTAAATTCTTTCAAAACATTAAAAATATAAATAGTTCCAATTTTTTTTTTATTCACAACATATAGGGCTATATTCTTGTTGGTCAGGAATGGCAGATTATAATTAGTAGTCCTGATTTGCATTAGTGTTACTAACACAGCAGAACACATTCTTGTGATTTTTTTTTTTTTTTCAAGAATGTGCATGTGTGAAAGATTTACTTTTATGTTTGCAGGGCTAAACTTATATGTTCCAAGAAGTCTATAATCAGAAGCATCTGTGATCAATGGAAAATTCAGTATTCCTCCATGTATTCACCTTTATTTTTAACACAAAACACACTAATTATAAATCTCCACACTTTTGTGCATGTGTCACTGAGACATCTATGCCATACGTGTACTTGTTATCTATACGGTAAGACGTCATTCTTAGGACTTGTTTTAGGAATGTTTTTTGAGGATTATGATTTAGAGATTATGTGAATACTGCCTTTTTTAATGAGCGAAATATGAAATTAAATATTAAATATAAATATCAAATATGAAATTAAACAGTACCTGATGCTTTTTACATGGATGACTTGGATGCATTTGTAAAGCATTATCTATTGCACACAGTACAAAGCACAGGAAATATGAATAGCATGGTCCATCTCCAATGAATCTTTTTTTGTGATGTCAAGGGTTTTTTCATTTGTTTTCCTGGTATTCCACTGTGTTAGTGGGTTTTGATGTGTGTGGGCTGTGGCTGCAGGAATGGGATCGCAATCTGGATCTCAGATGAGTTGGGTTTCCACATAGTGCTGGATCATTGAGCTCTATGGGAAGGCCACCCAGATTTGAAGAGAGTTGTGGTGAGAAATAAGAGTTGTTGGTGAACTGCTAATGTTTAAATAATGATATTAATAATAAAATACGATGACAAGTATGTCAAGACTGAGCTTCCATATGTAATTCACTGTGGAAATCACTTATCAAGCACTTCAATGCTTGGGTTCATACAACAGAAGCACTTGGAATCTAATTTCAGCACAGAAACACACTTCAACCAAAAATCTATGTTACTGTGGGAGAAAATAATGTGAAGAACATGGTCTTTATCCATCATACTCTAAATTATAAGAGAAAAAGGTGAGTAAAAGGTTTTTCCCTGTGAAAGAGAAATTGGCTATAATTTTGTGAATAAAGTAGACACCATATCAAATCAAGCCTCGGAAAAGACTATGAATCCAACTTTTTTAGAGGAATTTCCCATTATTATTGCATTAATGCAAATTTACCTCCACCGATAAATAATAAATAAATAACTCCACAAAAACAGACCTCAGGCACAATGACTAACTTTTGTGTGCTGTTTTTAATTAGCAGAGGTTCTCCTCCCTACCTCGTTTTTTTTTTTTTTTTTTTTTTTTTTGTAAGGGTTAATAAAGTTCACTGCAAAAAAAAAATATATATATATATATATTGTCTAAGGTAACTTAGATGTACACAAAGAAATATTGAAACATATTTTATTCAACTAAAACTCAACTAAAATCATTTGCGATACATTATGATACAAAATATATTACTTTAAAAAAGCAGGATAAGCAATCTTTAAGGCGGCATTTTTGTCTCACTTCTGTTATTGAAAAAAAATAATAAATCCCATCAAATGGTGTGACAGACAATAATTATAAAATTATTCTTAATAAGAGTTGATGTACATAAGTGACAACATATTTTATGTTAATTGCAAAACATACAAATGTTTAAGTAGTTTGAGAACATAGGGAGGCATACTTCATGGGAGCAGATGGGTGCTACAGAGTGCTTTTGGCACTGGTAGAGAATTTAACTGCAGAATCATAAAACACATTTGTGACCCTGGACAACAAAACCAGTTGTGAGTGTTAATTTTCAGAATTTATACATTATCTGAAAGCTGAATAAATAAGCTTCCCATTGATGTATAATTTGATAGGGCAATATTAGGCCGAGATACAACTATATGAAAATCTGGAATCTGAGGGTACCGAAAAATCTAAATGCTGAGAAAATCACCTTTAAAGTTCTCACATGAGGATCTAATCAATGCATATTACTAATCAAAAATTAAGTTTTTAATATGTTTACAGTAAGAAATTGACTAAATATCTTCATGGAGCATGATCTTTACCTTACTTTACTAAGGATTTTTGGCCAAAAAAAAAATAAAATTTGACCCATACAAGGTATTTTTGGCTATTACTCCAAATATACCCCAGCGACTTAAGACTGGTTTTGTGGTCCAGGGTCACATTAGAGAAAATTGAGAAAATGACTTTACAAGCAACAATGCAGCCTGACTGTTAAGGATAAATAAACACATTCACCAAACCATACATATCGTTAAAAATCAGTTCCCCTATGGAGAAAGTGAATGAGATTTTTACCTCTGAAATGAAAATGTTGCTTGCATTCATACATACATACATACATGCATCCATACCTGCAAAGATAAATACAAACATACATTTCTTTTAGTGGTCAAACCAACAGAGAGTACTGTCTCAGAAGATTTCCTAGCCTGGCCAACATGGCATTCAGCTGGTTTACTAGAATGACCAGCTGACAAGTGACCAAGTGCCTTACAAAAGAAATCCTGTAAAGGTTCAGGTAAATCTATTTAAAAACTTACATATAGTTTTATAGTTGTTTCTGCTAATTAGGCTGGAATTCAAGAAAGTATTTTAACATCGCAAAAAATGAGACACTTTACCTTTAAAGAATGTCTAGTTATAATGCTAACCTTTGAATTTTCAGAACAGCCAGTGAAAAGTACACAGAGTGACACAGACAGACAGAAACACACACACACACACACACCCCTTCTCTCTCTGTGTCCCTCACGGTGATGCCTACAGGCATGATCCTATTTATTACTGGAGCAGAGGGAGCAGTTTGTGTCTGGTTCTGAGGGGGTGATGAGGTAGAGGCTGAGAGCTGTGTGAGGACAAACTCTCACCGACATGCCTGCATATCTCCACTCCGTATGCTCTCAGTCACAATCAAAATGTGGATCCAGGTAAACATTCCCACACATTCTGGCAGATGTGCCTCTGAAAACCAACAGTAATGCATAAGGAACAGTATAAACACAATACTGGCCCAATTTAGGCTATTAAATAGAAGAAATTAAATGAAGAGAGTAAAGAGATGCTTTGGTTGCAGCCGTTCCCATCTGTTTAACTTAATCTTCAAAGTGAAGAACTCACAGCATGAATTTGCAGAGCTTGTTGTTAGTATTTGTGTGGGATTAGCCAACATTGTTTTAATGCTTCTAAAACTGAGAGGCGGCAAAATCTGGTTTTATCTCAACATCACCTGCAAACTGTATAAAAAACATATTCACTCGCATATTCCCTACAGACAAGCTCCCATATTTCTTTTAAGACCACCAGGCAGCCAAGAAAACAAGCCACACATGCTCCTGTCAATACTTAATCAAATACAGATCAAGTCCAAAAACCTTGTACATGTACCCTCGGCCCAAATCAATCACCGTAACAGCTGGAATATTTCGTAAGAAGCCGAAAATTGCTTATTGATCAAAGTACAAATTAAATCACCCAAAAGACTTCTTGCTTCTTGCTGACTTCTTTTTAAGATATAAAAGTGCTGGCATCTTTTGAGTATTAGCCAAAGCGTAGTCCAGCCCACTCAAGATGCCCCTGCTTGAAAGCTTTTTAACCTTGCTTTATTATCACCTCTTTAAAAGAAAATACATTTATTTCGACACCAGTGTTTGCAATGCCATGTGATACACTGTATCCCACAGATCTGGCCTGTATTGGATTTGATGAACTTTCTGCAAACACAAGCTTCAGTCATTAAGAAACAAAGCTAAAAATACAGTTCTGCATGCTAAAGTTCTTTAGATTTCATAACCTTGACAGAAACAGAACAAAGCTTTAATTAATTGTTTGTGCATAACAACATAGAACAGAGAATCAAGTTCCCTTTGAAAAGCTACCCTCGATGCTGTGTGAAATGCTATGAAGAACGCGTGTCTTTCGACCGGTTGTTGAAGCATGTGGGTCAAACACGACAAAATTTGGCTTACTGTATTTAACTTTTTGTCATTTAATCAATTACTTTTATAGCACTTAAACAATACAGATTGTAGCAAAGCACGGAACATTATCAAATAGGAAAATAGAGTGATAGAGAGAATACAGTAGAGTCATTCTACAGTAATGTATATTGAAGAGATTAAACTATTTATTTATTAAATTCAAAAACGGTCTCTGTAATGAAAACAATGATAATCACTAGAAATTAGGTGCCAGAAGTGACAGCTGCAAGGAACCAAAACCCCATCCGTGAGAGAATGGATAAAAAAAAAAAACCTTTGGAAAAATCAGGCTTAGTTGGGGTTAGTTCAGGGGCAGTAAAATCCACCGGGAGAACTCTTACCGCACCGGCCCACCCCCTCTTAATATCGTAACAAATACATCCTACATCCGACAGTGACGGACTGCAAAATAATGCAGGAGCATAGACAGAATAAGCCTATAGGAGGCAGCACTGTCTTCCACCTAATTATTAATCAAATCAAACTACATACTTCAACATGCAAGGCAAGTCCCTCCCCTACACATCTCTCTCCATTACAGTAACGTTAATAGTTACACTTTTATATAACAGGGCTGCAAATTAACCAAACCATGGGGGAGGGGAGTATTTGGATGAGTATTTAGACTTTAGTAACGTCATTAATTCTATTAAACTCAGGGGCCGGTAGCGTTCGCCCTGCGGCCGCTCAATTTGTGTTCTGCTTAGTCCCGACCGTCCTGATTGCCACTCCGCCCTTGGGCCAGTTGTCCTCTGCCCAGACACCCAGCACCTGATTTGTAGTTAAATTTTAAGCGCATATCAGATTGACGTCAGGTGACGTCATTTGATTATGTGCATCTGAATGCTATGAATAGGCATGAACTGGAAACATCCTCAGGTATTTTTGTCTTCAAGGACCTCACTGTGTGAAAAAAGTCTGTGTGTTGAATACTCCGCAGCAGTTTTAAAAAAACTAAGCAGAAAGCGCAAGTGAAAAATATTACTTAATTATGGCAAAGTTTGTTTGGAGAGATGTTTACCTCTGTGTGACTGACTTCTCTCTGATGACGATCGGCACACTTTCTGCTCTAAGTTTTTGGGGGAAGAGCACGCTATCTTCTGGCTTAAGGGAGAATGTGAGCACTGCGATCTCCTCTCAGTCAAAGTGCTTTGCGCCCTTTAAAGGGAAATAGCGAGCCGCGGCTCCCTCCCTCCTCCCCTTTCTCTCACACTCTCGCCGTATTGGGAGGCTCTTGTGTCCACTTCTCAAGCGCGCCTCTGCGCTTATTCTGATTGGGCAGCAGATACTTCCTCTCTTGCTTCTGGTGAGATGGATAGTGCAGCCTAAGAGCGTAAACTCCTCTCGTGATGAGCGAGCTTACGAGAATTTACTCGAGGTGGTAATTCGGGCAGTCGAACGTTTACACCTTGACTGGCCGCAGGAGCAAGAGACCCCCAAATGCTCAAAACTTGAAGACAAGTTTCTGTCATGTGGCTGGGAGGAAGTGGCCTCAGGGACAGTCTCTCCCCTTCTTTGGTGACCTCTATGACGAGGCGTCTAATTCACATAAGCCTTATTCATCCTGTGTTTTTGTGCCATCGACGTCAATATATTCGACTATCGTTGATGCAAAGGCACAGGGCTATACGATGTTGCCCCAAATCGAGACCCTTGTGGGCTATCTCTCTCCTGGGAGCTTATAATCACTGAAAAAGCCCACTCTCCCCACCAAGTCATGCAGAGTAACATCTTCGCTTGTGGGGAAGGCTTTTCAGGCAGCGGGTCAGGCTGGCTTTTTCTTGTTGCGCTAAGGCCAGAAGGCAAGATAGGGGCATCAAGGAGGAAAGCACAGACTTTTTCCTTGATGCCTGTGAGGTTAAGCCACAGGTTTCTCTCTGTGGAAACTATAGAATGGCTAATGGCATGGGCCATCTGCTTGGTTGCACAAAGAGACAAATCCATGGCTTGGCGCAGCTCTGAAAACACCTCTTCGTCGATGGATCCACCAGTGCTCAAGTTTTTCAGCAGGTCAGCCTGCTATGCCTGTAGAACCACCATGGTGCGCAGGGCAGCTTCGACATCGGGATGTCATCCTAGCTCATCTCGAATCTCTAGGGGTTAAACTCAAGACCAAGAAAAGTGGTCTCTCTCCTGTGCAGGCACAACTGTCCCCTGCACGTGTCCTATTTATTCTCAACACCCTAATGGAAATCAAGCTAGGCCAGAAAGTGACTGTTCATTAATTTCAGAGAGTTCTATTTCTAATGGCAGCTGCACAGTGATACACAGTGATACCCTTTGAAGCTGTTTCAGTTGTGGCTCAGAGCCAGGTGATTTTATTTTTAAGGGCCAATCTCCAGAGGCAAATAATAAATATAATATTTGCACCCTTTCTATGTGATTCAGACCCCGGTTTCTGACTTTGGGTCACATTCTAGGTCTGTGTTGTCATCGCAAGATGCTAATGACACTTCCCTCATGGGTTGGGGTGCAGTCTTAGATGGCTGTCCAGCCCAAGGGATCTGGAGAGGTCATCTTCTCGCATGGCACATCAATTGCCTCAAAATGATGGCTCTATTTCAGGCCATGAAATACTACAATTGAAAGGTTACCATGTCCTAGTTTGAGTGGACAATATGACGGTAGTCTCTTGCTTAAATCACCATTGCAGACTGCACTCATGCCGCTTGTACAAGCTAGTGCAGCAGGTTCGGCTTTGGGCACAGGACAAGATCCTGTCCCTCAGGGCAATTTACATTCTGGGGCATACAAATGTGGGAGCAGACTTGCTGTCCAGACAAGCTGTGACACATGGGGAATGGAAACTCCACCTCAAAGTAGTCAGTCAAATCTGGGAGAGATTTTATGTAGCAGATGTGGACCTCCAGATCCGCCATGGCTTCCCGAGACTCCTGATCCGCCATGGCCTCCTGTGGCTCCAGACCCGCCATGGTTTCCCGAGACTCCTGATCTGTCCTGGGGGCCTCCAGGGTGCCCACCCTCCTTCCACTGTTGTTTTATATAATTATGTATGTTGGTGCTATTCACGGCGCAAGTGCCTTTCAGGGAGGGGGCTGTAAATGTTACGTTCTGTCTGTTTTAGTTTTGTTTTCATGTCTTTCTGTTTTGGTTTTGTTTTTAGTTTCTACGTGTTTTTCCTTACTTGGTATTTCCTGTCCCCAATGTAATCATTAGTTAATTTGATCCCACCTGTGTGTTTCATCTGTTTTGAGTTAATTCATTAGTTTGTTGTGTACTTGTACCCTGTCTTTTGAGTTCTCTGTTTGTCTGTCAATGTTGAATGTTACACTCCTTGTCAGTGTTTAGATCTTCTGTTTTTGTTATTAAAAGAGAATTATTATTTGGACTCTACAATCCCCGTGTTCTCCTTTCTCCATCCCCGCACAACACAAAAACAATACTTTTTTCCTAGAAGACCTATCATTGTTTATTATCATGTGACCACGACAATATCAAGAAAGTTTTGCTATGGCAGTGTCATGATATTAATAATATTGTTACATGTATGAAATGCACTATATACTATATATCCAATCAAATGTGCAATGCAGCAAATTAATATATATATTATTATAGATTTTTTTTCTTCAATTTTAATACTTTTCAACCTGCTGTTCAGCACTCCATGTTCTTGGATGCTTAATTTCTATTTTAAAAATATAGTAAAATAAATAAACAAGAGCGATGAAATCAAACTCTATGATATGTGAACAAAAAGAGAGATTGCTTGTAGATTCTTGTTACTGAAATCTTGCCCTGTCAACAGTACACAGATGAATGTTTAAATAATATTAATAATGTTTATCGTGGCATTGTAGAGTTTACTGTTCTAAACAGGACTGTTTAGGCTTGCATAAGTGAGAATAAAAGCTGGATGAGTGGAGACGTAAACACAATTGGAATCCAAGGATCTTTCAGTGACGACATGAACAATGCAATATGTGGCATATCACATTAAAGGCTTATAGTCAATGGGTTCCAATAAATGATTTGGGGCTTGTTAGCATTATAACCAATATCAGTAATAATAAAAAATGCATGCTGATTCCCCTCTCCTCCTTTTCCAGTCTGACAATATCCACATGGTTCTCTGCCTGCCAATAGCTTGTCGTGACATGCCATTATAATAATTGGCCATTCGCTCTCCATCCCCAGTTGGCCTGCCAATCTGCCCATTGACACAGTGGGAGCATGGCAGCCCATCATTCCAGTAATGACAACACAGCAGAGATTCAAGCTGGATTTCACCAGTAATAATGAAGATGGTAATAGAGTTAACAGCCAGCAAGCCTCATCGTCCCAGAGAGTTCACAGAAAAGGACTGTAACTAAGTTTTTAAAAAAAATCGAACTGACAGCTAAAATCTAATAAAATATGAATGTGGACAAGTTTGAATTAAATGTGAAATACTGTTAAAAAGGAATTAATGGAAACCCCTAATGTTGTTCCAAATCTGCATGATTTTTTGTTTTCTGTGGAACATGCAATAAGTTATTTTGAAGGATGTGTCAACTGTTTCGCAACAACACTGCATCACATTGACTTGCACTGTACGGACAACAAAACCTGGAGACATTTTTCAAAAGAAGCGAACAAATTGTGACAATATTTCTCATTTTAGGGTGAACTATCCCTTTAAGTCTAGAAGAGTGTAGGTGAAAAAGATGTCACAGAGTGTCATCAGACATTAAACTGTAAATAAAGTAAATAAGTATAAAAAGTAAATAAATAAATAAACAAACAAACAAATAAATGAAATCAAACTAAAATATTAAAAATATATTTATTCTGTTCTCACCAATGCGTAACTGAGGCAAGGATTAACAGATAGTGTACAAAGAAAACTTCAGAAAGCAGTCTTGTGACCTTGGTGACTTTACTGGTCTTTTCAACTGTAAAACTACAATCAAGAGAAAACAAAAAT
>JAUMHG010000038.1:12793937-12811134 GCA_032359395.1 Enteromius anoplus
TATATAATGCATGTATATGTAATGTATGAATGACTGACAATTAAATGCATCACAAGACAATAAAACACCACATTATACTAGCCTTATAACACCGTAAGAGTCTTGTATGCCAGTGGCCACCATTTAACCTTGCAGTCTCTGCCTGAAATTCTCAGCATTTACTGTAAGATATGCATTCTTCAAACAACAGCAATCAAACAATGTACACTAATCACTTTTACATGACTTCATCCCTCAGGCACGCACACAGTCATACCCACAATGGAGCTAAGCCCATACATAAATGCAACAAAAACATGAATCATTAACTGCTTTTCAATCTAGGTCTTTCAGTGCAACAGTACTCCTATGAGTTCAAATTTATTCAAATTTTTGCCTATTCAGCAGAAAACTAACGACTATAGAAGTCATGGACAATAACACACTCAAATGTGGAGACTTGGGGGTTTAAAGGGCTAGCAAAAACATACTCTGAGAACCTCCCATGTCTCATTTAAATAGCATTTAATACCTTGCAGTGCACATAGTACCTCCTCAAAACATTCTATAAAAAAAGAGAAAAAGTGCAATTTTAATAAACGTCTTTATTTTCTAACATAAAAACTGTAAAATGAACAGTGTAATGTAAAATCTGCTGGGGATCTGCACTCCAAAGCAACAACTCAATGTTAATTGGCTGTTTCAGCCTACCTCGATGCACATAGGAAATCTTTATTGTTCAGACAAATGTTCATTTATGCCATGCCTTAAAGCAATCTACTATATATTGGAACCCTTTGCTTTGAATCAGTTTGTTTTCCACATCTGTTTTCAAATGTCCTGCCAAATACTGTACCTATTGCTTGTCAGTGGAATGGTACTCTCTAGCTCTGTGCTTTGGCACGCACAGCTCCACACACTCTTAGATCCAGATTATACTACGTAGGCATTTAAAAGGGCACTGAGCACATCACAGACACACATAATGCTGTGCTATTGTGCTTTTTGGCTTAACTTTAAAGCCAGAATTAGTGGCTGTTTGAGGTTCTTATAAAAAAACATCCAAAAGAAAGTCACAGAACAGCTTAATAATTTGCCTTCTTGTTAGTTTTGATTTAATAGGCTTTGAATAAATAAAGCAATGGCTTGTAACTAATAATGAAGTTTATCATAATCAGAGTATGTACAGTAAGTTAGTCATTTATCCAAAGTGACTACAGAACACTCATTACAGGGACAGATAATCAGGACAAATGGTCTTGCTCAATGGCATAATCATGGAAGCTCTTGAATCACCCTTGTGAGGTTTGAAACTGCAGCTTTTCTGATTCAAGCCCAGATGTTTAATCACAACAACACATAATAACATGAAAGCCACATCATAAAGTGGCAGACACTTTCAAAGTTAAGCTTGAAGTATTGGCATATTTACAGTCAAGTAAAACATTATGTAATAATCTAGGGCTCTAGATCGTTTGCAAACCATGCAGCTATATTTTGTTTAAGGCGGCACCGGTGTGACTACAAAATCCCCCTCTTCTGTTATGCTCTGCTTTTTCCTCTTTTGCATGGAAATACCACAAACGCTCCAAAACAAAACGAAACAATGCTACCTGTTGAACCTTACATTATGGAAAAGTTATCTGCACCACAGCATTGACAAATTATATTTTACAGTATGTGTAAATTTGCATCTGCATCCTAATTCAACTGAATATATATACATATATATATATATATATATATATAGTATGTGTGTGTGTGTGTGTGTTTGTGTGTTGTTATCATATATTTCTTATGAAAATATATATTTTTTACATTTACATATATATATGTATTTTCAGATAAATATATTTAGATATAACATAAATTAATATATAAACGTAGCATTTTTCTTATATTAAATATATACATGCATGGGTGTGTTATTTAGAGCGACCTGTTTGGCACATTGATTATATTAACAATTATAACACATTAATTTATTAACTTCTGAACGCCAGAGGAATCTTTATCTAAACCCCTCTTCATGAAGATGAAAAGCTAAATAGCTCAGCAGGATATGGAAAAATGGCTAATGTGAAAGCTGAATCCAAGAAAAGGGCTAAATGAGTATGTCATATACAATTTAGAATTCTACAAGTGCAGCAAAAACTGAGCCGAGAACCAGCTGGCTTTGGGGAACTTGACTAACAACACAAACAGGATGAATGGATTTCAAATGCCAAAGATATTTGCAAAAGCTTTTGTGTGATCGACCAGAGCAACCCCTGGCTAATAAGACATTGATAACCCAAACTCAACAACTTACAAATGTTAGAACTTCTGCACTGCGAGTTTGAGGTTTCCTTAAAGTTTCTAGATCTTTTAAAAAGTTACACAACTTTACAAATTCAACAGGAAATGGCTGTCGGTATGAGTCAAAGAAATAAACTTTAAAGTCAGACTCAACGGCCTAGCTTAAACTCGATTTGCAACTCTAGATAAAAAAGTTTAGCAACTTGGCAAAAGTCCGGAGATAGGTGATATAGCTCTTATTAACATCTCAGCAGTCCTCATTATCATTTTGTGTGGCACGTGGCCATCAGGGTTCAGTTCAGTTTCTGCGTGTGCCATTATACTTGGGAAACAGTGACTAATTCCATTACCTAACACCAGCAGTTGTGTTTAGACCATCACAGTGGTGCCATATTGTGAACATATGGGCCAGCAAGAGGGCAACTTCACAGCCTTTTTTATAGCTTGCTGAGCTGCATGTGTGAGTGTTCATATGTGTAAATAAAACATGGACCACTGGGTGGAACAGACTAACGCACACGCAACAGCTCAAAAAAAGGAGAGAAATAGTTTTTTTCAGAGGACGAGAGTGAGAGAGAGTCAACAAGGCCAGACTGAAAAAGTCTGTTAATAGACAAATGCCAATGATATAGGGGCTTGGCTCTAGAATTAGGAAGTCACACAATATTAAAAATATAACAAGTGATGGAGCATTTCAGTAGCTCAGTAGCTACTGATTTCAAAGCCTAAATAGTGCGTAACTTACAAAGGTGCAGGTGTAATCAACTTCTTGCCACAAAGTGACAATCTGGGGTGCATTTCCCAAAATAAACTATGGTTGCAATTTTTGTCGTTACCAATAAAGTTTAAGGAAATAAGGCAGCCAACGATGCTTTTTTGGAGACACACCACATACTGGTATACTTTAAAGGTGATTTTCTCAGCATTTAGATTTTTCTGTACCCTCAGATTCCTGATTTTCATGTAGTTGTATCTTGGTCCAACTACATTGGCCCTATCTATCCAAATCATACATCAATTGGAAGCTTATTTATTCAGTTTCAGATCATGTATAAATCTTAATTTCGGAAAAATTAACATTTACAACTGGTTTTGTTTTCCAGGGTCACATATTGCTTATAGTCTCTGTAATATGCAAATTATGAGCTTTTATAATTCAAGACTGGTAACTGAGCCAGGAAAGTTCCTGTTAACACTCTTTCAGAGAATTTCTCAAGAGTGTTAAGTGAATTTATGAGAATTTTGTACTGAGAGTGTCCGACCTTTTCTCACCATATGCTGCATTTGCTCATGCCATTTAATAGGACAGCAAAAAGAAACATCACTTCTATGGCTGTGGTTTTTATGTCAGTTACCATCCACATCTGTGTCTAGGCAAAATCTGCGTTAAACTCACAAATGTAGGCATCAATACTCAGCGAGCCAAGCACCTCCATTCTTCACAAGGGTTCGGTCTGAAAAGAGGCTTTAGAGTGGAAAAGAGGCTTAGGAAACATTCAACACCTAAAAGTAGCTTATTTGGATGCTAGGGAATCTGTCTGAGTGCTGTCTGATGACTTACGAGTGACTCAAAAGCAGAACAGACCTACCTGCCTCAGAAAACGCACACTTTATTACGCTGTAGAGGCATTAATTTAAATGACATGCAAATTGCAAACACCCACATTTTCATCTCGGCACTGAGAAAAGCCGGTGTAAATTCACATGTGCTGAATATAACCTATTTGCTGTCGAAAATTCTCATTTCAGAGAGTTACAGATGGTGGGAAACTAGGACACCGAAAGAGTAACAGACGATTTCAAACTAACCTTTGGAAAACATGCAGTCAGTTGCATGTAGCGGGCAGTGGTTTTAATAGCACATTCTTCTTCCACAGACTCACAGCTCTGCACAGCACATAAATCATATAGAGTTTAAGTGGAACTGTGTGGGTTAGCAGTCATTTAATGGGAGAGGCATTGTTCAGCAGAGTGAATGAGTGTGACCGACTGTGTATACTGCATGTGAATTTGAATATTAAACATTCTCTTGCTGAATTGGGGTTTTGCGATTGGTCTTCTTGCTTTTGCAGTGAAAGTGCAAAGCATGGTAAAGAGCTTTAAACTGAATGGCTTACTGCTGAAGAAATTTTAAAGTCACAAATAAATCGACCGCAGCAATAGTTTCAGCAAGACCTTCTGAGATTTTGCAAACCAAAACTACACAACACAAGAGAATGAAAAATTAACTGAAGATTCCAAACAATAACACTGAACCCAATTAACTTTGACTGAACGGACACAAATAGCACTGAAGGTTTTTTTCTTAAAAAAGTAAATCATATAGATTTATAACAACATTCATTGATGATAAAATGTTCATTTTGGTTAAGATGCCCTTTAAACTTTTTTAAACATGTACTGCTGAATAAGTCGCATATAGGTGCCAGTTAAATAAAACAGTACTTTACACAGCATTTTGAAATGCTTGAAACTAATTGGTTAGTCGGGGCATTTGCCATAGCGATAATGCATGCAGACAGTTTCACATAATTTTCTCAAACATGACAATGTGTTATTGCAATGAATGCAGTACTTATTTAACACACAGCAGTTGATAAAAAGAACATCAACTGATGGTGACACCAAACAGCAGGAAGTCTTGAGACAAACACTCCATAAATCTTGATAAGCACACAAATGATAACTGTAAATGTCAAAATATAATGTAAAGATTCCAGAGAAATGCCTTTACTTTTCCTCAATGCCACACACACAGGAAAGACAACAGAATGTGCATTCCAATGTCACTTAAATTCTCATTGGCTGAGAAGAGCTTGATTTGTTCTCATCAAAGAAGCATGCAGCTAGAATTCCCCTCTACCAGCTGAGAGGTAGGGGCGGCAAAGAAGAAAAGAAAATCTCTTGCTAATTGGATATAACGGCTGGGGGAAATTTGCTTCTGGTGGCCAAAAAGACATGGATAAACACACACACACAGAGACTGCAAGACATTTGCGCTAGAGGCAATTGCCGCTATAACAAGCCAACACCAGGAGATAAAGAGCTCAGAGAGTGGAGCCTGAACAAGAAACCCAGAGAAGAGGAAAAAAGAGCAAGATGCAAATTACTAAAGTGAGACCCATAGCAGGTAGAGCAGATGAAAAGGCAAGACATTTAGCCCTGAAAGACGCAGCCACTGCCAGGAGAGCTGATCCCAGAGAGAGAAGCCAGCACAAGAGTCTTTGAAGACTAAGGGCCCCTAAGGGCTCGTCCTTTCGAAGGGTCTCCCATCTGTGGATTTGTATGCGTCAACAAGAACGGCAAGCGACTGAAATCAAAACAGGAAGATGAAACATGATTTAAGTCTGTGATGGCTTAATGAACAAAGGTAAAAGAGCGCAGCATTCAAGACCTGCAAATATGTCATTCACTCCCACAATACGACCTTGACCGGTCTCAGTTTATGTGAGGTGGGTGGTTTCACCCACAACCAGTGGAGTTCAAATACTAACATCCATTCCACTATGAAAATCCACATCTGAAGATATGATTTATTACATCCCACAGATCCCTTGAGGGTACTGTCTCTTGTTTCTCCAAAGGCTCTGTGTAAGTAAACATACTTATAAACGACAGAGTGAGCGCTTTAATCCACACAAGGGCCAGTCTGTGCAGGGGCCTCTTCTAAAAAAAAAAAACAGTTGCAAACTGTCTGGAAAAAATATTTTTTAGACGGATTATGCTACACCATATGAGATGCCTATCCAAGAATGAGCAGTCAAAAACTCCTGTCTATTACTCTGGCTGCATCTTCAAACTTTGCGATCGGTAAGTAAGAAGGAAATTTTTATTTTTTAGTGTGAAGCATTCAAGTCTTCAAAATGATGAGAAAGGGACCCGCTCTGCTGATGTGCAGATAATGAAAAGAGCTTCTAAACAATTGGAAAGTCAACTTCAGGAGGAACAGTGGAGAGTACCAGTAGTAAAAAAAAAAAAAAAAAGAGAGAGACCACTAGCTTGGAAAAGGGAACACTTCTCAAAGGACAGAAGCAAACACATTTTGAAACTTTATTGAAATGTTTTACATATCCCATGAAACACAATGGGATGTCATTCTGAATACAGTCCTACATCTGACTAGACAGACATCTGTAGTCATGCTGAAGATTTGCATGCTTCAACCAAAAGCCTACATCCTTCCACCCACATGCTCAAGGTGAAATACAACCTGGAATGGAATCTTTTAGTCAAGTAGGTCATTCTTGTCACAACTTTCTTAACTGTTAAGAAGGCTAACTGTCCCTCCTGGTCTCTTTTTTTACATTTATGTTGAAATATCTCTGTCAGGGCTTTAAATAATCCAACTCTGTTATGCTAAGACAGTGTCCGCATTGTCAAGCAAAAGAATAGACACCCGTATGGGAACTTAAGCATTCATATTGTTTCTTCAATATTTACTTTTTAATACTAGGTAAACACTAAATAGTTTTACATTCCAGTGACTGGTGAATTTTGTTCCTAACATAATTATAAACACAAATGAATGATGGATATGAAATGCATACAGTATAATTAACATGATAGAGGTAAAGATAATTAAGTAAATTTACACATTATCATTTGTGTATACACTACGATCACCAAGGCAGCATTTATTTGATCTAAATATAGTAATGTTGTTAAACATTTATTTTTTGTTTAAGTTTATTTGAATACATAATATTTTAAAATGCACTTTATTCCTAGTAAAGCAGCATTACTCCAGTTTTCAGTGTAACGTGATTCTTCTATTCTAATATGCTGACTTGCTCCTCAAGAAGTTCAAAAGAACAACATTTATTTGAAAAATAAATCTTATGCTACATTATGAATTTCTTTACTGTCATTTTTAAGCAAATTAATGTATCCTTGCTGAATAAAAGCTTTTTTTTTATTATTCTTACAGACTCCAAACTTTCTAATGTTAATGAATAACTAATTCTTTTTTAACTTTTTGTAATTATAATATCACATTTATTTTTTACATTTGTACTATAAACCAATTGAATTACATAATACATGCATTATATTGGCCCCTGGTCACTGCTGTCTACATATCACTTAATACAACATATTAACATTAATTAATAAAGGTTCTGAAATTAAGATATACTTTCATATTTATGTTTAGCAGACACTGTCAAAAAGTAACCTGACAAAGTTGTCATATTCCATATGTGGCAGTTATCAGCACAAGTACAAATGCAAGTCAAGTGCTCAGGCAAATGCTACAAAAACTGCAAATACTGTACCAATACTGTCAGAGTGACAAATACGAGTCATATACATCAGGTCACTAAGAGGGTTTGCTAAAGATGAGTCGATTTATTTTTCACACATACTCCAGGTAAAGCGAGTGGGAACCTTGCAGAGGAATGCCTAAAGGTCTGTTTGAGTGGAACTAGCTGTCATGATAATGATTGAGATGATTAATGATTATGATTTCACCACGGAAAGCCAAGACTAGAGAAATTTCTGCATCTACACCAGCAAGAACACTTCATTTAAGATGATATACTGTAGGAAGTAGGTGAGCTGAAGCAGTCAGTCGTGGAGCCTGCACTTTCTGTTGTCTTCCATTTTACTTCATTCATTCACTTAAAAGCTGTTTTTGGCCTGAATTCAAGTATTTCCTAATGAAACTGAAAGTTTTGGAGGGGTAATTCAGAATAAAATAAAATGCAAAATAATAAAAAGCAAAGAATTAGCAGTAGGTCTGTAAGTGATGCTTTTACCCCTAAAGTCTTACACCCCAACTTAAAATAGGAGCCTAAAAAAGAAATTATTACAAATGTATGATAACATTGGTGGTACTTTTATTCAGCAGGACACATTAAATTGATAAATTACAGAAAGGATGTTTTTAATATTACAAAATATCTATTTCAGATAGATGTTGTTGTTTGAATTGCATCAATAAGACTCTTTTTAAAACTGATAATGACAAAAATGTACTTATTACAATGATTTTTGGATGGCCATGTGATCCTGAAAACTGGAGTAATGGCCACCTTTGCCATAACAGGAATAAATTAAATATATTTAAATACAATACAGTTATTTTAAATAGTAAACATGTTTTACATTATTACTATTTTTACTGTATTTTTGATTAATGTAATACAGCCTTGGTGAGTGTAAAAACATCTTTTAAAAATATAAAAAAATTACCAATCCCAAACTTCTAAACTTTCAGTATGATAATTGACATGATTTCAATGGATCACTATCTGCTATTTGCAGATAGTCTCATTCTAGAAAGCATCTGACTGGATAATAAATGTAAGTGCAGGATGAGTCATCAATATTTTTTATTTATTTTTGTTATTTATGTATTTAGTTCTATTTTTAAAAGAAACACTGAAAGTATATACTGTATGCTAAAGTAAATTTGAGAAACATTTAGAAGCAAAAGAGGAGTCTCTTAGGACAGAAAAAAGAGTGATAACACAAAGGCACAAGAAAAAAACAAGCATCAATGAGTTATGACTCCAGTTTGTCCTCTTTAACATTGTTTACAGCCTGCTGTTGAATTAGTCATGGGAGAAGAGCCCAGCACCAAGCTCAAGTAAATTACATGTGTAATGTCAGTTGATGTTGTCAATAAAAAACCTAAGGGAATAAAGGCAAAATAAAAGGCAGCACGATTTGCCTTCATCAAGCCTGAATCCGCAGGTGAAAGAGCATTGAAGTCCACCGATTCTGCAATAACATTAGAAAGCCAAGAAAAAGAGGGTCAAAAGATGAAGATGTGAATTTGAAAAGGGTGGGTGTTAAAACATAAATTATTCATGTGCTTGTCTCAACTCACACAGCTTTCAGAGCTCTTGTGTGGCTCGTATATTTCTTCTCGAAAAAAGTATAACCTGTTCAACTGGGTCACCCATCCATAAGAACTACTCCAGCATCCCCCCACCTCATGCCATAAATCCTTTTTGGCCAAGTCTGCAAGGGCTGCCTTTCACAGATGTAGCTTTTGATGATGACTCTTCCTTCCTATGCCGGACGGTATGCCAAGCTGATCGATGTCACAGATGCTCTCAACCACCCACCGCGTCCACCACGGGTCGGTACCAGCAGGCACGTGCTACTGTGAAAAACTGGTTAGCAGATGAGGCCTCGTCCATTTCACAGTTTGTGCAAAGCAGCAGTGTGAATTGTGAGCCGAAACATGTGCAAGCTTTACAAGACGCCCGGCTTTGTTGATGTTAAGGGGAGTGTGCTTGGAAATCACAGGGCAGGGAAACGTGGATCCTAATGGTGGGCTGCCATGAGCACGGCGCTCACATGGTTTCAATCAATGAGCGAGGAGGAGATCAAACGGCGCCACTCACTCAAAACACACGGATCTGCACAATCACAAACAATCGTGCTCACACAGAAGACAGCAGATTTGTGTTTCATGAGTCGCTGTGTTCTTATTAAAGCTGTATCGACACGCGCTGATGTTTCAGCCCCTCAAAGGCTGGAAAAATTTATACTGCAGCCAGGTGGCAACACAGAACATGCTTTTGAATAATTCGTAACTTTATTAGAAAAGCTCTGCTTTAATATCTGTGAATGCCTCATTTGGCTGTGGATTTATTCTGCTGGTCCAAACAAACTGAAATTAAAAGTTGGATCGTATTGCAAGAGTTTAATAAGAATCAAACGCTCTTAAAAGCTCAATAAATGTATGATATAAATATAATAAAAGAGTGCACTGAAACCATTTATTAGACAGTCAATATTGTGTTTATGTAAATATATTTTTTTATAAAGCCTTGCACAAGATGTGGGGAAGTAATTTGATATCATGGCCCTTGAGATATTTTAATTTAACATTTATTCAAAACTGTTATAATATTTCAGCATTTGAAGCGTTTACTGTATATTTGATCAAATAAATCTAGCCTAGGTGAACATAAGAGACATGTCTCAAAAATTTCTCAAACTCTCAAAATCTGTCAAATGGACTCTGCTGTTGCCTTATGAATTGGTCTTCTTTCCATCATTCCACACACAAAATTAATAATTTCTAGGGAAACACATTGTACGGATAAATTATAGCCACTGCAATAGAAAATGCACACAGACCTCAAAATAAGATAAATATATTTAAAATGTTAAAAACAAAAACTGTCAGATTACACAGGGTTAAAAATTTCCCACCACCTCTTTGTAATACACAACTCCTCAAGGAATAATAGTAAAAACAAAGACTGCTTTAAATTAACCAGAGCATTACTCTGCATTACAGGAGAAGACATTCCTTTTTTGCAGATGTTGCTCATTTTAAATGTTACTAAACCAACTGAACAAATGAGAGAATATTGTTCCAGGCACCTGCTTTATAAAACACTGCTATCCCATTAGGGACCTTGTTCAGCACATAAGGATTCAGTTCTTTGTCTGTTTTGTTTATGGAGGTTCTTTGGTTCAAATTTCACAAAGCTAGCATTTTTCCAGCTCTTCCAGTCTGACCCTGCCATACAAAACCATCACTGGAAAGAAGCTATCGGACTCACTTATTCATTCGAAACCATCAGCCCACTCACCCACCTACACAAACACATAAACTCATATCTGAAGAATGTCTGCTGTGGTTACCGATTAGCTAACGTCTGAATGTACCGCCATGCAATGTGGGTTCTCTCCCAGAATCGTCAGTAACAATTTGGCCACTTAAATGAACTTAACAATATACCATCTTTACATATTTTTTAAATGTCAGAGTACTAAATATGTTGTCTCCACTTAAGAAAACCTTATAGCCAATGTTTAAAATGAGGTATGGGAATCGTTAAAAACTTGATTCTAGTTCAGATTCATCATAATGGTTCTTGTTTCTTGATTGCTGCATTAAGGATTCTTTTAGCATTTTTAAGGGGAAAACAGTGTTTGACACTGTATTGTGCTGTATTACATTCAGCCATGGTCTTGTGACACTTTTAAATAAGTATTGAAAGTGTTATTTTAGTATTACTTCTATACTGCTTAATTAATCATTATATTAACTATGAAAAACAGTATTGATGGTTCTAGTTTTAGATAATAACAACAATCTGCATAAGAATGCATGTCTTAGAGATATTAATGGAACTAAACATAATTCCAATACTGAATAAGAACCGGTTCTCACTTTCACCTATTCACCCTATCCGTGATACACACACGCAAATGCGCACAAGAACAAATGCACTCACATTAAACCCACAGTATGATTAATAAAATGTGTGGTAGAAATGATCCTCTTGTTTATTTATGCAGTAGCCTATTGAAAAAAAATGAAAACAACCATGAGTTGTAAACTGGCTGGAAAGCTGAATGCATATTTATTCATTTAATTAGACAAATGAAAGAGAGAGGATATGGAAATGCAGTCTAGGCGAAATCGGCCAAAACATTCCAGTCATACTAAAACCTCAGCGGCAATACCGAATAGAAAGCTGGTGCTGATGGACCAAAATGTTTCATAAATGAGTTTAATAACATTTTATTGCTTCCAACAAGGCCAGTGCGTTGAGTTTCTATTACCTGAATTCATAATGAGTTATCACAGCTGAAAGTTTCCAATTACCAAGAATTAATTATCCACAATTCAGTAGCAAAAATAAATTCATGATCAATTAAACACTCAATTCAGCATTTAATGCAATGACCTAAATGAAACCTTTGTAAAGCACTCCAAATAAAGCATTTCTTGGAAGATTATTTTCTCTCAGCCACAAATTATACAATTCATCTCTGTATTACTATACAAACACCCCTTCTGATTTCAGTCAGTTTAGATAATGATTGTGATAACCTTGACTAATTCTGCATAATCTATTGGCAAACGCCTCAAATATTGAGCTACATTGCAAACACAGCCTGTTGCAAAGCTGAGTCTTCTGATTTTAAACCCAAATATTTTAGTCTCCAAAAGGAAACAGGTGTTTTCTAAAAACCTGTTCATACTTCAAACGGAAACGCTGCCAACACCCTCCAGCAAGCTCCTGCCACTTGTTTGAATTTTGAGCATTTCTCTAATCATCATGAGCAGTGCACGAGGGTGTAACCTTTCATCCAATTACACACTGTGTCAAACCCATCTGGACAACAGCGGTAACAAAAGACTCCAAACTGTCCCACTCCATCCACTCCTAGAGTCCGTTTTTAGGAGTGCTTGTGGTTTCACAGAGTGTCACAGTCTCAACTCATGAGAACGGTTGAGCTGTAATGTCTAACAGATGGACAACTCTTCACAAACTCTCTGCTCAGGTCTTCATGGGTTGTGTTTGTGCCAGTCTAGACAATTACCCGAAATGAACCTCCTTAAATTTCTCAGACATTTGTTTGGTATTTTAATGCATCATATGGCAAGTGACAACATGACTTATGGTCTTCATAACTGAACCAGTGGAATATCATTTAAAAGTACTTTTTGTAATTTGGTGTTTCTTCAACTCTGGACACATTTGGCCCTGTAGACTTAGAAAATAAACTCTCTAGTGAGCCATATATTTTATGCTCACAGTGTCCAACAATCAAAGGCAAACTATTTGTCTTTTTTGTATTATTCTTTCTAAAAAGTAATGAAACCTTCCAATACAATGTAACTTTCAACAAACCTCAAAATATGTATTGTGTTTGCAGAATTCAAGAAATGTAATTGTAAATTACTTTTTATCTGTTGTAAACAAGTACATTAAGATTATTAAACAATACATCAGCAGAATTGTTTGAATTTAATTGTGTAGTTGTAATTTATATATAATATTTAGAAATTGTTATGCATGATTTGGATCTATATGTATTTGAAAAGTAGCAAAATTGATACTGATGACATTGTAATACATTTTACAGTATATATAAGCATACATATAATGTATATATAAAATTAAAGTGTCCCGTTCACAGTACAAGTGACAAAGTGTGACGATCTCAATCATTTCAATGGAGAGCTGGGGATTTTCAATGATGCACGCAACTCCAGCCGTTGGCAGCAAGCTTGGCGTGTCCAGCGACGTGAAAAAAGTTTAGAATCCTTCAACTTCACTGTCAAGTCAACCAGTAGTGCGAATGCTTATTAGCAACCTCATCACTAGCTCATAGCGACATGCAGCGGCAACAGTCCCTGTAGTGTGAACGCAGCTTTAAAAGGAGTTAACGGATTTCATCTTGCGAACAAAATCAAAATGTGTCTGAATATAATTGTTCCTTACTGTGATGATTCATCCCCTAATGCAACTGCTAAAATGCAACCTGCACTTCCTATCAGATTTATGACTGTCAATAAACCGTCATATAAGCATTTAGGTTTGACATAAGTATGTGTGTGCTATAGAAGTTTCTGAAAAAGCTTATCTGGCTTGTGTAGAAGCCCTTATTAATGTGATGACATTTCTGGGTTAGCTTTCAAAGCTTTCTGAGTATGGCACACATAGCACCTCATTATGAGAAAACACATCCCCTTGCTTAGCACACACAGAAGATACACACAAAATGCACCGGAACACTAATGAACAACACACATGCACAATAAAAGCTAAAAATACAGGCACAAGCACATGCATACACACGTTTGACACATGATTCCTCCCTGAACCTTCACAGAAGCGCACATACAATCCAGGGTGTTCACACGTCAAATTAAATCAGAACCAGCCGAGCGAAAGCAATTGCCTTGAACCGAGCATGAGATGATGGCTCTGAGAACAGAACCAAGTGAAGAGAGACAAATCCTCTGATATCGACTGTGGTTAATGTACTTAATGTGCCTAACAATGGCATGCTGTGAACACCGGGTGTCTGGGAGCAGAGAATACAGCAGTGAAAGTCATAGCACATAGTGCCAACGACTGGAGATCAGACAGACAGCGAGTTAAGCTAAATGGTTGTGAATCAAGAATAAAATCAGCTGAAGGTTTGCATCTAAGTATCAAATTAAACTTCCATCTTTTGATAATCAATAAACAAGCCGTGGCATCAACCTTGTCCTGTGAGTAATTGGGGAGCCTTCATTCAAAGCAGTTCACTCCGATCCAGACAAATGACACTGATACCTGCATCTGAATCTTATTACATCAGTAAAGCGGCTGAAAAATATAATTCATGGCTCCACAGAGGCGAGAGAGATGGTTAATACCCAGAAGTACTTGTGGAATATGCTATACTATACAGATCACACCTGCCAAGCACAGCATATCTGCACAGCATGTGAAGGCAAAATTTGGACGGATCTTACGGTCTGTCTAGACCCTTTTGAGCAGTTTGAGTGATGGAGCTAATTTAATTAGAAAAAAAATATATAAAGGATCCCAAAAGAACTGCAGCCGGAGTTCAGCCAATAATTCCCAAACAATCCACCCACTCCCAGTATTGCACACAGACCAGCCAAGCGTCTGAGTTTACTTCCAAATTACTTGCTAATAAGGCACCTGGCTAGACATGAAATAACTGTACGGTCTCTGATGTTTAGGACCTTCTTAATTCCACCCCCAGTTATACATCCAGCTTTTCACATTTGTGTCTCTATAGTCGCAATCCATGTATAAGCTATTATGTTTTCAAAGTACTACGTCCACCTCAATACTCTGTTTTACTTATTGGAAACTGCACTGTGTGAGCTCTTTTTTTTCTTAATTTCTTAATCCTTTGTGCAGCACTAACTTGTGTGGTGTTCTGTTTTTGTCATGAATTGGACTGGCCGCACACCACAGGAAGCTAAATTGGAAGGAAAGAAAGAGAAACTTGCTGAGCTGCAATTCAAAGAAATATAAAATGAGTAATGAATGTTAATATCTTAAAATGAACTACGTACAATAAAACATTTTCGAAACCTTCAAAGTGTTTTTTCCTTTAGTCAAAATGTTTGGCTTTGTCAAATCAGCCTATACCCTCTCGTGGCAACTACGTAAAAGTTTGCATGCGTCAAATGCATATGAATTTGTATGATCTAATTTTTACATTTGCATGCAATATGCACACATTCCATTAAGAGTTAGGAAACTGTACAAATTCATACAATTTTACCCGCAATTTTATCACATTTTCTCATGAGATCGGTTAGAATCAGCATAAAAAGTCTTAAAGATCATAGGAATTTCAAAATGTATTCTCAATTTAGCTCTGAACGGTGCACAACCCTGATGCCTTATGCACTTATGCTGTACTTGCATAGGAACAATACACTTTTATAATCTACATACATTGCTACATATATCAAGTATTACAATCAATCGCAGATGTCATATCTGAGAGTAAAAATCTGTTTGCAAAGGTCAACTTTAATTAACTTAGGCTTTCAACCAGTGTCTTTAAAGAGCTATGGACCTATGGGATCATGAGGAGAACTTGCTACACAGGTAATTTTAGCACAGCTTTAAATAAACTGTTTAACTATGCAGCAATCCAGATCAAATCCACCCTCTATCAAATCACTCTTAGACACATCAGTATTATTACTGCAGTGGTCCTTGTTAACAGATGCCATGTGAAGTAGATATGGAATGTTCAAAAACAGGATGATTTGTTTCCCTTAGAGAAGAAGAGGGTTATTTGCTTGGAGTGACATCATCTTTATTCATTCTGACTTCCTGCCATCTGCTATTCTAATTCATCACTCATTATGAATGTCCTTTCATTCACAGTCAGTGATAACAAACTACACTCACTATAGGTCATAAAGACCAAGAAAATATGACAAAAGGAACCAAAAATATATTTGGTCTGATGCATAATAAACTATGTGATGCTGGAAAGCACTACAAATTAATTAGCCAGCACAAACTGACCAGACAAGGCTTTTAAAAAAGTACTGATATTGAATGAATGAATGAGTAAATAAATACATGTCATTGACAATTTCAGGAAACAATTCCTACTATTTTATTAAAATTACCAAAACTCTGCCACATGTTTACACTGCAGATTGCTAAAAAACGGGGAAAAAAAACGCACTATTCCTTAATAACGACAATTGCAAAGATCTTTCAACAACTTTTTTTAGTAAGCTCAGGGTGCAAGTGAGGTTTGCAAAGGGGTTGTTATCAACAAAAATTAATTATTGTAAGCTAGGGAAGGAATCAGTATAACTCATTCTACAATGGTAGATGTACTGTATAAGCATTATACAAAGAGCTAAGAAATGCTGTAAATTCTAAGTCAGTCATTGCTCATCTCAGGCATTTCACTATTTATTAATACCATGCTTGGATTGTTACAAAAAACTCACAATTCAGTAAGAGGGGGTAGAACAGTTTATCTGCAGTGATCAATCTTGCTTTTTACTGTATTTTCTCAAGGCAAGACACAGCAACAAAGAGAACCCTAAAAAATTTTTTTTTAAAAAGAACCCTGAAAAATCTGCACACGGCCAAGCCCAAAATACCCCACAGGCTATAAGATCCACTGGTCTGGGCATCTTGCATATTCCCCATTATTGAGAAAACTACATATCTCAGTGCCATTTGATGATACCCCCAAAGGCACTCATAATTGTATGCCTAAAATTCTAAAAGGAGGTCTATAACACTTTTTAAACTAAACACAGGTTTCATCCATTAACATTCCCTTTCATTTGAATATCAGATGTCCATGCATAGGTCTCCTCAAAAGAAAGTAATACAAATTTTTGCGTTCCATTTTAATTTCTGTTGCCTTTTTTTTTTTGCCTTTTTACGTCTTTATTGCATATGTGTGTGTGTGTGTGTGTGTGTGTATAGGCTATATATGTTCCATTTTGTAGGGCTACAAGAGTCTTACTTGTAACTTCCCACACAAAAATGTAGGCTAAATAATCAAAAACAACTAAATATTTATATGATGTAAGATATTCAGAATAAGGCTATCATTGTAACGTGCGTCGGTGCGTGGAGCTCGCGCTCTCGCTTCCTCGCAGAGCGAGGCACGGCAGGCAGGCAGAACTCGGAGACAG
>JAUMHG010000038.1:12833852-12846681 GCA_032359395.1 Enteromius anoplus
CTGGTCTGAGTATTTCAGAAACTGCTGATCTTCTGGGATTGTCACGCACAACCATCACTATGGTTTACAGAGAATGGTCGGAAATAGGGAAAACTTACAGTGAGCGGCAGTTCTGTGGGCGAAAATGTCTTGTTGATGCCAGAGGTCAGAGGAGAATGGCCAGAGTGGTTCGAGATGAGAGAAAGGCAACTCAAATAACCACTTGTTACAACCAAGGTATGCAGAAGAGCATCTCTGAATGCACAACACGTTGAACTTTGAGGCAGATGGGCTACAGCAGCAGAAGACGACACCGGGTGCCACTCTTGTCAGCTAAGAACAGGAAGCTGAGGCTACAATTCACTCAGGCACACCAAAATTGTAGAATAGAAGATTAGAAAAATGTTGCCTGGTCTGATGAGTCTTGATTTCTGCTGCAACATGGTAGAGTCAGAATTTGGCATCAACATCATGAAAGCATGGATCCATCCTGCCTTGTATCAATGCTTCAGGCTGGTGGTGATCTAATGGTTTGGGGAACATTTTGGGCCCCTTAGTACTAATTGATCATCGTTGCAACACCACAGCCTACTTGAGTATTGTTGCTGACCATGTCCATCCCTTTATTACAGTTTACCCATCATCTGATGTCTACTTCCAGCAGGATAATGTCATAAAGCTCGAATCATCTCAGAGTGGTTTATTAAACATGACAATGAGTTCCCTGTCGACACTTTCACTCGTTCTGCATCTGCTAACTTATTTTTCCCCCTAACTGAAGCCATTTTTAATGACACAGTGAAACTGCATGGCTATTGGTTGTGCAATGGTAACTTTTTAAACAAATCGATTGGGCGCCGTGGTACACCAACCAATGGCCACGGCTTCTGCCGAAGCTCGCCTGAGTATTTTCCATAGCGTCTTCCATCTCTGGTACTCATTCCCGTGTCTCAGGCAACCTGGGTTACGGAAGTATATTCGTTCACTGTGCTCAAATGGCCTCCACAGTCACCAGATCTCAATCCAATAGAGCACTTTTATGATGTGGTGGAACAGGAGATTCACATCATGGATGTGTAGCCGACAAATCTCCAGCAACTGCGTGATGCTATCATGTCAATATGGACCAGTACCTCTGAGGAATGTCCAGTATCTTGTTGAATCTATGCCACAAAGGATTAAGGCAGTTCTGAAGGCAAAAGAGGGTCTAACCGGTAATAGCAAGGTGTACCTAATAAAGTGGCCGGTGAGTGGAGAAAATATATTCATTCTTATGTAATTTTTCAGTGCTGTCAAAGAATAATCAAATAAAAAAATAAAAAAAAGTTTTGTTATATATATATAGTGGGCATGGAAATTGTTGACATTTTTGGAGATTTATTAAAAAAGAAAAACTGAAATATCATATGGTCCTAAGTATTTATACCCTTTCTTCAATATTTAGTAGAAATACCCTTTTTGATCTAATACATTCATGAGTATTGTTGGGAAAGATGCAACAAGTTTTTCAAACCTGGATTTGGATCCTCTGCCATTACTCACTTTCAGATCCTCTCCAGTTCTGTCAGGTTGGATGGTAAAAGTTGGCGGACAGCCATTTTTAGGTCTCTCCAGAGATGCTCAATTGGGTTTAAGTCAGGGCTCTGGCTGGGCCATTCAAAAACAGTCATGGAGTTGTTGTGAAGCCACTCCTTCATCATTTTAGCTGTGGGCTTAGGGTCATTATCTTTTTGGAAGGTAAACCTTCGGCTCAGTCTGAGTTCCTGAATATTGTGGAGAAGGATTTGGTCCAGAATATCCCTGTACTTGGCCGCATTCAACTTTCTACAACTTTCCCCCATCTCCTGACTGCATCTCTGGAGCTCAGCCACAGTGATGTTTGTGTTCATCTTTACCTCTCTCGCCAAGGCTCTACTAACCCGATAGCTCGGTTTGGCTGGATGGCCAGCTCTAGGAATGGTTCTGGATTATGGAGGCTGTGCTCTTAGGAACCTTAAGTTTAACAGAAAACTTTTTGTAACCTTGGCCAGATCTGTGCCGTGCCACAATTCTGTCTCTGAGCTCTTCAGGCAGTTCCTTTGACCTCTAATGATTCTAATTTGCTTTGACATAGATTGTGAACAAACAAAATTAACTTAAATGATTTTAGCAAATGGCGTGGATGTGTTTGTATTGTTTATATTTAATATGCACATATTTTGAAAATATTTACATATAAATACATGTTTGTACATATTCATATAGTTTATATCATATATAATATTATTTCATATATAAACAAAACATTTTTCTTAAATATATATGTGCATTCATGTGTATACAGTACATAATAAATATACACAGTAAACACTCACAAATAAACAAAAACGATTAGTAGCAATGCAATTGATCATTTGGGTTCGTAAATGATGACAAACTTTCAATTTTGGGTAAACTTGAAAATGTAACTTGGCAATCTAAGAAAATAAGGTACAATATACCCTTTCAAAAGGGACACATGCATTTTGGGCAAAGTTCACACAGTGGCAGAATACAGTTGTGAGTCCTGTATTCGAGTCCTAAAGATAATGTTGGCATTCACACATATTTTGTGTTTTTAAGAGATTAATTACCACATTCTATAAGCAAATTCACACTCATAAATTTTTAGAACTTCCAACCACATTTTTGGAGAAGCCCTGCTGTATGAACAGAACCAGAAAGGACAATTAGTTATCTGTCACATTATATGGTGTGACAGTCCCACTCTGCATTGCTCTCAATGGTTTTCATGTGTGATTAAAGTAACTTACAAAGGCGCCGAAATGAGCTATATGTCAACAGAAGGTCTAAATCCACTCAGTGTGTGACTATAATTCAGATATAATGGATGAAATCACCCCTCAATGAAACTTTGCCTATTTGGACTTCTTTAATATTTACTTACAGTTGTGTAAAACATTATTCAACCCCCACTGAAATTGAGTGTTTTGGCCAGTTTGACATTCATTTTGATCATTTCAGTCATCTTGTTTACAATTAAATCAAAGAGCCACTTGTAAGTCAGACAAATATAACATAACATTTATAATGAAATAACCACAAATATCTTATCTATGCTCACATCATTATCAGTTTTATTCAACCCACAAGTGACATTCATTCTTAGTACTTAGTAAAACATCCTTTTCCAGTTATAACAGCTTTTAAACAGGAAGCATAGCTTGACACAAGTGTCTTGCAGCGATCTACGGGTATCTTAGCCCACTCTTCATGGGCAAAAGCATCCAGTTCAGTCACATTTTTAGGCTTGGGTGCTGCAACTGCTTTCATTAAGTCCCACCAGAGGTTCTCAATCAGATTTACGTCTGGTGACTGTGATGGCCACTCCAAAATGTTACAGCCTTTAGTCTGCAACCATACTCTCGTGAACTTGGAGGTGTGCTTGGGATCATTGTCTTGTTGAAAGGTCCAACGTCTCCCAAGCCTCAGGTTTGTGAAGGACTGCATCACATTTTCTTTCAATATCTCCTGGTACTGAAGAGTATTCATGGTACCTTGCACATGCTGAAGCTTCCCTGTACCTGCAGAAGCAAAACAGCCCCAAAGCATGATTGACCCCCCGCCATGCTTCACAGTAGGCAAGGTGTCCTTTTCTTCATAGGCCTTGTTCTTCCTACTCCAAACATAGCGTTGATCCATGGGCCCAAACAGTTCTAATTTTGTTTTATCAGTCCACAGAACACTATCCTAAAACATTTGTGGTTTGTTCACATGACTTTTGCCATACTGCAGTCGACTCTTCTTATTCTTTGGAGACAGCAAGGGAGTGCGCCTGGGAGTTCTGGCATGGAGGCCTTCATTACGCAGTGTGCGCCTTATTGCCTGAGCTGAAACGTCAGTACCCGCATCTGACAAATCTTTTTTCAGTTCCTCGGCAGTCACACAGGGACTTTTCTTCACTCTGTGATTCAGGTAGCACACAGCAATCGAAGTCAGCGTCTTCTTTCTGCCACGACCAGGTAGCGTTTCAACAGTGCCCTTTGCCTTGAATTTGCGAATGATGCCTACTAAAGGTGTCTCTAGGAATGTTTAACATCTTTGCAATCTTCTTATAGTCATTACCCTTTTCTGTAAAGAGAAACCACCTCTTCTCTTGTCTTCCTGGACCATTCTCTTGACTTCAGCATGTTTGTAAACACACCAGTAAATGTCTAGAAGGAGCTGAGTATCACAGTCATTTTAAATCTGCCTAATTGGTGCTTATTATGCTTGATTGCTGCTCGTTGACAGTGTTTTCAATATCTGATCGAAAACACCTGAATGAACCTCTGTTCTTAGGAGTAGTAGTCTTTAAAGGTGTCAATGAAGAAATCACAAAAAAAAAAATAATAATAATACTGTATTACAAAACAATTTATGTCATTTTAGTTGCATTTGGTTCTTTAAAAGGTCCTTGTAAGATTTCATTCTGAACACAATTACAAATGTACACTGAATCCCTAAAACCCTTTGTGAATATTTTGCAAATAACATAGTTTTGAGAGGATCATGGAATGAGTAATCACACATGTCTGGCAGCCTGTTACCTAATCACCCCTTGTTTATTCACACCCAATCAAATCATTTCCACTTCACTATAAATTCTCCCAGCTTTCATTTCCCCGCATCTTGCTTTTGTGCACTCTTCGGATCGCACAACCGAAGACGTCACACTTTGACTCTTCTGCCTAACATTCCTCCCCGAGAATTCCTATCCTCCAGCCTGCCTTTGAACAAACTGCTTCCGCTCAAGCCCAACCGAGAGCCAGCGGCGGATAGCAGAGACCACAACAACACGGCACATACATAATTTTTACTGACCGAACTGTTTAACTAATTCCCCGGGTTTTCTCCTCCTCCGCAGAGGTTCTCTATCTCAAGCTTTCCCCCCATTGTGCAAAATTATTTCATTAATAAGTTAATCTGCTCTGCACTCAATTTATATAAAAAAATACACAAATTGTCTCCCGCAATTTCTATTCTGTCTGCTGAAATGTAATCCCATCTTGATCCTAACGTCTCCCATTATCTGTTATCAGGTTTAACACAAGGATTTCATCCCTGAGTTTCCCGTACCGTATAGCCAAGGTCCCTTCTATTTTTATAACTGCCCTCTTCTCGCCTTTTCATCGCTCCCCGCCCCAACATCTGCCAGAACTTAACGGACACGATGCCTTTGATCTCCATGCTAATTCTTCCATACATTATCTGTTTCTTTCTGCAGGGTGGCCCACTCTAAATCCATACATCATCTTTCCAATAAAATACCAAAAGATATTTATCGACCCACGTCAACAATTCTCATTTATCTGTTGAACTGTCATGTAACCCTGATCCTAACTTCTCCTATTATCTGTTGTCAGTTTTAACCCATGGATTTCACCCAGGAGTTTCCAGCATTCCCACCATTCTCATATCTTTCCTAACCTCCAATCAGCCACTACCGTTCCAGACTCCATTAATCTTCTACTCAACGAATGAGAAGCCACATTCATGATCGGGCCCTTCCTAGCCCCTCCCTTTAGCCCTTTCAGATCAGCCCGATAGGGCCCGAAAATTCTCAGGAAAGAAATGCTTAATTATTGATCTTTCCTCCCAGCATAAGTCTCCCATTCCTAGTATTAACAGTCTGATCCCCCTAGAAGAATTCTCCCTCTTCTACCACAACATAGACCAAGCTATTGAATTAATTAAACGAGTTGGCAAAGGGGCTTGGATGGCCAAAGTCACATCCGTCTTCAAAGTCATGCCTAATTACCCTGACTTTGGCACCTTTTTGGCAATCAAAGGCGAAATCTATTTTACTTCACCGTCTGCCTCACTTTTCGGATGCAAAAGCAGTCGTAAAATAATTGAAATGCCCCTTCGAAGCCATCTGCTGGATCCTTCATAATAACTACAAATCCACCACCTCATCCACCTCCTAGACGATTTCCTCACCATTTTGCCCTCCAATGCCCAGCCCGCAGCTGACTTATCCACTGTCCTCAAAGTTTTCAACCACCTAGGAATCCCAATAGCACAAGGAAAAACGTTGGGCCCCTCCACATGCATCGAATTTTTGGGCATTAATCTCGACTCCCAAAAAATTTGAAGCTTCCCTCCCTAAAAAAAAAAAATTAATTGACAGGATCACCCTAATCACATCCAACCTCCTAAACCATTCCCAGTGCTCCAAAAGAGAACTTCTTTCAGTTCTTGGGCACCTTAACTTCGCCATAACTTCGCCATTCCGCAAGGCAGACTTTTTATTTCCCATCTACTAAACCTAGCCTCATCAGTATACACCCTTGAAAATCCCTGAACCCTAACAGGCCCCTGCCCCCACAAACTCCAGCTCTGGGTCTCCTTCCTTTCCCAGTGAAACGGCCATTCTTTCTTCTATAAAGACCACCTAGCCAACCCCATTGACATCCATTTATTTACCGACGCAGCACCCTCATTAGGTTTCAGAGGCTTCTAATGCAACCGATGGTTCGCCTCCCCCTGGCCCCCCGAGTTAACCAAAATGCCGCCCCACCTAGCTTCCACAGCCCTTTTACGAACTCTACCCCATCGTAGTAGCTTCCGCTCTTTGGGGTAAAGAATGGTCATCCTCCTGCACCTTCATTCAATGCGACAACGAAGCCACAGTACAATGCATTGACAAACACAGCTCCCACTCTCCCGCTATCATGCCCCTCCTCAGATGCCTAGTCTGGATTTCCACCCTTAACCAATTTGTTCTCACTGACAAACATATCACAGGGAAAGATAACTCCATTGCTAAAATACCATACTCTGTCTCGTTTTATGTTTCAGAAATTCAGGAGGCTGGCACTGGAAGCTGATCCTCTGCCAACCCAGTTCCTCCCTATTCGCAGCTCATATTCCCCTAAACCATCCTCTCAGATCTCTCTACGAAGAATCCAATAAACTCCACACTCCTAGCAATAGTCCCTAGAACTCTCCAATCTTATCTCACCGCTTGGAGAGCTTTTAAAAAACGTTCCACCTGCGTTACAACCTCCATTTCCCAGACTTCTCCTTTCTCCAGGCTAATTCCATTAAAATATATCTAAGCGGAATCCACTTTTTCCACAAATTGATATAAGGTGTCGTCTCTCCCACCATCTCTAACGCCCAAATCCACCTAATCATTAAACGCACCCAGAGACAAAACCCCTCCCGCCCCGACCAAAGGCTGTCCATAACCCTCGAGATCTTAACCTTCTGCATCTCCACCCTACGCCATAATTATAGTTCCCCCCCTAGTCAACCGCACACACTAGATGCTATGTTCTCCCTAGCATTCT
Organism: Enteromius anoplus; assembly: GCA_032359395.1. Classification (NCBI taxonomy): domain Eukaryota; kingdom Metazoa; phylum Chordata; class Actinopteri; order Cypriniformes; family Cyprinidae; genus Enteromius; species Enteromius anoplus. Next base: position 12,841,148 of record JAUMHG010000038.1, read on the forward strand.
TTGGTTTCCTGAGCTGCTCCGAATTTATTGTTAATTGCCCTTTTAACCCCACCATCCATCCCACCATTTCCGACCTTTCCATCCTCGACCACGAAACCATGGCCTTTTTTATCAAACACAGTAAAACAGACCAACAAAATAAAGGCCACCACGTATATATTTTCAAACTGCAATGCCCCACTCAGCCTTACCAAACTCTATGAGCTTATCTAACCGCTAGAAGCTTGTTCGCCTCCTCCCCCCTAGAACCCCTCTTCTTAGACAAGCTGAACCAACCCGTTGCGTAGGTTTATCCGCCCCATCCCCTTACCTCTGCTGAGGGCTTTTCTCCTCTATCCCACCTCTGCTGAGGTTCCCAAAACATCCGCGAAGGTTTCCCTCACAGCCTCCGCATAAACTTCCCAGCCCCCATCCCCTTACCTCCGCTGAGGGCTTTTCTCCTCTATCCCACCTCCACTGAGGTTCCCAAAACCTCCGCGAAGGTTTCACTTCCAGCCTCTGCGTAAACTTTGAACAATTTTGTAAATTTTGAACACAACTGTAATTCAGTGTCACTACGGTTACAATTGATATTCCCAATTTGAATATAGGCTTGACTTCAGTTGTACAGTACATTCATAAAGATAATATTCAGGCCACTATTTTAAACTCCTGTGTGAAGATGACATTTTGACAATCACACTTGTAAGTATTTACAGCTGTCAGTCCCAAACACTGACAGAGTGAATATAGCCTTAGTACCTAAAATGTACATACTCTATTAGTACCTAAACAGTCAAATCTGTTACTTATGAAAGTAACATCCATTACAGCTTTTGCACTTTTTATTTAACGTTCAGTTATCATGCTTACATTAAGTGCTTGATTGTGGTTTCATCTGGCGAATGAATAATTCTGATCCCCCTAAACCATACGTCCCCATCTCAAAGCAAAAATGTGTTTATCTCTGGAACATTATGTATCATATTGTTTTACACCCAGGTGACCTGCGTTGAGTTCTAATTCCCTGTTGTAACACACTTGCTTGGGCAAAAACACATGAGGGATCAGAATTTCCTGTCTTGGAAGACATGGATATTCGCCACACGCACGCACAGTATTTCTCTACCCATATACCCGCACACTAAATAGATCAATCATTTGCATTTCCCATCTTTCATGCTAACATTGCCCCATTTATCATGTTAGACAACTTCATAGATGGGTTTTCCTTTCACACGGTAATATTAATCAATAGCAAGTGAAATTTGAAAAAGGAGGAAATCGAGAGCATGTAAATATGAGAATTTTCCCATAAGAGCAGACTAGTGCAACTTGAGAGTAAATATCACATGCAAATGCAGTGTGAGGGTAAAACAAAAACAACCATTGCAACCAAAGATACAAGTCTCATATTCAGCAGTTTTGGAAGATTGTTATGTTTAGTCCCTTCTGTTGGGGTAAAGGCAGAAGAGTTCATGTAGCTTATGGATATTTAGTGTGAAAAACAGTGTAACCATATACAAGTGATAATGTGTTCTGCTCACATCAATAGCATGCATAGCATCATAGATTTCTAAAATGATTTAATTTCTAAGATGTGACATAAGGAGCCTTCTGAAGATGTTGAAAGGCTATCCTCATCTTTGTTTCTGTTTGAAGCATTTAGAAACTGTTTATCAAGGGTGAAATACTGCACCCAGTGAAACACAGGCAAACTTTGATCTCTTGGGGAAAGTTTTTGAGCCTCAGAAAATTCACATTTCTCATCTATGGTTTCCAAAAACTAGAAAGATCTTAGAAATGCTTAATTGTGTATCTTAACAAATAACATCTTGAATATGACAGCAAATTTATACTTGCAAATTTCAGGTGCTGTTGACAAAACTGTTTGTCATCAGGGATCATAAACACTCACAGCTAAAGGATTTTGAGTTGCATATTAATTCAGGCATAATTATTCAAAATCAAATGTGTTATAATTACACCACTAATAAAGATGTTTAGAAATAAAAAGGTGCATTACATTTATGTTTATTATATAATTGTCTCCATGGATTATTGAATAATCTTTCTTTACACACCTTTCATTATAAGAGATTTCTGTTGTGTGTTTTCTTAATGCATTTTTGTTTTAAAAAATACTTTCAAACAAATATAAGTATTAGCCTGACCTTTATTGAATGTAGTGCAGTGTAAACCAAGGCTACACTATTATTTATTTATTTATTGCTAGTGAATTTTCTTTAAAACTAAAATAAATGACACATTATTAATCTACAGCATGACTTACAGTAATTGAAATTCATCAAAGAAAGGCTTCTGTAAGCATGAAACAATTTTTTATTAACATAGAATACAAAAAAGGCAAGCGGAGTGTCTCTAGGTACGCACTAATCATTTATCTTGTATGTTTTTTTTCCGGTCTGAAAAGCTGTCTGATTCTTGACTTTGAAATGTATTGTAACGTTTTTCAAAATGTCTGAAGGTTTGATTTTCAGGACTTTTGTTGTTCCTCCACAAGGTTGGAGATATTAAGAGTAAGGAGCATGTCAGATGTGCCCGTCTGAAGGTTTTGTAATATATAACCTCAGTGCACATGTGTTTGGAGGTGCTGCTGTTGACTCATTACAAATTCAATGAATCACGACTCCGTGTACCACATACTGCCAACAGCCTCTATTCATCATCTCACCTTTTCCAATTAGGAATAAACAGTGAAGTTGTGTATGCTTCAAAAATGTAAATAGACAGCAAAAGACAATGTGCTTAAAGACAATATTCTGTACACAAATACACGTTGGATTTCCATGTGAGACATCAAACAGGCATAGTGATTTTTAAACTGTACAAAGTGAACATTACTTCGACAATGATTTTGGATAGTGCCAATTTTTTTAGGACATTTTGTCCCTGTAACATAGAGAATACTTGAACCTCACAGACATACAAACATGAATGAAATAATAAATCACAGTAATCCAAGAAAAAGATTTGCAATAATTCTTATCTATATCTTGGCTAACAGGGAACATTCCTTAAAGTTCTGGTAAAGTATTCTTATAGTCATGAACAAACATTCTTCCAGTTACATTAACCAAAAGTTTTTTAATGTTCCAATCTGGTCTTTAATAGTGTTCACAAACTATTATTACAAAAATTTGGATGTTTATTTAGCACTTTTTAAATATTGGACAAACTAATAACATCCTCTAAACTTTGGCAGGGGGGACAACGGCTTGAAAGGTATTGATTTTTCTTTAATACCAAGATATTTGAAGATATTTCATAAATTTCCTACCATATTTATATCCAACACATGAGTTATATGCATTGCTAAGGACTTCATTTTGACAGCTTTAAAGGCAATTTTGTCATATTGTCTTGTGTTTATTTCATTTATTTATTTTGCACCCTCATATTAGGCCGTCCACTGCATACCATGATGCAGGGGACGGCCAGTCCCTAGGTAAGCACCAACTCATCGTTAGGTTCCTTAGAGGTGCGCGTCGGGTTAATCCCCTGAGACTGCCCTCGGTACCCTCTTGGGACCTTACTGTCGCCCTAACCGGCCTGCAGCAAGCTCCTTTTGAGCCCTTAGCCTAAGTTGAGTTGAAATACCTGTCATTAAAGATAGCACTCCTGACTGCTTTGGCCTCTATCAAGAGGGTCGGGGATGTTCATGCCTTCCCTGTCGACGAAGAGTGCCTAGAATTCGGCCCGGTTGACTCTCACGTAACACTGAGACCTCGTCCCGGCTACGTGCCCAAGTAAAAATAAAAGACTTGTGTGAAGCATTTCGAAGAATCAGTCTGTCGAAACCCCTCCTTTACGTGAGCCTTCACTGCTGTGATTGGTCAGATGGCGCAGTCCACAGAGCTTGTACCAAAACTATATTTTCTGACATTACTAGAGGTGCTTTCTGAGAGAATACGTCTACTATTTAGCAAGGACTACCGTTGAAAGTGCTCGCAATTTGCTTTTGTAAGCAAATCGAGTACACTTCAACATTGTGAACTTCAACATTGTATAATGCATAACACTGTGTTAAACTTCGTTAATCATAACTAATAAGACAGACAGACAGTCAAGCTGCATCATTCACAATGTTTAGACTACATTAGGCCCAAAGCTGAACAACAGAACTACAGAAACGTGAGTTAGTTGGTTACCAAGACATGTGCAGAGTTGTTACACAACATACATGACGTACACAGTATTTTGAACGATCGCTAGAAAATACAATCATCAATTAATAATCATACTTACAGGTAGAAGTCGGAGCAAGCCGGTCAACATAAACTGGGCACTTATCCATCTTTTAAGTCCAAGCATCTGGTGAATATTGTGTTGTACTCCAAGATTGGAAAAGCAGTCAACAGTAAAATGACGCAAACACAACACAAGATTGGAATTAAACTGCTGAGGTGTTGTTAAAAAAATGAATGTTAACCATCTTTCGGAAGGGCATATAAAACAAATTAACTGTCACAACGCAGGATACACCGTCTTCTTGTTATGATGTAATCCACGTGGAAATTGTACTGTTTGTGGGCAGGCAAGCTGTTCGCGATGCAGAACGTGGGCGGACATTATGCAAATACATTACTTAGTGACTTGGATCCGTAACAGAAAAAGATTTGAATTGCTGACGACTCGTTTAAGCGAATGTAAGTTGACCCTTTTTTTTTTTGGTAGATAACTTTATTTGTCGTGCACTGTCGGTGTCACAACTTTGCAGATTATGTTCCATTACAGCTACATGACACAGTGCATGAAAGATCATATTTGTAAAGGCATAATAGGGGCACTTTAAGTTGGGCATTATTTATTTATTTATAGACAATCTAATAACATTCTCAAAACAAAAATCTTATTTCAACAGTTAAATTGGACGATAACACATAAAAAATACTTATACTCTACATTGTAGAACTCTTTGACTAATGATGAACTGCTATTTTTTTATTTTTTTTTATTAAGGCCTAATGAAAACTTTTCCAAAACATGCATACAACATATTGTTTGTTAGCTGGACTACATGTATTTCGGGTATAGTCATCACTCCTATTATATTGTACTTGTGTGTTCTGTGGGTCCCTAAAGGCAACAGCTGTTACAACTCAGTGATCAACTGTGAGGCAGAGCAAGAAACAATTCCCTGTCTCAGCATTAGATATGATGCTCTGTCAATTTCTGTGAGCATGGGCTATATTTACCCTTCTCCGTGAGGAAACAAACCACCAGTAATAAATTGCTGGCAAGGCTGGTCATTAAAGTATGAAGTAATCACTGTTGTATCCCATTTAAGCTTAATCTTAGATACAAGTCAATGTCATATCCTTACTGCACGAGTCAATAGATTCGATCAACCTTCGGCATGAAGGTTAAAGTCAGGGCAGCCTTTACAGTAACAGACAAAGGGCACCTCTTTGGTTCCTAGATGGTTTTTGCTGACAGACAGTAGTGTCTTCATCTTTGAAAACAGTTATATTTCCATGGCTGATACTAAGAATATTGTGAGGGATCAGAGAGTGTTTGCTTGCAGAGAGTGC
>JAUMHG010000038.1:12849628-12874638 GCA_032359395.1 Enteromius anoplus
ATTATAGGAAATATTGAGGGAGTTAGGTTGTATATTTAGCACTACAAACAAACAGCTAAAAAAATAGATAGAAGTACGAAGCTATGGAGCTACAAACACACACTCTCAACAGATCAACAGGCAGGCAGGAGCAATAGAGCAGAAGCAATATGTGTTATGTTTCAGCTTGATTTAAGCCACCATTATTTGGCTGTGTTAATTAACAGACATATTATGAAAATTATGTATCTGTGTCCTGTTATTTATCTTTTGGTATGCATTTCAGAAAAAGAAAAAAAATGGTTAGGATTCAGATGTAGTTGCGTGATTAATCCACTGAAAATCCTGATTAATTTGACTAAAATTTTTATAATTTGACAGCCCTAATATATATATACAGTATATAAAAAAAAATTCTCCATACATAAGACCATTTATTTGGCTATTCATTTGGAATGCTACGAGTTTTCAACAGCTACATATTGTACATATTATAATATCTTTGAATGTTCTGTAAATTACCAGAATTGGTTGTCATATTGTCAAAACCTGTTACCAAGCCTTTTTCCATAGCAGTTGGCTCTGAGAGGGTTTGTTGAAGTGCGAAATGGCAAATTTTAAATTCCTCAGTAGTTCCAATCTACTTATAGATAATAAGCCAGATAACTTTTATTGGCTGTCTTTACAATGCTTCTTGCAAATCTGTTAATTACCCTGCTGCCTTCATTGCTGCTGTTTTCCAAATCAATGATGTGGAAACAGAAACAGTCTCTGGTAGGCTTTATTCTCTTCAAAGATGTCTCTGGGATTGGATCAGAAAAATGTCAAGTGTGCGGTTTTGTAGAAGGAGGAAATTGGAAAATCCCACTCTGCATGCTTGCAGACTAGCCATCTCGTGGCCAACCACATTTTCAAGCTGAGGCAATTTCTGGCACAGTACTTTAATTATTTAAATATTTGACTTGGTGGCTTAACACTGCCTGCTTTGTATGGCCCTCTCAGATAAAGCGGAAGTAAGCATGGCTAGACCGGTGCTAATGTGTGGTTTGGAAGGGTAATGGAGGATGACCAAGCCAATTCATTAGTGAAGGTGAGATAACTACAGCTTTATCAATACACTGAAAACTTCATCTGTAATTCTGGCTGTGCTTCATTTATTGATCACCCAATGGCTTTTGATGAGTAAGCCAATATCAATACTGATATATATCCCTCAGTGTTTGTCCTTGCTTGTGCCGGGAAATGGAAAATGATAAAACGGTGGCTATAACGAGGACATATTATAAGAATAAGAGGCCACAAAGTGGGGCTTATGGCAATGTATTGGAAAACAAAAAATCAACCTGTTTGATCAAAGAGACAGAAGTGCTTATGATACTAAACATTCCTGCTTTTACATCAAACCAAAAATATTTCGGTCAGACTGCACATTTGCGCTACCCTGTAGTATCACATAAAATAAGTCCAATTTAGAAAACAACGCAGTGAAATCAACATCTAAACTTTTACAGCTTACAGAAAAAACATCTTTCATTTTAACTTAGTGAGATCAGAGCTCATGTGAATGTTGAGTTTAAATCTGGCTCATGCCAGTGTTGTTGTAACCATGGGAGACAAAAGCGTGCGGATCCACATGCAACTATTTATTATAAAACTCAAAGTACAAGCGAGCAGGATCCATCGACAGCATTTATAATATAATAGTCCGGCGAACGGTATCCAAGGGACATGGCAGAATCGAGAGTCCGGAAACAGGCAGGGTCGAAACGGTAAATCCAATGAAAAAAAAAACACAAGGAAAACGGGAAAAACAGGGAGGACTTACAAAGGGGAAGAAGCAGGGTACATCCATGCAATGAACAGCGAATGTAAACACACAGATAGGTCCTTTATATACAACCCATAACGAGGAAACGGGGGGCTGGACCAATCTGTAGACATGGCAACACACAAGCGGGTAGAGACATTACAGGGTTGGTATGGAAACAACGGGAGACACTTCGTAATACAAGTCCTAAACAGCAAACAGAGAGACACACAAACAATGAACACAGTCAGGGCTGGAGTGCCCTCTGGAGGCATCCGCGGGCAACTCCAGTGCCGCTCGTGACAGTTGTCACATTCTCCCCTCAACCTAAACCTAAATCTCCAAAAATCTCTCACTTTTAGGCTATTTATGTGTATTTTATCATTATAAATTTTAGTTTTAGTTTTTTTTTGTCCGAAAAACAGTCAAAAACAGCATTAATGTGATATATTATTACAACGTAAAATAATAGTATATTTTTTTTATTGCCATGTACTTTAAAATGTATGGAGCCCCTTAATAAGGGACGTGGTGGAGGAAAAAAAATGGGGTGGGTATAAAAAAAATCAAGGTGGAAAGAATTTTTTTTTTTTTTTTCAAATCTTTTGCGTTCTCTCGCAAAACTTTGCGTTCTCTGGCATAACCAATTTAGCTCAGATAAACACTTTCTGTTTACTTTAAACTTCCAGTGTATTAGACAGCTCCGTAATGGAGCAGTTCTACATCATTAGAGGCAGTGCTGCAGCGACCGAAAGCGAGAGCAATCATAACGCATAACGTGCATATGGAACCATCAGCTGTGAAACGCTCTAATTTAATGTTATACACCGACCGGTGGCTGCAGCGCTGCTTCAAGTCGAACACACAATGTCTGTACGGGTGCCAAAAAAAATATATATGTAGCTTTTCATAATGTTTAAGTCTTCTTTACTGCTTGATTAATGTAATTTATATGTGTATTACAAGTTTTAATTTCTTGCAAAAAAATAAAATAAAATAAAATAAAATAAATAAATAATTCTTACCCTCTAGTCAAAACAGCAGTAAAGATTTAACTAAACGGGCATTTACCAGTTAGTAGACAGACACTGAAAGACTAGGTTTAACTAATTTCACAGATAAACCCTGCATTCACTTTTATGAAAGAGATGTTGTTTCCATTCTAGCTTTTATTTGGTGGTTTAAATCAATCACACTCCAGCAAGAGCATATTGCTTTTACATAATTCTATAAACAAGAAGTTAATATCAAGTAACTACATTTCAGACAAAATTTGGCCAGTTAGTTCTTATATAGTTCCACACTGGCAAAAATAAAAATAAAAAAAGTTCCAGAAGAAGCCACAGCATCTCATATTCAGTTACATTTGTTTTATTTTCTGTCAATTATTTTCCCATCTGAATTTTTGGCTCTTTGCCCCTTGCCAAAATGGTCTGAAGTAAACAAGAAAAATGTTATGCACAGTGCGCTTGCTTTCATACCTCCTTCCATTAATACCAGAGACAAGCGGCCCCACTCTGAACTTGAACACAAGTACATAATGCACACACTCTTCATATTTGCTACTCAAAGCCCCACCAACAGAAATCAGTCTACGCCTCTGTAATTGGTTTTATTCGGCAGAAAAGCTGGAGGTAAAAGAAATATATATATATATATATACAACTCAATCGATTCTTTCAGAGAACACTTCGGGTTCATATCACTTTATGTTCTAGTATGACTATGCTTTATGAAGCACTAAATTAAAAGAAACTATTGACATTCTGATCGTTTATGTTAAACATCATCATTCCTAATAAAGATGACATTTACAGTCAGGGGAATACCAGAGGTTTGGAAATGGACACAGGGGTCTATGTTGAATACTAAATTGAAATGAGTTGTCGGCCATTCAGACGTACACTATTGAGAGCAATATAGGAAGAATGGCACATACCAAACCTTATCTTGAGAATTGCTGTGTTAGCTCTAAACCCCCTCTGCTTCATGCATTCCCACAAAGTTCTTTGTATGTTTGTGTGTGCACGCTATGTGTGATGTTTCCTTGCAATTCACACAAATCCTCTTTTTACACAGCATTTTCACTTCGCTAGATGATTCGATTTCCAGCCAGGCTCTTTTTTCATCTAAAATCTCCAGGGGAGAGAATTCAATATCCATTTCAGAATCCATTCCAGGATATCCTACAATAAAGGAGGCTGGATGTGAGAATAATCTAATGACTGGGAGCCTCTACATGTGTGTCATTTATTGAGATTGTCTCACAGGTTGTATAACAGATCCAATGGATGTAATGACTCACCTGTCGTATACTTGAAGACACAGTGTGGAATGAATGAACATATATTTTCACAGCTGCAGCAGAAAAATGCAACCTCTGCAGTTTATGCCCAGATACGTACATGAATAATTTATACTAAAAAGCTGTGAAGTTTTTTTTATTTCCATTCTGTTATCTGCCTACATTAATTCAACTGGCAGTTTCTTTCTATACAAACCAACCTACATTGCATTAAAAGCTATATATTTTACAGCTATATGTGTTCCCTACGAACTGAACCCATTGGCTTGTTGTTGCTAGCATTATTCCTGTTTTAGAAACGAGAGCTCCAAGACATTTGAGCACTACTGACTTAGTTTTAAAACCATAAAATAAAACATTTAAAATTAGCCCTATACATCCTCACTATTTTTAATAATTATATTTCTATGAACATTGCATTCAATTATTCAAAAATAGGTATTGCTATGATTTTGTACAGTAGGTAGACTATACTGTGTTTTCTGGCTTCTTAAATAAATAAATATATTTAGTGGATATATTTATATACATTTTATTCTGTTTGTTGTCATATGGCACGTGACAAATGGAAAAGTGGAACATGCAATATTAATGTTATATTTGTTTAGTGATTCATTGATTTTCCACATATTCAAACACATATTCAGTGCCACATTAGAAGGAACTGCTTTTTTCAGTATAAATGGACTGGCTTTTCATCCTTTATTATGTGACTGCATGAGTTCATAGATGTATACATAGGTATACATATGTATATTCTCATAGATGACAGTTGCGGTCAGGAGGCTGTGGTTAAAGGCTTTCCAGCCACTGTTGTGGTTAGATTTATGGTTATTGATTGTTGTTCCAAGACCAACACAAAGGTTAATTCAGGTACATGTTCTACTTGTCTATACACCACCATTTATAGATGTAGTAGGTCTAGACAATCAACACATTGCTAACATTCTAATGTTGATGAATAGAGATTATTCTCATGCCAGCCTTTACTAATTACAGCAAGATACACCCTCTACAACATCTCTTTATAAGTTTTTTTCCACATAGAGCAATTTTGCCTTTCTAGCTGCTAACATAACACCAAGATCTTCAAGTTTATATAAGCAAATACTCAAAAGTTTAGGATTGAATCATTAATGCAGTGATACATATTCTTCTGGCGTATTATATGTTTGGTAAAATGTTTTTACATAGAAAACAATACAACATTCTTTTTTATTATTATATTACAACTGCATGTGTTAAAGGATACCTATTATGCCCCTTTTTACAATAAAGTCTCGTGCATGTGTGTGGTAAATTCTCATGTCTTATTGAACTTCAATTGTAAATAAATGCAAGTTTATGTTAAAAACACACATGAGTTATACAGCTAGTTATCATTGTATTGAATTAGAAAACCAGTCAATGGACATTACAAAGAAATAGTAGCTTTAGAAATAAATTGTAATTTTATATACAAATAACAATACAAATAAATACAGAAATATTAAAAAAATTTAAAATACAAAATTACTCTAAATATAAAACTAAAAGCACCTCTTGGTGGTGGCAAATCACTGTCTTAAGTAAGTCATTCAGTCTTTCATTCAATCGATTAGATTCATTCAAATGGCTGATTCATTCAGAAACGAACCAAGTGACTGCCTTTAGAAATGGCTTACTGACTCACTCAATTAATTAAAAAAACATTATTTAAGTCTTGTGACAATAGCAGGTAATTCACATGACTACCGTGACAAAACACTGCAGTCTTAAATGTGACAGACCTATTTCCTAAAGGTGTAATTGTAACAACACTGAAGGTACAGTATACCAAATATATTTCTCTTTTAATAAAAGAAAACACTGCAAGAGTTAAAAACCAAAAATTCAATTCCAGTGTATGCAGAAAAGAGGAATCTTATAGGTTACACAGATAACCGTTTAATTTTATAGCAGCAATAAACTTGGAAAGGGGGAGGGATGAGCTGACATTTATGGATGTTTTTACAGGTCAATAATCAGGTTTGATGCATGCTCAATCAATCAATTGCCTTGAATATATTAGACATGCAAATGCAGGTTAAGACTGTTCTGTATTTCATGGTCCTGTGAATTTAAATCAGTGACAATAAAGCCAGCAGTACATAATGTAAAACAAAGCAGGGAGAAATGCATGTAAAACACCTTTAACATACAAAACACTTTTCTTACGTCTTGTATTTGAGTGGACCATAATCCTCCGAGGACCCATGCTGGGATGTCTGATTTTGGCATGACTGCAATGTCTATATATTTCACGTTCCTACACACCTGCATTCTTCATGCTAATCTCCCTTGTCCTTTATCACTCTGTTTTCCCTGATAAACACGGAAATCTTGTTACCGTGACTGGCTGATCCATTTATTCTCTTTAAACTTCTGTCACATTGCGATGAAGAAATCAGCCCATGTGCATGTCTCCTAATGCAATTTTCACAGCCTTTCTCTTTCACCAAAAACAGGCAAGCCCTACACAAAAAGCCTATTAGCATGCAAGAAAAAAAAAAGATCTTTATATATTTTGCGTGGTTGTGTGGTTATTTGACCCTTGTATTCCAACAGGTTGATGTAGTCTACAGTCCAGCTCTTAATGCAGGGTTAAATTACACTGAGCTTCTGCTGCTCTTTTCTTCTTGGTTACAGATTAGTGGTTGCTACGCTTCTGTGAATTAGCATGTTTATTGCTTACTGTTGCCTCATTTCTCTCATTTCCATATCGCACACCCTCTGGCCCAGTCTTAAGTTTAGAAATGGGTGTTCATTTTTTAAAAGAAACCTCCCCCTCTCTATGGAAGCAATCTTCAAGCTATACTTGTGCCATGCTTGATTAACCTTGGCTTAAATTCAACCATGCTAGGCTGCCCTAATGGTAGTACTTAGCACTTTCCAAAGCCATATCCTCTTAGCTAAAGACACGCTCATCTCGTTGCATTAGTCTAATTCATGATATTTGCTGAAATTAGTTTCTTGAGAAGGACAATGGGGAATTATGGCCCCTGTTAACACTCATTTTAAGGCACTGTCTTTCTCCCTGGATCAGATTGTAAAAAAAAAAATTAAAAACCAGCATGCATGCTGCACAAGGAGTTAAAATCAATTCTACCTAAGTTAAACTAATTTTTAGTCTGGCAAAATTATGTAATTCCAGCATTTCTCTGCATATGTCTTTTCATAAATATTACTAATGAAAAAAAAATGAAAATGGGATGCTATTTTTGTAGAGGTGCAATTTATTCCAGCGGGAAAAAAAGATTAACAATAAATAAAAAATAAAATACATAAATAAATGGTGTTGGAGTTTAACAATATATATTGTGCTATATTTTTTATTACAATATAATAGACATTTTCCCATGTAATGATTTAAAGTATAGAGAGGGACACACATCATTAATCTCAATCAATATATTATTAATGAATGTTCAAGGTCTGGAATATGGGAACATTGGCATGCTGTGCCAGCGTATAATTTTTCATAATGGCTGTTAGATTAATTTGTTTTTTTATTGATAGAATCCTTTTTTTTCTCTCAGAGTTATAAGGTAAAAAAAATTTAAATCCTTAAAAGAATACATTTTTGGGGGGAGAGGGGTTGTAGAATTTAGCAGTAGACACACTATACTCTCTATTTAATTTCCCTCGGTTCAGAAGAGGACAGAAATTCAGATGGGTAGCCCTAGGTAACAGAAATTAGGTCAAACTACAGTATACCGTAGTTTATAGAGGACATTCATTTAAAGTTTGCAGGTAATTGCTGAATTGCAAAAGTCATCAAAAATGATATTTATATGGGTCATTTTGTGTCAAAGCAACCAGATGTAAGCAATATATACACATATATGTGCTTTATATGTCATATATGGGTCAAATACCAGAAATGTGGGGATCTCAAATCACCTCCATGTCCAAATTATTTAACTTCTATACAATTTAATGGTAAAAAAAAAAAAAAAAAAAAAAAAAAAATCCTCACAAACTTGCTTCAATAATAAAAAAAAGGGCTTAAAACTTATCAAATCCTATCCTGCAAACATGAATGTCAATCAATGAACTGGGCAGTGTCGTAAGTTAAACAGTATAAATAAGGTTAAAGAAAAGGCACTAAGAGCACTTGCTGAGATTTCCAGATTATTCCATTAATCTGCTTGTATTGAATTATTCCGATGCTTTTTTGGGTTTCTTTAATGCTCTGCTCATTTTGAGAAGCATTAGGAATACATTTTTCGGCTTGCCATAAGCAAACTAGTGAGAAACAATCTCACACCCCAGCTGAGCAGCTGAATAGTTGCACTGCGTTCAGTTGACTGGTGTGTAAATATATGCATAGTAAATTAAATGACAGTATTCGTCTGCATTTGGGAGGATAATTCTGACAGGAGGAAGAAGTAAGGGGGGTTTCAAAGAAACTCATATGTAGACACAAAAATGCCACTGCATATTTGTATATAAATGTAGGTATTTTCTTAACTGCAGAAGAAAAAGTTTTAGAGTATATCTAAAATTTATGCCAACAACCTTCTCCCACCAGATTTAGTTAACCCCCAGAAACCCAAATATAGAAAAAATAATCTTTTTTTTTAGTTGTTCTAGGAGGCTTGTGATGCACAAATCAGTGGTTTTTTTTATTATGACATTTTAGTAACTTTTGGGGGGGTGTTGTAAAGAAGACCCAATAAACAGTTTCTGCTTTGAATAGATTCCATAATCAGACATGCAATCTTAGAATTGTGGAATGTTTTGGAAACAAAGGTCATAGTTAGCAAGCATCTCACAATGTTTGAACTAGCCACAAAACTCCAGCAGTGTGTACTTTGGCATGTGTGTCTCAGAACTGATCACTCCTCTGGGATTTGGTGCTATGCAGACAATATGTTCTACCAGGACACATAAATCATATTCACAGTATCTAAAATCAAGCCCTGCAACCCAAGCTTTAAATCTGTGTGGCCAGCTATCTATCTTGAAGGCAGACAGTCCCTCTGCCATGCAAAGACAAGGCTGTAACATTTTAGTTTTTTGGTCAAAATTAGTCATTGATATTTTTGGGATGTCCGATATACATATACAGTATATGGATTAGTACTTACAAATTTCGTTGTTTTTTAAGAAAATAATGGGTTGTCTTAACAGTAACTTTCCAAAAGCCCAGGAGAAACCAAGGCAGAACATCAGTTACTATTCTTTGAATTTGTTTTGGAACACTTAAATTGAGTTAGTGTACTCTGCCTTTGTTTATCCATGCATCAATATTGAAGTTACTGTGCCGGTCTGGAGTTATACGATATTCTGTCCTAGTTTTTACATGTTTGCCATGTTTAAATTATTGTGTGCCCTAAAACTTGCCAGATTTAAGCAATTGTAAATAATCTCAAAGTAGTTATATTATTTTGTTTTGTTAAATGCAGACATGGTGTTATGTTTGCGAGGCATGATGCAATGTGATGCACAAAAAAAAGTACTAAGTCATGATAATCCAATACAATCTCACAACCAGTTCGTATACATATTCGCAGGAGGTGCCAAATTCGTGCCAATTCGTACTACCTCACTCATACGATTTTGTACAAATTGTCTAAAACCCTGTGACACGTAGGTTTAGGGGCCAGGTTAGGTTTAGGTCATTGATACAAATTCATATGAATTGGCAACTCGTAAAATACGTACAATTTAGAAGGAATTGTATGAACTTGTACGAATTAGCCACCTTGAAAAATATGAACTAATTCCCACAAGATCAGGTTGGATAATCATTCATTTTCCATGGGTGTAGAGACGATAATGACTGCACACTGCTCATAAATGTGCAGTGAGATTCAAGGTACATTTTAGCCTTTGTAACATGAAATGGAGAGAGTCCAGAGGTATGTGCAAACTTAATAAATGTTTACTCTACAATGATTTCAGGGTTTATAAAATGTACAATAATTGAAGAATAACTTATTTATTTGGAAACAGATTGGTTATATAAGGAAAACATCCTGTCAGCAATCCAGATCGTCTCTCTCACAGCACAAACTTCAAAAGTTCACATAGCAGCTGTGATAATATTTTGAAGCCACTGCAGCCTTTAACTCGACAGGAAGAGTAAGCAGAACAGTATGATCTCTTCACCTACAGTACACCTCATCCCCCATTATGGCTCATCCTTTTAATCCATCTGAGAACTGTATTGTAAAATAAAGCTGCTTTACACAAACAATGCACAAGAAAGATCCACGCTTTGCTGCATTTTCACATGGATCACATTTTCATGAGCCAAGAAAATTGTTTTGCTTTTTCAGATTATGCTTTAAAAGTATCACTTCACTCAAAAATAAAATTAAATGAATACAGAACAGAACAAAATTATTATACAGTAAAATGTTTACATTGAATAGAAACAGTCAAGCTCCAACAAGGAAAAAAAGCTATAGTTTATAGATTTACATATAGCTATAGATTTTTGCTAATAGCCTTATTATCTTTTTGGAGTGATAAATGTTCTGTATATTTTAACTTTTTTCGTACAACTCAAAAGTCAGAAAAATAGTGCCGAACAGTTTTTTATGCTTATGAAATCTCTAAAAGACTAAAACAGTGCATGGATTCAAGCTTGTCAAGCCTGCAACAAGCCTACATTTATTTTTATTTTTTTTATAATGCATTTTTTACCCTCACAAGTTCTTATAATATGAAGACAAAAACTAAAAATCTTATTTTATATGTGCTTATAAGGCTAGCAAAATTTAGCAGGCCCTGCCACAAATTCTGCCAACACTCTTATTGTGGTTTTCAGAAAATTCCTGGTACATGCGTCATTATATATTACAGATCATTTGCCATTTGTCATTTGCGTCTTTTAGGGACAGAAATATTTGAAACCTCAGGCCCGAAGCTCTTTGAAAGAAGCAGGAGAAATAGATTGGGGTGTGTGGTTATGGGGCCTGCAAAGAGCTACTGAATCAGCTAAAAATAACACCATCAAGCAGGTCATGTGATTCTTGCTTTGCCTTTGCACATGTGTATACACAACCTGATCTCGCAGCTATTCGTACATATTTTACGAATTGGCTAATTCAATCAAATTCGTACAACCTCACTTGTACGAATTCCTACGATTTCTTTTAAATCGTAAGTATTTTGCCCATTCGTTTGAATTTGTACGGATTACCTAAACCTAACCCTGCCCCTAAACCTACCCATCACAGGGTTTTAGACAAATCGCACAAAATCTTACGAGTAAGGTCGTATGAATTAGTACGAATTGGCACAAATTTGGCACCTCGTACGAATACGTACGAATTGGTCGTGAGACTGTGTTGGTATACACGGGCAGAAACATACAAACAACAGCTAAAACAAACACAAGATTACTGAATGCATGTGTTGTAAATGCAAGCCTACTGCTCTCTTTACTCTTTGAATTCTCTGAGCTTAATGTGAAGTAGATCTCAACAAAGTCACGTCTTACATTATCTGAACAAATGATTCAAAGTGCTTTTTTCATTTCCTACTGTGACTACTCAGCAGTTCCCAGCTATTGTGTGTCCCCAGTCCAGCATCAGCAGCGGAGCACGTTTTACTTCACATGTCATCGCTATCAAATGGGCCCTCTTGGCAATGCATGACAGTGGCTATTGTAATCGAGTGCCACTCGCTCGCTTGTGTTCAGGAAAAGCAGCTTAGATCTAGGGGGGTGGAAGCTGGCACAGGCTGTTCAAAGCATATATGTTTAAAGCCAGCACAAACTTCAGATATCACAAGATGCCTATGAAGTGCATTGAAGGATTAGTGAAAATACCTCAGTCAGGGGCTGATTGTGGATATTTACATACTGTAAGCTTACCAACTGGCAACAAGTCTTTTCTTCGCCTCTGTATGTAAAATGTGTCCTTGTATGAGAAAACTAAAGTACTAAGAAGTGCTCATACTTTGATTTAATTAAAATTATAATAATAACTAAACATTTACAATGAATAAATAACTAAATGGAATTAATTTGAATTAGATTCATGTAGACACACTTCATGATTTGTGTCCATTACTAATTTGCATATGCTCCATTAATAATTTGTTGGACCAATTTCTGGATCTGATGAACGTTAACAGTAAAAAAAAAAGAAAAAAAGAAAAAAATTTTTTTATAAAATTATTAAATTCAATTCAATTAAAAAATTGCTTTCAGCGGTGCTGAAGCAGGTGGTTGAGTGTGGAGCACATGAGATAACACATGTTGAATGAGAAAATACAATATATCGATAAGATTATGGATATAATTGAAGGGAAACACAACCTTCTGGCTGACTGTGGAAAATTGAGATTTGTTGCCACACCTCTGGGCGAAGGACACGGCCTCGACGCGGAGGTCGTAAAACCTGGCGAAGGTGTTGGGTGTCACCCAACCCGCAGCTCTACAGATATCTGCCAAAGAGGCACCATGAGCCAGCGCATAGGACGAGGCGACACTCCTAAGGGGCAAGGCTCTCCCTGGTATAAATAAGCCAGGGAGATGGCTTCTACCACCCAATGAGCCAACCTCTGTTTGGTGACAGCATTCCCTTTCTGCTGTCCACAGAAGCAAATAAAGAGCTGCTGAGAGCGTCTGAAGCTCTAAATATGGTCAGTGTAGAGGCGTAGCGCACCCGTTTCATACAGGACCCCAGCCCGTGGAGGAGGCATCCGTGTTGACCACGACATGCCTCGAAACCTGTCCTGGGGGACCACGGGCTGAATAAGCGCCGACACTCCAGGGAAACGCCAATCCGAGGTGTGCCACGGTGCCATACCCATCTCGGGACCCGATCGTGTAACCATCGCTGAAGCAGTCTCATATGTAACAAGCCCAGCGTTGTGACCATGGCTGCAGCTGCCATATGCCCCAGGAGCTTCTAAAAAAATTTGAGAGGAACCGCTGTTTTGTGCCTGAACGTTCCTAGGCAGTTCAGCATGGCCCACGCGCGCTCGTTGGTGAGTCCAACTCCATACCGAGATAAGAGATCCTTTGCACTGGGGAGAATTTGCTCTTCTCTCGGTTGTCCTGAAGACCCAGATGGCTGAGGTGCCGAAGCACTATGTCCCTCTGCATGCACAACAAATTCTTCGAGTGAGCTATTATCAGCCAGTCGTCGAGATAGTTGAGGATGTGAATGCCCATCTGCCACAGCGGGGAGAGGGCACCCTCCGGGAGCTTCGTAAAGACCCGGGGAGACAGGGACAGGCCAAAGGCTAAGACTCTGTACTGATATGTTCAACCCTCGAACGTAAACCGCAGAAAGGGTCTGTGTCAAGGCAGAATCGAGACATGAAAGTACGCTTCCTTCAGGTCGATGGCTGCAAACCAATCCTGGCTCCGAATGCATGTCAGTATGCGCTTAAGAGTGAACATTTTGAATGGCATCTTGAGAAGAGACCGATTCAAATTCAGTATGGCAGCTTGGCTCTCTGAGAGGACCGAGGTAGAGCAAATGCAGCGATACCGGGGCGGGCGCCTGGTGAACTGGATCGCATAGCCAAGGCGTACTGTCCAAATCAACCACTGCGAAGGGGCTGGGGACCGCTATCAAGGCTCCGAGCCACGTCGACAGGGGTATCAAGAGAACGTTGACCGCCATGCCAGCAGTGGGGCAGCCCTGGCGGGGACAGGGACTGTTCGTCTAGCTGCATTGAGCAATGCTTACCTGTCTCCCTGGATCCCGCGCTGGCGACACAGTGTCCCGGGTCTGCATCTGTGCATCAGATTCACCCTCTGATGGTGCAGAAGACATTTCAATCTCAAAGGACACACTCGTGACTGTCCGTGACTGTATGGTTCACCAACCATAAGGAAATTGCTCTTTCCTCCTGGTTGCCCAGGGAAGACCTATTGCGGCAACTCCGTGTACTCAGAGGTCTTTGCTCACTGGATATGCAGATGACTGGCACAGCCAGTCCCTCTCTCAGACGAGAGAGCAGGTCTTGTGGGAACTCCTCCTAACGATCCTTCCTTCACCTTTCTCAGACACAGAAAAGTCCAGGGGATCTCGAGCTCCAAGGCAGCAACGGCTCTGAGGTGAAAAGCTGCATGTGCACTGTACTCGTGCCCTCTTATACTCACGCAGTGATAAGGTGCACCTGAGAGCAATCAGTGCACGCCAATGTTTCTTTGGCCTTTAGTAAAGGGCTCAAAGGCAATTGGCGAGTTCCCATATGGAACGTCGAAGTGATTCAACTGAAAGGGTAATCAATGTTACTTGTCACTTTTTTAATTATTTTAGAATTTCTACGTTTCTACGTTTCTCAACACTTTTATTTATTCATTCATTCATTCATTCATTTGTTGTTTGTTTGTTTTTTTGTTTGTTTTACGCTATGTTCTGTTGGGAAAACAACTAAATAAAACATTTACAAAGTATTAACATTTTTGACTACTAAGATTATAGAAGTAGTTTGAAATATTACTGAAATAAACTGTAAAAAAAAAAGCTTTTTTTAACAAAAGGAGGAATAGTTTGCCATGTTATTGTCTGATTTCAATAACAAACTACAATTACTCAAGTATTTTAGACTCTAGAAGATCAGTGCAATTACAACAAAACATTGTTTTCTACTTAGCATTACATAGCATAAGTTGTGGCCAACATGATTTCCATCTTCAAGGTTAGTGCATGAAAGAGTAAATATATTTTTAAGGTTACAATATGCAACGTTCACATTTTATAGTGTGTGTTTATCTAATCGATCTATGCTTACTCTCTGTGGGCAGAAAGAAAACAACTGAAATATTAATAACATCTCAATCCACCACCGATGATCTTCTTGACTCATGAATGCTTCTGCTGCCTTGCATGAAGATTGACCCCAGGAGACAAAGTATAGGACACCCATGATTAAAATAATAATAATAAATCCAACACATATATCAGCATGAGAGAGCACCAACTCATGAGTCTTACCATCGTCTGAGGATGGCATGAAGTATTTCTAAAACTAATGTATGAGTCTCCTCTAAAGGGCTTGTGGAGCTTTCTAATATATCACCATTGCTAGCAGGAGATGGATAAGCTACAAGAGGCCCTGCTGTTTTGTGATAGTGTTCTGGGAATTGTTTAGACTTGGAATATCTATGCTTCGAACCCTGATGCTAATGACAAATAGTTAATGGTACTTGCAACTTCCTTTAAAAGGAATATTTCCTCTAAAATGATAATTTGCTAAAAGTTTACCCACCATAAGGCCATTCAAGTATAGATGAGTTTGTTTCTTAATTGGAATTGATGTGGGAAAATTGAGCATTACATCACTTGCTCACCAATGGATCATCTCCAGTTATGACAAAATGATATATATGTTACTCTCCAGTCCAGTGAGTTAATGACCCAGTCCTGGGGGAAAGAAACAAAAAATAGAGTGAACATTATATTGACTATATGTGGTATTGATTCTGATTTGATTTGAAGATGTTATTTGGCCTCAAAAGCTACAAATTTCAGCCACAGGCTAACAGGGTAAGCAAAACCTGCAGATACCATCTCGTTTGCTTAAATATGAGCAAACAATGAATTTCTTGGTAAACAAACGAACAACAAAATGAATTGAAAATCCCTTTCATGCAGTACTATATTTTGAGTACTACACACACGTCCATAAGGTCTCATGCCAATAGTCTTGTCTAGTGCTAAACTGCTTTCAAACTCTAATGAACTTCTTTTATTTTCTTCACATCCTTTAATTCCATGTCAGTGAACATATCAGGGAGTATAAATAGCTCATCTGATGAGAACATTTTACTGACGTAGCATAGTGTACAGCATTTGTCTTGTAGTTAATTGTGAAACGTGCTAGCATTTTCGGAGTGAAAATCATTCTGACACCACATTTATTTTTAAATGTTCTGTTTTGTTAAGAAACTACTAAATAAAACATGTAATTTAAAATGTTTTAGCATTAAACATTACTATAATGTACTATATAGAGTACTATAATGTATGTCTTCGCAAGATTATGTCATCTTATTAATTTGCTCAAGGACAGTAAAGTCCTGAAGGATCCCCAAAAGGTTTTTCTTATCTGAAACACAGTTGAGGTCTTGGAGCCTCTTAATGAGCTGTCGATATAAATCAGGTGTGTTAAATGTGAGAGATATCCAAAATGGGCAGTTTTTGGGGTACTCCAGGACCAGATTGACAACTGCTGCCCTAGGAAGGCCGCAGGGTAAGATTTAATTACTGTTAGAGGGATAGCCACTGGGAGCACAATCATTTGGACAGCCTCAAAGACAAAAATCTGATGTAATAAAATTCTGGTTTATTTGAACTTTTGTTTCGTAATAGTTACTGTGACAATGGCTCAGGAGACGGTAGATTCATTTGCCACGATTTATTGGTACACTCAAAGTCATACAAGCTGGTATCATCAGGTGCAGACATAATGAGAGAGGAACAGGCAAAAACAGTACCGTAAGACAGGCTAGAGGTCGGGGTAACAGGCTAGAGTCGTAAACAAAGTCCAGGCAGGGATCGTGGCAACAAGCAGAGTATCAAAGGTCAGGTCCAGGCAGAATTCGAGGGCACAGGCAAGGTTCAAGGTCGATATAAACAATCCAGTCGGTATCCAAAGTTCAATCCAATAATAATCCAAGAAACACTCGGTAGTGATGCAAGATCAAGACTTCGCAAAGAAGCAAACTCTGGCGGTTCCTTAAATACACAAGATAGTGCCGAACACCTGGGGGGAAATCCCCATTGGTGTTCGGGTAAAAGCGGTCCGGTTAGGAACTAGTATTCCGGCAATGGTTCCTGCTGATGGCGGTCGGGCAGCGCCACAGAGGACCGCCCTGTAACAGTTACAGCTTTACACAACAACTTTCCATAAAAATTCCAAACCACATAACAACGGAGTTGTTTTCTACTATCATTGTGGATTAGTGAACCCTAAATGTGACTATGAAAATCCCACTGCCAAGGCAATAAAATCCTTTATTATCGAGTCAAGATTTCAAGCTATTTTGTCTGCAGTAGTACTCGCCTTCTTGGTCACACTGTGTCTGTGTTGCCCTTTTTTGTAATGTTTCCTTTATTTCACCATTACTTCACTAGTTCCCACTTCCTCTGCGATAAAATAGCTTGTTTGGCGAACTGTCCGGGAGAAAGGCAGGGAGCCCGGCGGCCTCCGAGACCTAGGAGGTTTAACCCTCTAGGAGGCTAGGGTTAACAGACAACAAGCTCCCCAAAAAAGCCTGAGATGAGCTGGATGTGGGGCAAGATGTTTAGGGGGGCTTCCGGCCCCGAGAAGAACCTCTGGCAAAAAGTGAAGAGGACCTCTCGTTGAGGTCGTGGTGAGGGAAAAACGAACATCTCCGGCGGGACCCTTGACCTCTTGGGAACCGCCTTTGAGGTCCCCGGAACGCAACGGAGGGGACGGGGCTGGTGCCCTAGGGAGAGAACTGGGGTTAAGGGGAGCGGGGTTAAGAGGGAAGACTAGGGGAGGCGAAGGCATTAAGTGAGGCAGTGAGAATAGCTGTGGCTGGGTGAGCGACGGGTTTCTATAGGCGTTAGCTTGATGCGGCCCGAGTAGCGTCTGAGGCACTGTGCGCGGCGGGTGCCATTGAACAGATACAGCAGATCGAGGCGGGCCGGAGGAGGGGCTTGGCTGGAACGCGAGCGTGTGCAGGGCTTTTTGGATGTTAGGTTTATCGGACCTGATATACTTTAAGAATGCGCAAGAAGACCAACGGCCAAGCGTTTGAATTTGTTGGTGCGATAAGCCTTTTTCAGCTGCTGATGTTGCTGCGCCTATCCTGAAAGAATGGGAAGAATAATTATTACAGTTTTTCTTGATTGCTTAAACACAATTCTTGAAACTATGCCTCATATTCTCACAACAGTAAACACAAATCCATAACGTTTCACCAAATTTTCCAAACATCTTATTTTCAGGTCAAAATGAAGCTCTACCCTCAAAACCATTAAATTTTGCTGAAAAACCAAACTTTGCCCTCAGACATCACACACAAGCCCTCAAAAACACACACACTACAACATAGTTTTACACACTGGTGCAGTTAATTTAAAACAATATTTCCAAAACAGTTATGCTGCTTATGCTTCTCCCCCTCAAATACCTTTTGACATGAACACAAAAGACACAACCAATGTATACACTGCCACATTTTTATTCAGTCATGTACTACACAGCACAACGGTTAAAAATGAGAAAAAAGAACGAGATATGTTTTATGATCTGCACAAGAGACTAGATGATGTGGAGGTTGAACAAGAAGTTTTGAGACTTTCATTTCTGATCTGAGAAATGCACCAAAGCCGCTGAGAAAAACTGTAAGTTGACTTTTTATCATTTTATCTCCATCAAAGGTTCTGATTGGTGTGTGAAAATTTTTGACTCCTTGTGTTTCCACCTGGTTAATTGTGTGCTAACTGAGCTCAAGCTGTTCAGAACTGAGTTAACAATAATGAATGCTAGTGTTTTCTAAATGACCACATGGTGTAAGCACTGAAAAATTTAGGGATTTGTGTGTTGAGTTTTGCACTAACAGTTCAACAAATTTGACTCATGTGTCAGGGAGTAGTGTGTATAGTTCAGGGAAATGGGTGTGCTTTTAGAAAAATAACGTTATGGTTTTGAAATTTTAGTTTAAAAGCTTGGTTATAGTGTTTTAGCAATCGAGAAAAACTGTAATTGGGAAGCAAGGACGGCTTTAAGATGTTTTTGGAACCAAAAACGTGAAGCTGGGCAATTCAGATCATCAGTAAAAAGCGGATCTGCCGGCGATTGGGCTGGTGACTTCCTGTAATGAATGTAAGCTAGAAGGGTTTGGAAAAGTTGGATGGGGTTTTGAATGTTAAAAATATAGATTTGGTGACCTTTTTTGAGTTGATCGGTTTTGCTTGATAAGAAAAGAAATTGAAGGGGCTTTGCTTTTTGGATCCCTTTTAGTAATAGAGCAGTTTGTGAGTTAGCCAGATGCTCGGCAGGGCAGCCGAACAATAATTTGTTAAAAAACTGTATCCCGCTGAGATACCCTTTGATAGAGCTGATTTGCATATTTTTGACGAAGTTGGGGAAGGAAATATAGGAGGTTATAGTCAATAAGGAAAAGTCAGGAAAGGGGATATTAAATTGCAGATGGAAATTTTTGAATGATTTCCAAGCACTGGACATCGGTTGGGGATGCTAACAGACTCCATTCCACTGTTTAAGAAACAAAATCCATAAACTGAGTTCATGGAGGTAGGGGTCAATGAGCTATATTTGATCCTCGAGATTGGTGGCCGAAGAGGCTAGTGCCAGCAGGTGCAAAACGAAAGGGCGACTCTGAGGAATTATACGCATGGCCAAGTTAAGGTAACCCAGAATAGACAGTAATTCACGTTTGGAACAGGCAGGGTTTTTCGCAGAGGCTAGAAGCTAAGAGGATGATTCTGTCGACCTTTTCTTTGGGCAGAGACGCGATAAATCTGTCTGAGAACTAGCGAGGTGTTCAGCTGAGTGGCCGAAAATTTATTTAAGCAAAAAGTGTAACCCGCTGGGATACCCTTTGACTGAACAGATTAGTATTTTTATTTATTTTTTTTGCATTTGCATTTGCTCAAGCAAATCAAATTTAAGCAGCGAATAGCGAGAAGCCGGCGTTGGATGAACCTCGGTATCTGGAGCCGATGACTTGCCTTCTGAAATGAGAGAGAGTTTGTACTTGCAATGCTTGTTCTTATTGCAAATATTATCGAGCAGAAAAGGATGCGGTAATAGCCTGGAAAGCCTGTTGCTTTGACTTGCTATTTTAGAATAAGGTATTGGGCAGAAGGACAGTAAGCTGATATTTTTACAGTTTGTAAAAGGAGCATAAGTCTTCTAGCCAGCCAAGTGTTATGATGCATGCTATTGATCTACAGGTACCGCTCTTATCTTTTAAATTCTAAACTGGTAAGCCTTGAAATAAAGCGAGTGCAGACAATATACGTACGCATACAAACATATACACACATGCGCGCAAACACATATATGCACACACATATAAGTATACATGTGCACATACATACATACATACACACACATACATAAATATAAATATACACATACACCTGCAACCAAACACGCGCACACACATAAATACACATACGTAAATACATGTACACACACGTAATGCACATAAACATACCCACGCACCTACATACATAATATATACATACACATTACAGACAAACGTACACCCATACGCATGAACATGCATACAAACGTGCACTAGTACGCATGCATGCCCCTGCGCGTGTGCGATACACACTGTAAGCACGCGAGCGGCGCGCGAGTTCTCGACTAGGCGTTCACGTAACATTATATATATATCGCGGTGGACACCAATGCAGAGAGAAATACAGATCTGGCCATTCAAAATGCGCGAGGGAAAGAGAGTGGTCTTGCGTGTGACACCGGTATTACCCGGCATCGCAGAAAATCCTTTGAGACAGGAAAGACATGATCAGTAGGGGGCAGTCATGTAACGCACTGAACTGAAATGGCAGATCACCGCCAGCTTTGTTTCAAACAACTGTGATGTTACGTTCTCTTCTAAAATGTTTTATTTTTTAAATCTAATATTATGTTGTGATGTGTTTAAATTCATATTCCCAAACATTATGACGTGCATTATATGTGTGAGATATGTGATTGTTGTCATATTAATATCAGAATGTAAAATACATGTATGAGTTAAAGTAAAAAAAAATGGATGATAAATACGTCTTTCATATGACTTTTTGCGCAGTTACACATTACAATTTTCATTTTCAAAACAAAATTAAAACATTATACATTTTAATTTATTAAAGCAACATTAAATGAAGCACCAGAACTTGATAATTCACATCACTCATGGAGTGTTGTGCCAACAGAGAAAAGCCTAGCTTTGTATACCCTAAAAGAAATACATAGGCACATATTCCAAATATATTTTTCTAACAAAATAATGAATTAACAAAAAGAATGAAATTAAAAACTGCACCAAACAGCAGCTGCTCTGAGGATTTTTTGTTCATTTTTGCAACGCGCTCTTCGGCTTCCAATATGTTTCCTTTATTTACAAAAGCACAGCTGTTTTAATTGTTAATGTACACAAATAAAATAAATATTTTAAATAGATTCGAAAAATGTCTTATTCTTGATTGAGTATTGTAAGCCGTTTTCACTTTTATAAGCTAAAACATCAGCCAGACGCAGATATAGACGCATTACTGACTGGACAATTTTAGTCTTTAGAACAAAATTAGACCTAATACATTTAAACTTTCAACGCATTATAGCAACATCAAATTAAGATATGTATGTCTGAGAGGTAAGTCGTCTTTTTCTTACTATATATATTATTTTAGACACAATATGATTTATTTGAAGGTGGAACTTTATTTTAATAGAATTGGAGGTTCACAAAAGTTGGTTTATTAAGCCCTCATCTGGCGATTCCAGTCCAAATAGTAATTAAACATTTTAAAATTTATTTATCTGCATATTTTCTAAGAGGATTAGGTCATTTTCTCCGTTTGCTTCTCGTGCTGACGGTGATCAGAAGAGCGCGCATATAATGGCAAATCCGACAACGCGCGATCCCGATTAATACACATTTACTCAGAATAACAGAAGGCTATGTAAGCATTCACGCAAACATCTCTGTTCTGTCATAAGTGAGCGCTTGAGGAGCTGATCGGGGAAACTATCTGATGTGTAACTAAGGTGCCGTGTGGGATTTAAATCAAACTTCTCTTATCAATACATACATAAAACACGCTCATATACACCTATAAATTACTCGCATAGAAATGTATACTATTGGATTTTAAAATATGCATATATGAAATAAACGTGCACACTAATCAGAGGCGGATCTAGAAAATTATTCATGGGGTGGCAAGGGGTTGGCATTAAAATTATGAGGGGTGGCAACACTGAAGTAAACATCCTTGCATGGTTTTTGTGGATTCAAGGACCGCTATTATTCGGTGTATACACTAGTGTGCACGTTTTTACATTGTCCTATTACAAAGGAAATGAAGGCTGATGTGTGATTGACTTGAACCTGATATCTGGATTGGCTTTGTTAAGTATTAAAGTAATTTAGTACCTGGATTTGTTTCTCAACTTCAGCATATCAATGGACTGGTTGTTGTCACGTGAAGTAGTGATGGGTGATTCTTGAACGATTCGTTCATTTTGAACGAATGTTTAATGTGACTTGGGAAGAACGAGTCATCTCGGGGAGTGATTCATTCAGTCATGCATGCGCATTGCGAAAAATTCTTACTGGAGTTAGTTCACCTGTTTATGATAGACTTATGGGGCTGTCACATCACGTTCCCTTTCAGTTGGTCACTCTGACTTCACGTCGGTCACCGACGAATAGGAATCTCGCTTCGATATGCCAAATCAACTCTGCGTGAATGCAAACACGCCAATGATTTTCATTGGCATACGCTGATTAGGATCAGCTGAACCCAATTGCCTAGCGAGCATAAGTAGGTCCGCCGATCTAGTGTTCATTAGCTTTTCGCTTCAGAGCCGAGCAGTTCATGCGAATGTTCCTGAAGCCATTTCTACTCTGCGAGCGACGAATAAAGGCTTCTGTTACAGCATTGCAGCGACGGTGGTTCCAGTCGAGTGGCAGTGACATTTTGCATTGCACTATATGCATTTGTTTACCGAGCGGCTATCTTCCCTGTTTGCTTCAGCCTTTCACAAAAGAGCAAAGCTAAAGAGTACTTACGGTGTGGTACGTCTTTTTCAAGACGCTCCTTTCGAGGATGTCCTACCGCCCGGGAGTTCTTGGATGTGGCCGTTTCCTGGCGCCAGCGGACAGTCACAAACACTGTCTAACATGCCTGGGCATTCAGCATGCTAGAGCTGCGTTCGTGGATGGTTCATGTTCCTCTTGTGGGAAGATGACTATCTCGGAGTTGCGGACAAGGCTTAACTACATGGCGGTGGAAGGAAGTCCCTGTTCCGCTTCCGCGATCCAGGGCTCGCTCTGGCAGTGACCGCGGAGCTTCTGCTTCCGGGAGTGATAGGGCAAACCTGACTGTGACAGTGAGGAACTCCCCACGGGGAGCGTCCCCTGTCGCCCGCACTCTGACACTGTTGGAGTCTCCATTTGGGCAGCTTGATTAACCGAAAATGGTGTCAGATGTCACTTTTGGAGCTCCCCCTGATGAGAAGATGTCGGTTACTGCATTGGAAGGAGAGTACAGTTCTGTAAATGAGGCATTTGGTTTTGGAGCGGTGTCCGATGGACACTCAACCATACCGGATACTGATCCAGAACTGGTCGCTATGCTTTCCCGGGCCGCCAGGGGGATCGGGATTAAGTGGAACCCTCCACAGCCCGGCTACGTGCCCAAGGTTCCTACCACTCCCTTCCGAGATCAGGTGGTGAACCTCCAAGTGCTGCCCTCGGAGGAGGCAGACCCAACTGTACTGTTGTGTCCCGTCCGAGCACTAAGATGTTACGCAGACCGGACACAGAACTTCAGGACCTCAGACCAGCTGTTTGTGTGTCATGGAGACCGGCAGAAGGGGAATGCCGTCTCTAAGCAGAGGATAGTGGATGCCATCACCCTGGCTTACCAGGCTCAGGGTGTGCCCTGTCCCCTCAGTGTACGTGCTCACTCAATAGCGTTGTCCTGGACGTTGGCTCGTGGCGCCTCGCTTGTTGACATTTTAGAGCTGCGGGTTGGGCGACCCTTAACACGTTCGCTAGATTCTATAGCCTTCGCGTGGAACTGGTTCTTCCCGTGTTCTCACGTCTAACAAAGCTGAAGAGCCAGAGTAAGAACTGTTCAGTCGGCTTGGAATCCTTCTCCAGTAATCCTTAATTAAGTAGAAACTGTGAGTCCTCCGATCCCCTCGGCAGTCGGATGTTGCGGACCATCTGGCGACAGGCCCTTTAGGCGATGTATCCTTGAGAACTGCTAGAGGGCTAGGGATCCCCTGAGTGTAACCCAGAGCTTCTCAGGTGGTATAGGTAAGTACTACCTTCCCCAGTTCTGAGAGTACAATCTCTTCCTATATTCCATATGCATTGAATCCATTCATTATATATGTAAGATCTGTCTTACTCTTCCAAGAGAAATGACTTTCCGCACATCCTACTCGGACGTCCCAGTGTCCAGTTACTCATAGTGTGGTACTGGTCCATGTGCAGAGTCGGCCTTCCTACAGACCAAACACAGGGGGTTGGTGACTCTCACATGGGGCTTGAAGGGACAGTCTCCATGACGCTTTGGTAGGGATCCCTATTTGTTGGTCACCGACGTGATGTCAGAGTGACCGACTGAAAGGGAACATTTAGGTTGCGTATTGTAACCCTCGTTCCCTGAAGAAGGGAACGGAGACGTCCCGTCGCCATAGGGGCTGTACCGCCACTAGAGCCCGTAACACCGGCCCGGCTCCTCAGTGAAGACCTAATGAACGCTAGATCAGCTGACCTACTTATACTCGCAAGGTGATTGGGTTCAGCTGATTCTAATCCGCGAATGCCAAAGAAAATCATTGGCGTGTTTGCATACACGCAGAGTTGATTTGGCATCTCGAAGCGAGATTCCTATTCGTCGGCCACCGACGTGACGTCTCCGTTCCCTTATTCAGGGACCGAGGGTTACAATACGTAACCGAGACGTTATGAACGAACTACCCAAAAAGACTTTTCAGATGAGAGGTGAGGTGAGCTAATCATAGACTGAAGACCCAGGGTTACAATGAATTAATATTTTTTTATTTCTTATTGCATTACAGTATTGTATTGTTTGCAGTGTGATCAGTGTGTGCGCACGTAGATGTGTTATGGGAAAAACATTTAATTTTATACTTAAAGGTGCCATAGAATGCATTGAGAGAATATTTTAAATTGTTCTCTGATATGTACATAGAAGGTATGTAGCT
>JAUMHG010000038.1:12874738-12885391 GCA_032359395.1 Enteromius anoplus
TTCTCTCGACCTAGCTGTGCACAACCACACACTAGGCAGGGAATTAAAAAGTCTGGAGGCGTGGGCATCTCGTTCCCCTAGCGTCTCGTCGACGCAGCTCGAGTTCCTGAAAAGGAACGTCTCAGGTTATGTATAAAACCCTGTTCCTTGAAGGAACGAGACGCTGCGTCTCGGAGCCACACTTTTGCATCCCCTGCTGGCGCTCCGCTGTATGACAGGAGCTGTTTGCCGGCCAGCATTCCATGTGCTTTTATACTTCCTGGCCAGTGATGTCACCCGCCACTGACGTCCCAACTCATTATTGGCTGATTTAACACACTATTCAGGGCCGTCAAGCTTAGGGCGTCCCCATAGCGTCTCATCGACGCAGTGTCTCATTCCTTCAAGGAACAGGGTCATAAACATAACCTGAGACGATATTCTGTATTATAAGTTTGTATTATATTAAAACAGCCCTATTATTATAGACCAGTTCCACTAAGGAGTTTCACTGCAGAGTCTAAAACGCCATTACAGTCCCAGAAAGCGGAATATGATTTAATTATACAGCATAATGAAAAAGGACTAATGAAGCCCCAGCTCACACTAACTAACAGGAATGGGTGGGGGAGAGAAAAGAGAGCGAGTAGGATTTTGGATATTATGGCCTCTAATGGATGAGCTTTTTACAAAGCCTATAAAAGGATTATTAGGTTGATTAGATGAAGATCTTGATTATGCTCTTTTCTACTTGATGCGTAATAACAAGGATTGCAGTCATCTCAATTCACCAGATGTCATTTAGCATTGGCTTAGTGATTATGACTTACATATTAGTCATACATTCTGTGACAATTATGACATTTTATGTTTAACAGGTGTCACCTAGATCAGTGGTTTTTAAACTTGTTCCTGGGGATCCACAGCTCTGCACATTTTGTATTTCTCCCTATAAAACACCTGATTCAGATCATCAGCTCATTAAGAAAGAGCTCCATGAACTCAAATGAGTGTGTCAGATAAGGTAGACATGCAAAATGTGCAGAGCACTGGGTCCCGAGGAACAGGATTAAAAACCACTGACCTAGACAACAGACCTCTTTATATCATAACACATAATTCACTACAGTTCTTGTATTTAACATGTGCATGTTATTTTCCCCCCAAGCAGGATTTAATGATTTAAAAAATGGAGTGATATTTTAAAATATTATTACTGTTTAAAATAACTTTTTTTCCATTTAAATGTATTTGAATATTTTATTTATTCCAATGATTCAAACAATCCAAGTTACTGAGTAAAGTTATGTCTCTTTTTTTGAGCAGCTAACACAGTTTATTATCTTGAATGCTGATGTAACTGATTTTGTTTCTGTTTCTTGGAATGTTGTTATGGTTGTTTTACAAATTACAAACTTTAATGGGTAAGTTAGTATAATAAGACAACTTAGTCTTTGTTTGTAAGACAACTTACAAGGATTACAAGATATCCAGAAAAAGTAGGTGGTCGAACACATTCTAGGCCTTAAAACGCCTAGGTTATAAACGCAACCCACGTTCCCTGAAGGAGAGAAAGGAGACGTTACATATGGGAACTTGCCAGAGAGACCAATTGCCTTTGAGCTTCAAACAAAAGGCCAATGAATATTGGCGTGCACTTGATTGCGCGTACACTGGGATTGCCTCAAGGGCCGCATTACGTGGAGACCCCCGTGCCGACAGGTGAGCTATTTTCCAATTTCGTCAGCAGAGGAGTCTGCACGTAACCTTCCCCAACACCCTGGGGGCCGAATGGGGGCCCCAGAGAGCTGCCAGTTGTACTGAAGCATGAGGTTGGGGGAGCAGAGCACATGATTCAAACACATAGTTTCTACATGTGGATTAAAGAAATTCAGTGTATCGATAATATTCTGAATATAATTGAAGGGAAACACAGCCTTCTGTGAGATTTTGTAACCACAACCTAGTGGGCGAAGGAGACCCAGTAGGAGCACAGTACGGAGCTACTCCACTCTAGTTCTGACTGCGGGGCAGGGAGGACTCAGGTTCACCTGCTGTCTTCAGTAAAAACACGAGAGGACACAGCCTCTACACGAAGGTCATAGAACCTGGCAAAGGTGTTGGGTGTCGCCCAGCCTGTAGCCATACAGATGTCTGCTAGAGAGGTGCTGTGAGCCAACGCATGAGATGAAGCGACACTTCTTGTTGAGTGACCTCTCAGTCCTAAGGGGCACAGCTCTCCCTGGTAAAGATAGGCCAGGGAGATGGCTTCAACCACCCAATGGGCCAACCTCTGTTTGGAGACAGCATTCCCTTACTGCTTTCCACCATAGCAAACAAAGAGCTGCTGGTAGCATCTGACGCTCCGAGTTTGGTCAGTGTAGAGACGCAGAGCGCGTACAGGACATAACAACTCTAAGGCTAGGTCTGCCTCCTCCCGGGGCAGAGCTTGCAGGCTCACTACCTGATTGTGGAAGGGCTTGGTAGGAACCTTTGGCATGTAGCCAGGCCGGGGTCTCAGGATAATGTGAGAATCAGCCGGGCCGAACTCTAGGCACTCTTCGTCGACAGAGAAGGCTTGTAGGTCCCCCACCCTCTTGATGGAGGCCAGCGCAGTCAGGAGCGCTGTTTTCAGCATCAGATACTTGAGATCTACTAACTGGAGGGGCTCGTCGGGCAACGGCGAGGTCCCAAGAGGGTACGAGGTGTGGGCTCAGGGGATAAACCCGATCGTGCATTTCTGTGGGTCCTCTCCGTGAGAGGAACAATAGTCGACGAACAGACCCCCTCTAAAAGCATAAGCCTGCCTCGTAGAGGGGGCTCTAGCTTGAGTGATGGTATCTACCATGGAGGTCTGCCACGTCCCGTGCAGGTTCCAGAGATCGGGGTGCGGGTGCCAAATTGTGCCCATCCCCTGAGAAAAACAGACCTTCCTCATGGGGATCTTCCAGGCAGGGGCTGCCGCGAGGTACATGAGGTTGGCAAACCAGGTCCGGGAGGGCCAGTATGGTGCTACCAACAGGACTTGCTCCTCGTCCTCCCTGATCTTGCACAGGGTCTGTACAAGGAGGCTCACTGGGGGAAAGGCATACTTGAGCCTAGGAGGCCAGCTCTGTGCCAGTGCGTCCCTGACGAGTGTATGTGCAATGAGCAGACTTGGGGGAGGCGAAGAGGTCTATCTTGGCCTTGCCGAAGTGGCTCCAGATCAGCTGGAATACCTGAGGGTGGGATGCCCTCGGCGACGAGCAGGCGGAGGCTATGCACTCGAGGACTGGCTGGCCCTGCGAGGCAGGATGCGAGACATCTCCTCGGTCTGCTTCTGGACTGCTGAGAACTCCTGCACATCGCACCCGTGAGAGGGTTCAACACCCACACTTTTTTACAATTTTCCCGCAGTTTTGAACAAACGCCTTCGATTCGCTCCTCCGTTTCTCTGGCCGCTCTGTGTCTATGCTCGCTTCAGCTCTCCTCTCCCCTCCCTTTCAAACATGACACCGGCTGATGATTGGCTGTTCTCCCTTAAGTCTTGCCTCTCTTGATGTGTTAGATTTATCGGTCAGTTCGTGCAGAGGAGGCGAGAACAAATGGTTTTTATGATTAATTACATCTCCGTTTTCCAGGTACTTCGAATGTTTATGCTTTTGAGGTTTTTAAATAAGCTTGATATATGTTTGGGAAGATGTTCTGTTTATGTTTTGTTGACATGTCGAATGTTTTCTGTATTATATTTAGTTTTTTAGACTAATGGCAATTGCTAATTGGGATAGTGCTCAGTAGCTAACTTAGCTAAATTCGGCTATGTGTGTGGCATGCAATGCATAAAGTAACTGTGATGAAAAAGGCAGGAAATTGATGAGGAGGGACAAATGGACAATGTTAAGGACTTTTGGTTCTTTTAAATGAGAGATATAGTTGGTCATATATTATTTGGTCAGTTGTTGTTGTTGTTGGTTGCTTCTATATATGTACATTAGGGGTGTAACGATACGCGTATTTGAACCGTTCGGTACGAGTCTTTCGGTTCGGTACGCATACAAACATTTTATTGAGGAAACAATGTCTAACAAGCCCGTTTTTCTATCTGAAGTCTCCCTATACGTTCCATGACAGATTTCTTCAAATAAACATAAAGAAATGAAGGCAGCAGGTTAAGAAAAAAATATGTATATTTTACCCTATAAAATCACAACAGTTTGTTGATCTTGTCTCTAAACACAAATAAAAGTAGACTCTTTACAGTTCATGATTGACATTTAAATAACGGCGTAGGCTATTTTGTTTCTGAAAAAAATGAAAGCGATTGCGCTTTTGCCTCTGCTACCTGCTCAGCACACTTCAGCCTCTCCGCACAAACATAACCCACATTTATTATTAATCCAGAGCTCCATATACGAGAAAGCTATATGGCCAAAAAGGAAAGTTATTCACTTCATGGTGTAGAGAACAACAACAGGACCCAGTTAACTGCCCGGTTGGTACAGTGCTGGAGTTCCTGCAGGTTTGTTTCTCTACTGGTGTCACCCACTCCACCTTGAAGGTTTACGTGGCGGCGATATCGGACTACCACTCCTCTCTTGGTGGACATAGAGTTGGTAAAGATCCCCTGGTCATACGCTTCCTCCGCGGTGCGCTACGGTTAAGGCCACCAGTACGCTCCCGGGTACCTACCTGGGA
Organism: Enteromius anoplus; assembly: GCA_032359395.1. NCBI lineage: Eukaryota > Metazoa > Chordata > Actinopteri > Cypriniformes > Cyprinidae > Enteromius > Enteromius anoplus. The sequence continues at coordinate 12,879,392 of JAUMHG010000038.1, forward strand.
CCTGTCTGTGGTGTAAGAAGCCCTCTGTGGGCCACCATTTGAACCCATAGAGGAAATTTCTGATCCTCTATTAACAATAAAAACCAAACTTCTTTTGGCGTTGTGTTCTCTGAGGAGAGTAGGCAACCAGGCATGGCCAAAGCCTTCCTGTACCCGTGAGCGGGTTACAGTCCGAAGGTGCCTACGGTTACACCACAGCCAGTCATACTACAGGCCTTTAACCCACCTCCCTTCAGGGAGCCTGGTCAGGAAAAGTTGAACTGTATGTGTCCAGCGCGAGCACTGGACACGTACGTCCACAGAGCTGCCCTATGGAGAAAATCAGATCAGTTGCTCGTATGCTTCGGTCCTCCCAAGAAGGGGCTACCAGCAACGAAACAAACTTTAAGCCGTTGGATTGTGGATGCCATCAACCTATCTTATGAGTCATCTGGTCTCCCGCCTAGGCTAGGAGTCAGAGCTCACTCAACCCGTGGTGTGGCGGCCTCGAAGGCCCTACTTTCTGGGGTCTCCATGGCCAACATCTGCGATGCTGCAGGGTGGTCGACCCCCCTCACATTTATCAGATTTTATGGACTCGACTTACGTGCAACAAGTTCTGCTGTTCTCTCGACCTAGCTGTGCTCAACCACACACTAGGCAGGGAATTAAAAAGTCTGGAGGCGTAGGCATCTCGTCCCCAAAGCGTCTCGTTGACACAGCTTGAGTTCCTGAAAAGGAACGTCTCAAGTTATGAAGTTATGAAGATGCTGCGTCTCGGAGCCATACTTTTGCATTCCCTGCTGGCGCTCCGCTGAACGACAGGAGCTGTTTGCCAGCCAGCATTCCATGTGCTTTTATACTTCCTGGCCAGTGACGTCACTGACGTCCCAATTCATCAATGGCTGATTCAACACACTGTTCAGAGTTGTCACGCTGAAGGTGTTCCCCAAAGCGTCTCGTCGACGCAGCATCTCGTTCCTTCAAGGAACAGGGTTATATTCATAACCTGAGACGTTTTTTATGTAGTTTAAAAAAAGAATTTAACATTCAGAAATATTTCGAAATTTATTAATAAATTCAGAGTTTAATTTATTTATTTGAAATATAAGTCTTGGTAAGATTTTAGAGGAATTATTTCCATTAACATGCCCATTATTAATAAATCGGCTGTTTGTCAAGCACATATTTGCCACAATGATATTCTACAACAACTGCCTTTTTTATAAACTATTAATAAACTGCAAATGAGGAGTTTAATGAAGCATACGCCAGAGTTAATGGTTTGTTAATATTGGGAACTGGACCTTAAAAATATGTGACCAAAATTTGAGTAAATCCAAGTAAAATCACAAGCTTTGCTTACATAAATTTAGATTGTGGGCCAATAAAATAAGACATTTATCCTAAAAGATCAATAGTTCAATGATTATGTATGGCCAAAATACAATATGCTACATCTACTATATCTACAAAATTGCAGAACATTTATTGTTTCAAGTGACAACAGGCTTGACTATTAATAAGCGTGAACCATTATTATCACAATTCCCTGCTTGATTACATAAAATAATTCTAAAATCAACTGTGATTACACTGTGAAACATAGCATCCAATGTTTCTGTCAGTTGTAGCCAACAGAAGAAAAAAAAAGGTTGGTTGTGATAATTGTACATTTATTAAATCCAAATCACAGCCGACAATTCAACATTGGAAACAGTTAATAATGTGCGAGTTGTTTCTGACCTCCTTGTAGACCTCACACCATTCATCAAACACTAAATTATGCCATTATTACAAAAGCTGGATTCTGGAAATGTCAGCAGTGCATCCGTACATGTCTCAGGTGAAAACATGATTCATATTCCATTAAGTCTATACATAAAAGAGTACCTATCCTGCCTGAAATAAATGGTCTTGACCTTCATAAAAATGAGATTTTAAATGCAAATTAGCTGGAGAGGGTGCGAAAGAAGAGCTCATCAATAGCTTTGGCATGAATACCGATGATAAATGTGGCTGTTTCATAATCAATAGCTCCCCGCAGATGTAGGATGCAAATTCATATGTAAATATATGTAGAAATCATCCAGCACGACCCACAGAGCCTGTAAATGTAAAAATGAAAGTTAATGGCAAAGTGTTGGAATGCATTTGACAGAGCTTTTACAGTTTAGTCTTGGAAGTGACTTTGTAGGCCGCTGAGAGTTGTTCGCTTTAGTCTGACTAGAAATGATTGTACATGTGAGCTTATCATACTCCATGCACATGGCAGCTGTGTGCCTATTACTCCTCTATTGGTCCTGGATGATAGAGCCAGAAACTCCTCCAGGTTCCAGGATCCATCACTATTTAGACCGACAATCCCGTAAGCCCAGCACGACGCCAAAGCAGCTTATTTTCCATGGGGTGATAACTGAAGGGAAGACGGTACGGCCCATCATTAGAAGCAGGCTGCAGCATAATAAAACCAAAGTATAGGTCTGTATCCGGCCACCACTTACCATGCTTTTGACTCCTGGAGTAAAAGCTGGTATCATTCTGGATCAAAGAAGATGATAATTTTTGGAAAAATCTATTTGTTTACATCCCCACTTTTCGGCTGGTGCAAAACCCTCTGGAATTACTAGTTTAAATCTGCCAGCTTTGCTCATGCAACCACATGTCACATGATGTAGATACCGCAACTTTTTCAGTAAACATGATTACTAAAACTAACAAAACCAATACAATATAAATGATACAAATAATATCAGTACCAACTCAAATTTGTAAGTAAAATAAGGTAAATAGTTAGACACTTTGTGTTTCAGAACTGTTTCAGAACAACATTTCACATTATACAACTTTTTTGGCATTGATGATTCTATGAGCAACCTTTAACATCCATGGAAACTTTCCATTTCACAAAAGTTTCTTTATAGAGGAAAAAGTTCTTCAGATAAACGGTTTAAGGGGACCTAAATCAGGCAGGTTTGGCCAATCGCACAGGGGCGTAGATTTAGGGTGGACGGTGGGGATGTGTCCCCACCAATATCCTCCAACCATTGAAATGCCCCACCAATAATTTAATCCACTATAAAAAAAAATCGTGCTGTCAACATTAAACTAGACACACAGAAAGGGTTAAAGCATGTTCCCTTTCGACATTTCACTCATACTGCGTCTGCTAAGACGCATGGGGAAAACTCCTTTTTCCCCCTAACTGAAGCCTATTATAAAACGCAGTTTGTATAAAACTATGTATGTATGTATAAAACTGCACGGTCGTTGGGCCGTTGCTAGGGGACTTATTTTAACCAATTAGGGAAGGACCCGCCAACAACAGGCCAATGCCGACGACCACACCCCTTCGGCGCGAAGCATTGGCTGCGACAGGCGCCAAAGCGGGGTGATGGCGCGAACCTTGTCTATATAAGACGAGGAATCGCCCGCCAACTTCAGATCATTCTCCTTTAGCAACGGATTCTTTGCTGTGCCTGACTGGAAGCCATCTACTACAACCAACGCTCTTCTAGGCGCGCCGAGTTGGGTAAGATCACGCCGGCGCAGCCCCCGCATGTTTCGCTGCCTCGAGAGAGAGAGAGAAAGTTCTCCCCCGTCCGGTACCTCTCTGAGGAAGCCCGTCCCTCCGCTTCAGCGAGCGACATGGTTTCGTTCGGGGTATCGGATGACGAGCTGTTGGAAGAGGTTTCCCTGGCAGCTTCGGAAATGGATGAGCTGTCGGGCTCTGAGAACCCCGCCCCATCCGTTCCGTCTGGACAGAACTCCAAGAAGCCGGACCTCGACGCCAAACTCTTCCGCGTCCTGTCCAAAGGCTGTCTCCGAGCTCGGACTGGACTGGTCCCCCTCCGGAGGTCCACGAGGAGCTTGCGAAGTCGTGGAAGTCCCCGTACTCCACGAGGCTCAACACTCGGGCTTCTGCCACCTTCGCCTCGCTCGATGGCATGAAGGAGAAGGGCTACGAGGCGCTGCCGCCCCTCGAGCAATCCGTGGCTGCTCACCTCTGCCCCCCTTCTTCAGCTGGATGGAAGGAGAGGCCTCTTCACCCCTCGAAGCCATGCATTCCCGCATTTGAGGAGGCAGGGTCCCCTTTTTAAAGGCGACCACACAAACTCACAGAAAGAGCAGTTTCACACTATCACAAAATGTCATGAGTTATCAGTCCCTACACAGCGACATAACGATAGACATAATAAAACCCTTATCACTCCACATGAATGCCTGGCACGCCATTCCCGGTGTGTCAAAATGGGGATTGGGGATATTAGAAAAAGGCTACAGCCTTCAGTTTTCCAAAAAACCAAGGCCCTTCAGCAAAAACGTACATACTTCGGTTTCGAGCCCTGCCGCGCGAGCGCTTAGAGCCGAAATAGACGCGCTGATGTCAAAAGGGGCAATTCAGATTGTTCCCCTCTCAGACAGAGAAAAAGTGCATTACAGCAGTTATTTTCTAATCCCCAAGAGAGACGGCGGGCTCAGGCCCATTTTAGACTTAAGGATTTTGAATCGCACCCTTCACAAACAGCCCTTCAAAATGCTAACTCTGCCGAAAATCCTCTTTCAAATTCAGCCAGGAGACTGGCTGTTTTCGCTGGACCTGAAAGACGCTTACTTATATATTCAGATAGCCCTCCCATTACAGGCCAGTTTTGAGATTCGCCTTTGAGGGGATTGCATATCAATATACGGTCCTTCCCTTCGGTCTCTCCCTAGCCCCCCGTGCATGTACAAAGTGTATGGACGCAGCGCTTTCCCCTCTTAAAGCGTTGGGAATTCGCTTGCTGAACTATCTGGACGATTGGCTCATTCTAGCCAGATCGCGAATAGAAGTGAAGAGACACAAACGCATATTACTCAACCATTTGCATCAACTGGGACTCAGAGTGAATTTCGCAAAGAGTAAACTGACCCCCAGCCAACAGATAGTTTTTCTGGGAACAGTGATAGACTCACCGGAGCGAGCCACGAGCATTCGAACGAGCGCAGCCTATTTCGAGCCCGGCCCCCGGCGCACTCTGAAAGCTTTCCAAAGGATGCTCGGGTTGATGGCAGCAGCCTCGTCGGTTCTGCAGCTCGGTCTCCTGTGAATGAGACCCCTGCAGTTCTGGTTAAAGCAACGGGTGCCGCCACGAGCCTGGCGTCTCGGACGAAAAAAGCTCAGAGTAAATTCAGCTTTTTTCTCAGCGCTACGCATGTGGAAAGACATTCACTGGCTGCAAAAGGGAATCCCTCTTTATGTGATGAACAGGAGGAGAGTAACTCAGGTCATAAGCAGAGTCAAGGAGGAGGGCCACAAGCTTCTCTTGGTAGCCCCTCTGTGGCCGAGCCAGAGATGGATGGCGGCCTTTATACAATGCTGTCAGCAGCTCCGTGGCCAATTCCCCTGAGACGCGACCTGCTATCTCATGCGAAGAGCACAATCTGGCACCCCCAGCCCGAGCTGCAGGCTCTTCATGTGCGGCCGCTCGATGGGAGCCTACTTGTCTCCCAGAGCGTGTGTTAAACACTATTTCTCAAGCTAGAGCCCCGTCCATGAGACGCCTCTATGCTTTAAAGTGGGCTGTGTTGTCTAGCTGTTTGTCTGCTTCGGTGTCCTCTCCAAAGGGCTACCGGTCTCGAAGCAAAGACTCGCAAATTGGGTTGTGAACGCTATTTCACTGGCTTACTCTTCAGCGGGCCTAGAATGTCCCTTGGGACTTAAATGTCATTCTGCTAGATCCACTGCCTCTACCTGGGCCTGGGCTAGTGGTGTTTCTCTATCAGAGATATTTGAGGCGGCCGGCTGGGCTTCGCCGTCCACTTTTGCCAGATTTTATAATCTGGACATCCCAACGTTGCACGCTAGGGTTCTCTCTGCTGAGTGACACTTGCTGTTCGAGCCGCTCTAACCCGAAAGCGAACTCGCTTTTCTGTGCAGTCCCGCCCACAGTGCTGGACAGCACTTTCGTCTCTGAGCTCCCTTATGCCAAGCGAGTCAGACCATGCTTATTGTCAGTACAGGCTCCCTAACTGCAGTCT
>JAUMHG010000038.1:12960067-12970805 GCA_032359395.1 Enteromius anoplus
GGCGAGTTCCCATATGTAACGTCTCCGTTCCCTCCTTCAGGGAACGTGGGTTACGATAGTAACCTAGACGTTTTCCGTTTTTGTTTTTCCGTGCTTGACTTTGGACTGTTTCTATGTTTACTGTGTGATCACCGCCTGCCCTGATTCTCTGCCTGTGTACCCGACCTTGATTTTGCTCACTCTCCGTTGTATTGTTTCCCGTTGTTTGACCCTGCCTGCTGTTTATGAATAATATACTGCACAAGGATCCGCACGCCTCCGACTACTACGTTAAAGAAAACTTCGCCACTACAGGATCCAGCAGTGTTTTCAATCCACCAAGGCAAGGTAACAATCAGGATCCTCTGTCTCTGCCATTTTCCAATGTGAAAGAGAATTTTTGGCATACAGTTATCTGGTTGCGGAAGAGCATGACAATAAAATGAAGTATTGTTTTCTGCTTGGGCTGGATCCAGAGATCCTCTACTCACTGCCCTGGGCTGAACCTGACTGGTCATTGGTCGAACTGATTGACTTTGTTCTTTGGTATTGTGGATCGAATTTCACTGTAGGAGAGGTGAGAGAGGAGGTCTCCTATGGGAGCAATAGTCAACGACACCACTGTCCAGCAATCATCAACCAGGAACCATGATCACAATCAAGGTCTGCAGACAAGATGGCTGCCACACCCGAGCCGCTGCACAAGATGGCTGTCACAATCGAGTAGCTGCACAAAATGGCTGCCACACCCAAGCCGCTGCACAAGATTGCCGCCCTGCCTCAGCCAGTCAACAGCCAAAATGGCCACCCTTCATCAGCCAGGGTCAGCAGTCAAGATGGCCGCCCTGCCTTAGACACTCCTGCAATCTGCTCTGCCCTGGAGGGTCTCTGTCCCGCCTTCTACACCTGGGACCTTGAGCGAACTGGAAGCAGGTACGAACTGGCCAGTTCGAGTGAACTGTCTGCTCCGCCACCTGTTCCACCAAGGTGGGCCTCTCTGCCACCAGCTCCACCCAGGTGGGTGCCTCCACCTGTTGCTCCTGCCTCCCGCTGTGCCCCGGAGGGCACCACTGCCGTTTACAATGACACTGCTTTACCACTTTCCTGGGTGATGTGGAGTGTCTGGAAGCCGCTCCTTAGAGCAGGGGATATGTAATGATATAGTATATTATATAATAATATAGTTCTATTTTTCTGTTTTCCTTTTTTTTTGTGTGTGTTTTAACCTACGGCACAGGTGCGACTTTTCGGAGGGAGGGCGTTATATAATGTTCCTTGTCTGTCTGGTCCTGTTCTCCCCCCTGTCTTTGTATTTTTTGGTTTAGCCCTCATTATGTTCTGATTAGTTTGCTCGTCTCACCTGTTTTTCTCAGCTGTCCTCACTTTAGCCTTTCAGTTTCTCTGTATATAATCCGTTGTCTTTTGAGTTCAAGTTATCCTTGGTTACAGTCTTACGTGCTCTGTGTTCTGTGTCGCTGTTTGTTTCGCTGCCTCGTCAGCCTTTGTTTTCGTGTTCTGGAATGATTAAGTTTACATTTTGGATTTCTCGTCTCCTCTGCTCTCTGCCCTCGCTGAAAGGTGCGGCTGCACACACAAAACAGACCACAATTGTGACACCGATCTTGATTTTGCTTTTGTATTGTTTGCCGTTGTTCGACCCTGCCTGCTGTTTATGAATAATATACTGCACATGGATCCGCACACCTCTGACTACTACGTTACAGTAACTTTTTTCATATTCTGACACATACGTTGGCAGTAGAAACCAAATTAAGTCTGAAAAAAAGTGTGCATAGAATAATTAGAATATTTCTCAGCTTTGACCATATTTGATTATCACTTTATATCGACAAAGCTTATTTAGGTTTAGACTCAATTCAACAGGTTGTTCCCTTTGTGTTATGTTTTAATAAAATGCGTTTAAATAATCCACTTACAGGCGGTTGCACTTTAACACTTTCTTTAAAAAGTGCTACAAGATTAAATTTGCCTTGATGATGTAATAAAAGCTGTTAAACACTTAAAAAATGCTTTAAGTGCTTAAACTCCTCAGCATTTTACGGTACTTCAAACAAGTGCTTCTTGAAATCCAGCCCTCTGAAAGGCCAAACTCAACAGTGAATACAATTACCCATCTATAATAAAACACCCTGACGAAAGTGCTGTCACCCAATAAAATATGGAAACCCTAATTAACTGATTAAATACAATGAGCATGATTACAGTTATAAAGAGCGTAACGGAAGTCATAATAATCACCACTACAGTTAAAAAATAAATAAATTGATTTAGAAGGCTAAATGCTGGCATGTTTATTTGACGTTGATGTTTTATGTTTATTTTGAAAAAAAATTCCTCAGTCTCTGTTTAGTTTATTGCAGAATGCATACTGGCTTCAGTCTTTCAATTTATGAAATCAGCCACAACAAAAAAAAATTGAAAAAAACATATCAGACCCAAGGATGCAGTCATGTTGGCAGTAAGTACAAATTCGTTGCCAGCTCTGAGATCACTGACAAGTTTGCTTAAAACATTTCTGAGAATTGAATGCATTTTCATTAAAATGTGGTGTAGCCTAACTGTTGAACTATTTGCAATCTGGACTAAACCAAACAATGTAATATTTAAGTTGTCTCATTGGCATGGTTGTAACAGATGGCTTTTTTTTTTTTTTTTTAGAAAATAACTCTGCTTTTAGATAATTAAAGGAGTGGCACAATACAGGCAAATAAATGATTTGCTATTTTATACATGTTTACAAATCTTATAATAAACCTGCCAGACTATTGCAGCTACTATATTGTATTATTTCGTGATATGGTACAGTAACACATTTTCAATACACGTTTACTAATGTCATTGTAGCATGGTAGACAGTCATAAATTAGTTTGAACCCGGTTTTATAATTCAAAAGTTTTCTATCTGTTAAAATATTATTTTCCAGGAAGTTGCTCATTGTCCTGACTAAAATAATATGAGTTCATGAATTGTTTAGACAATCCATGGCTCCCAGGAGAATAATCACTTTAATACAGCTGCCCTACTGGCTCAGGTGACAGTGACCTTTGGCTCTCCTTGGTTGATGTGAATAAAGAGAGAGAAAGTGCCAGGAAATTACTTGGCTTCATGCATGTTATGACACTTTCAGGGGGGTGAACTGTAGATGAACTGTACATTTAATTTAAATGTGCATAATAAGCTTAATTCGCCCTTAAGCTGGTGCATAATTTGACACCAACGCTTGTTCATAAAAACAATCTATGAAGTGAAGGCAGACTGGATGAGCTTGATTGAATTTGATTGGGGAAAAAAGCAAGTTCTTTGGTTGGTTTCATTTGAATTTTGAGGATTTTAGGCAGTTAAAAATATTAAATTAATCTAAAAATAAAACTCTAAGTACTGAATTATTAAAAAAAATATATAATACAAAAATAACCCTGATCATAATTTGACATTAAAAAATTAAATCTGGGTTTCTACTTTTTTCATAGATTCCTAATGGCTTCTGCAAGTCAAGCAATACAAGTGCTTCTAAAATTCTGTTATCAGATCGGCCTTCACATATTTAGTGGTCATTCAGAGATATACATGTGGGACTACTGCTTCATTCTAGTTATATGGATGTGTGCCCAGGCCTAACACAGAATACATGTATATCATGTGTGTTCCTTAATCTATTTAAGTTGTTTCACAAACTTTAACAGAGCATATGAAGTTTTACAACAGTAACACACAAGCAAATACACACATACACAAATTTAAGTACATTTAAGTATTTAAAATATTTTATTTGAATAATGATTTACAGTATTTCAAACTACCTAAGTGGTCAAAATGCATTTGTATGTATTTAAATCATCTGTTAAAGGCATAGGACTGCAAAATGTTTGTCCAATGGAATCCCTCAGCCCAAGGGCTATGATAGGCTTATCGATATTTATCAACTGTACACCAATTTCAATATAGATTTAATTAGATTATGAATAAAAAACAAATACAATTCAAAATTAAAATAGACATATGCATTTGAAGGCAATAAGAGTACAGTCAAATGTTAGGTGTAGGTCAGGGAGTGTCATCGATTAGACGAGATGTGGTGAGATGTTTTTTAGTCTAGTCCAAGACTGCTTAAACAGTTTAAACATTTAGAAAACACATCATGAACTTGTGGAGGTTTATTCCTTTTCACTGCATCTCATATGTTTTTAAAGACAATCTGAGTGATCGTCTGTCTGAATAAATTGGGTTAATTTACAATTAGTACAATAAATACAGTGGTTAAATAAAAAAAGAATAATGTGATGTTTTGGGATTTTTTTTTTTTGTAAAATAAAACAGCACTCCTATTAAATAATACATTTGTGAACAGTATAATCATTTCACTTGACATAATCAAAACTGAGAAAACATAAGCATAATTAACAGACCCCACAGCAACAGTCATCAAATTCATGAGATCACTCAATACATCCCTGAAGCAGAAACACACACCAGCAAGATCCACCGATTAGCTCAAACATCAGTTTATCCTGTAATTATAACTCAAGGGAGAGGCTTAGTTGTGTGACATTAGACCTCCACTCTCCTGTTAATTTCTTTAGCGCTGTCTGATCCTGAAATCTACGTTCCCCAGTGGAATAATTACAAATAACATTGCAACTCTCAAACAATTCAATTGTTTGTTTAATACTTGCTCGCTTTCAAGCGTTTGTTTTCCAGAAACACGCATCAACAATATAGTTAATTGCCTTTTATGTGTTTATCAAAATAAGTTGGTGGACTGAATTGTTGCGTTTGAACACATATTTCTCAAGATCAAACTGAATGATTGCGGACCAACACAAAACAGCACTACAAACTAGCTTTGGGGGAGTCTCAGTTTTTCAAGTGGAGAGATTAAGAAATTGAATTAGATGCCCAACGGTTTTAAACCCTTATGTCACTGCAAGAAGAACCACTGGCTTCCAGAAAGCTCAAAACATCTGCAGTGTAGGCCTATGTGAGTGATGCATGCCCATTCAGGTACGCTATATTTAGTGCTGTTAAATATGCAAATCTGTAAAAACAGTTATTAATTTTCTCTGTAATATATTAAATTTTAACCCGAATTACAACACAACATGCAAAATCAAAATGGGACTTATGAATTTAGATTGTCACCGTAATAAACAAGACCCCACTTCAAATCATCCAAGCTCCATTGGGTCAGGTATCAGGTATTATTCCAGTAATAAAATCATAACTCATGTCTTATGTCAATCTCATTTAGCAGTGTGACATGGGCTAATGTGTATTCAATTCAATAGAAAATTCAGCCATAGTGGGAAAAAAGTTAACACTTTTTGTTTCTTAGTCCCTTTTCAACAATCTGTTCACAATAAGTAGCTTTGCACCTACATGTCAACTAACTAACTCTCATTAGAATATTATTACACTCTCTAATTAATATCTGCTAACTCTTCATTGTGATGGTCTCCCAAAAGACGTTCTACTGACCATAAGTAACTTTGCAAGTACATATCAACTTATTCTAACCCTAACCCTACCAGTCTACTAATACTCTGCTAGCATTCTATTGAGAGTTAGTAGATATGTACGTACAGTAGGTGCAATGTTACTTATAATCAAAGGGACCATCAATATAAAGTAAAGTAAAACCAAAAAGGAGTATTGATAGCCAGATAGAGGCCACTCTTGAACTGTGACCAGCGAAAGAGAGGGATTTGAGATAGTTGTCATCTGGTGACACATGCTGTATCGGATAGCAGGATGTTAGTATTTTGTATCTAACCCAAATGTTTAGTGAAAAATAACAATTATTGTAATAGATAATATACCTGATACCTGGGCCATTGTCCTTTACACATCCTTCACACAAGACTAGGTCCCATCTTTTGAGTCCTCAAAGGTACCATTTTTAATGCTTTTAGATTTCTTGAGAACTCAAAAGCAATGTTAGTTTTAAGTGGAAATGTCACAAAAGAAAGGGACAAAATTAATTTTATTAATATAATATGTAAATTTAAAAAGAAAGTGCTTTGTGATAAAAAAAAATGTCACAGCAAATGTTTACTGTTTGAAAGGAATTCCAAAACAGATGAATCACTTTATATGTGATTTTTTACACTTAGTTATAGTTAAGACAACATTTTTGTGGCAAGGTTCAAACTTTCTTCAAGGGAATTTATAACATTTATGAAACCATTACAGTAAGAAATCATATAAATATTTATATTCTGAAAGACAGGGAAAAGCACATGAAACAAATAATACAATATGTGATTTGTGTTTTTCAAGAGATCGACATATACTTGGTAGAGTTAAGTATGTGAATGTTCTTTAGATGTCCTTTCAGCTTCTCAATTCAAAATGTATACTGTATTTATTAGAATTAGATAATATTCATAAATATTATAGTTTAAAATTTATATTCCTTAAACATGAAACAGAACATGGTAATACTTTCACTATTTTGTATTCATACTCTGATACAAACAGTTTTGTATATGTCATACACAATTTAAGCAAATAAATGAATTGCTAATCACATTGCAATAAATATGAGGACTTCCTTCTAAACTCATATCCTTCAATGCATTATAACAGACTCTCAGGTCAGATTTTTTATAAATGAAATGTCCACCTTTTTTATTGTTACATTTTAATACATGTCAAGTTTGTACACTCTCCCAAGCTCAAGTGATTGCTTGAGGTCATGGGTTCACAGGCATGACCGCTCACAATAAACCGACTCTGCTGCACCACCCATTTAACGGCCAAGTAAATTGTGTTTAACTTTTAATTTTCTTTTCACTAGATATTAATTTCCAATAAAAGTGCCATAATATTTTAAAGTCCTTGGCTGCAAGGTCAAGGCAGACACTACAACGTAATTAAGATAAAATTAATAGAAGGCATTTATGACTTAATTTGCTGCTGTTTAATTGAGCAGTTTAACTGTTTAAAAATATGGCCAGATTTTATCCTCTAGTACCACACCATTGAACTCATTGGTTGGGGTTGGTAGTTGGAGACCTGGACCTGTTCACTGATTTATATTTTGAGTAGGTTCATTTAAAGTTACCACAAATTGTGTAATCTGTTCACTTTTTAATATTCAATACAAATTCAGCTGGCTTTATATGATGTGTTTTTATGCCCTAAAGAAAGCACTCCAAGCAAGTCCTTATTCTACATTTTAGTGCAAAATACAGAAACTCTGTGAGAAATGGGCATCTGGGGGATATTACAGCAGAGCTGCAGCGCTATATGACAGAGTTGGTTACTGAGGTCTGAACAGTGCAGTTTTGCTGGAACGATCCCTCTTTATAATATATCAGCTTGTTTTGACCTTGGTGTGGATACGTAGATAAGTCCTAAGGAAAAAAAATAAAAATCTCCAGAGGAGAGGAGTCAGAGGAAATCTACCGCCCTGACTGGCCATAAATTTATCACAATATGAGGAAGATCAATTATTTAGGCCATTGGACAAGGCCACAATGAATAAAAGGACAAGAATAAGAAACACACAGTGAGGGTACATCAACTTGAGAAGAAAAATTCTAAAAGAGTAAACAATTTGAAAATATGTCGGGGACAAATGAATGGGATACTGCTAGCCAGAAATGTGATCAATACAAACTCGAAACATTGAAGGAGAGCACATTCTGCTTCTGTGATGACTAACATATTGTTATGTGACTTGTGGTGTTTCATTATTACAAAGAGTGCTAACAATGTCAGTAATAAGCACTCAGAAGACTACTGCGGCTGAATCTCTCGAACTCATCGTACACCCGAAACAGCAAGTTTACTGACACATTCTGTATGAGGTTCAAATTGGGGGCTGACATAATTAGTGTAAAGGTTTGACTCCAAAATTCATCTCTACCTGAATCCAAAGAGGGAAGTGAGTAGTGCTCCACAGGCTGCTTTTTGATGGGCCTGAGGTTATAGAAATGTCATTTCAACCCCACAAGGTGGCTTGCGGGGAGCCATGATGACAATTAATTCTCCTTCTGGTTATGACAGTGACAAAATACCGCCTGCTTCAAGCTCCAACCCCATTTGGAATGGAAATAAGTCTCCCTCTCGTTTGCTACAAGAAAAATGATCCCCTATATTTATCTTATAACTTCTCTTTTCTGAGGAATTATGAAAGTGGGTCATGTGATGAGTTGATTAACCATTTGACGTCTTTGTATGGGTTATGAGGGACACATTACAAAAACAATAGGTTAAAATATTTATTTTCTCTGTCTGTGTTAGTTAGCAGCTATGAAATATGTGTGTGTGTGTGTGTGTGTGCACCTGATAGTTAAACTGGCACCTAGAAGCATTCAATAACATAAAACTGAATAAATCTGATTTTCGTACTGTCAAATTGGATTCGATATAGGGGTTTGGAACAGCATTTCAAGTTTTGTGTGTCAGATAAATTAGCTTAGAAGCAAACCAAACATTTTTTCTTCTGGATTCCCACAACACAGTGTAATTGATTGGTGCATCCCAAATTGGTCTGTATCAGAAAACGGGAGGTATGCCAGACGTCACACTCAATCAACCTCTCTGCATCTGCAAATGTCAAAAGAAACATGAGGTGAATGGAAATGCCTGGGAGACAAAAACCTTTACCAGTAACCTACATGAGTGCTACAACTGGTGCGCCGTGTTTTGATAGACAGCAGGCTTCTAAATAATAAACTACAACCAACAGTATAATTGTGTATATTTAGGACAGCAAAATTAGGCTTGTCCGCTTTTAAAAGGGAGAACATGCTTCCTAAATCTATTGGTCACTTATTAATATAGCTAATGCAGTGTTTAGCTATTTATTTATTTTATGTGTTGGCTGGTGAGTAACACTTCTGCTTTCTTATGCAGTTACAGCATTGACAGATTTTTTATTCAACCTATGCCATTTTCATCATTTGCATATTCGTGGGTCTGTGTGGTTTATGTTAATGTTAAAGAACATAGAAAATGCTATTTTCAGTAAATGCTTAAACCTTTCCCAAAATGAAAAGTGTGTCTTAATTTACTCATCCTCAAGTTGTTATTTTGCAGAAAACAATTCAATTTACTATGAAAAATAGATGGGGGAATAATAACATTTTTCTCAAAATGCTTTAATGCTCCGAAGGGAAAAAAAGTAATGCATGTTTGGAACAACATGAGAGTAAGTACAGTAAATGAGAAAAGAATATTTGATTTTTGAGTGAACTGTCCCTTTAAGGTTGTGTCACAGCTTCTATAAGGGTAATGCATTCCTGTTAGTTTCAAAACAAATACTTCTGGCTTTGTGAAAGAAACTTTTTCATCAACATTATTCTCATGTTGTTTTGTTGATTTTGACCAGTGCATATCTCACTATGGAGTAATTAAGCACTACACACTGATGCATAATTATCATAAAGATGGATGGCATGACAGCAGTGGTTAAAACGATTTCTACAAAATTGCCTTAGATTTAATTATTGAACAGTCTGTCTGGAATACTCTGATGCGTTTGTTTATATTGATAGTAACTTACTTGGTGCTTAGTGAAGCAGATATGTTATTTTATAAAGACATTTGTTAAACATGAAATTATCTTTCTAAAGATTATTGTGTTCTTTTATCAATTAAAATAAAATAAAATAAAATTAACTGAAACAGAATTAACTGAAAGCATTTCTATAAGCAAGCAACATCTAGTGTGCATGCTCCTCCATTTCATTTAAAAGCTAAATTCATTTACAATTAATTACAGTAATCAGAGCAATATACACTCCCAAATGTATTTTTTCCCACTACAGCCTGAATAATTACACACTAACATTTGGTATTGTTTTAATTACATATTCTGCTGAGATTTGTGCTTTGTAAATAAAGCAATAATTTCTGCTCTGTTTTATTTTCTTTCCTGTTTTTTCCACTACGACAGTCATCATTAGTATTCTTAGTATCATCAGTCGCCCCATGCTTTCTCTTCTTCAGTCTTAAAGCAGGTGAGCTCTGGTCCCAATTTTTACTCTCCTGTCCCCGGGCCCCTTCATGCACTCCTGTACTCAAGAGGCTGTGTTAACAGATTGCCAATAAGCTGCGTGTCAAGCTCCTTCAACACATGTCCCCTAGTCAGAGTAATGCTTCCCCCCATGGGAATGGAACTCTTACTCATCAAAGAGGCCTCCCTGTTTCATTGTCGTCTCTCTCTTAGCCCATTCAGTTTGATGAGAGGTCACAAGTTAAATGGCCCATCATGAGATGGAGATCTTGAAGTAGGAAGGTTTCGACTGGTTAAGTGCAGGTAATAGTTAAAAAAAAACAAATGCTTACTAAAAGTGATTGAGGGTGCGTACTTTTGACGAACTTGATGAATCTGTGATTTTTTCTTCAGGGCACAAAAGTAAAGTAAAAGCTGAAACATTTTCATGGAACCTTGGAAAAGCAATGCATTACAATTGTGAGGGGAAAACCTGTGTAGCATATTGATTAAGGGAAATGTATATAAATAATTACTATTAATTATGATTAATTGCAGTTATTTATATCAGCTGCCAGTAGTAACTGTAGCAGAATTACAATAAACCAATCTGTTCATTCAACGAACATATAGTGTAAGCTCATATAAACTCTAAGAAGGGAAATTTTCGTAGCAAGGGTCGAAATCGTAAAGAGACATTCATTTGCAAGGCAGAATAAGAAACGTCTAGGTTACTATTGTAACCCACGTTCCCTGAAGGAGGGAACGGAGACGTTACATATGGGAACTCGCCA
>JAUMHG010000038.1:12970905-12981876 GCA_032359395.1 Enteromius anoplus
GTGCAGCTGGATATTAATCAGCATATGCCAATTCATTGGCGTGTTTGTATACAAGCAGAGTAGATTTGCCATCTCGAGGCGAGATTCCTATTTGTCGGTCACCGACGTGACTCGGAGTGACCGACTGAAAGGGAACTATTATCCTTTACCCCCACACCCACCATGTATGTATACAACTTTACAGAAATTCAAGTGAATACATTTTTTTAATTACCCTAAATCCCCAAACAACTGTAGAGTATAATATTATTAAAGCAAGTGACAATATGGTTTGAAAAAAAAATCATAATAATGTTACAAAATTACATTTTAATGTCTTAGGTCAAAAATGACTCCAAACACTCCCAGTGTACATCCTAAGAGAACATCACAAAAGGGATGGTAAAACCAAAACATAAGGATCATGTAACAAAACCATGGACCCACAGTCAAATCTTCACAGGTCAAATGTATTCATGGGGTGAATAACATCCATATGTTTGCATAAAATAATGTCATATTCTGCATTTTTACATCAAATCCAGCATTGCTGATGCCGTTTAAAGGCAGAGGTCAAAGCATGCAATCTGCTTCACTAGTAAATACCACAAGATCCCAATCTCTTAAGTTGAATTTTAAACCTCTGTCTGTTTTTCTGGGTACATGGTGCTCTTTGAGTGATAGTTTCATGTTTGAGATTATTCTGTTTCCCTATATTGCTTTATGTGGCTGTATTCTTTACCTCCTTTTCCAGCTCTGAAGAAATGGCTGAAGCACCTCATCATTCTCAGAAAAATTGATTTTCCCCTGACAAGCTCATAACACTCAGTTTCATCTGATGCAAGGACAGTTAACAGGTAAACTCAACTGCACTCTCTTCTGTAGACATGTGGCTAGAATACCAATTAAATAAAAATAAAAAAATAATAATAATAATAATTCTCAATATTTTATTATGTTTATCTCTTACAAAGGTGACAGAAGAAAACAAACAACTATCAGCAGCCATTGCCGGGAATAAAAGCTATTGCTCAACAGATGAAATTGATGGCCTCGTGCTGCTGTCAGATCCAAACCAAATAAACATCCACAGCGTGTTTCACTCTATTGCATCAATGCTACAGCTTTGTGTTCCAAGAGGTTACAGCAAAATCAAAGTCGAGTTGAGAGTGAGCATCATGGGGCACTGCGTCCCGCTCTTCTTCAGACAGCAGAATTGGGGGACACAGGAACTATTGAGCTGCTCAAAGGAAATAAATTCAGCTAAGTAAACTGCATATTGTCAAACAAAGTAAACTGTTGTCTTGACAGGCAAGGCACAGGGACCATCACTACCGACTGTTATTCAAACCATCACGCAACATCCTGTCCTCCCATTTCTTCTTCTCCACGTAATTAGCTGAGAGCAGCGATGTACTAGATGTCAGTTCTTTTAGTTAAAATGTAGTATTTTTCTCCCCGGGTGCAGTTCTGTTGCTCTGCAGTGCTAGTGGAGAACCAGAGGCTTAGTGCCTTGTAGGATGTCAGAACAAGTTTAGAAGGAGTACCTCAAACAGCCTTTCAAATTGAATACTTTAGAAAAAGCAAAGGGCCATACTGAACAAAGTACTCTTGTAATGTCTGAGGTCAGTAAAATCCCGTACTGGATGGTCCAATACAAGCTAAGCAACTGGCACTAAGATGTATGGAAATCAACCTTTGTATTTGATATAAATGTATTCTGAATATACCGCAATGTAGGGCAACCACAGACACGGAAAGCAGCACTGCATCTTTGTGATATATCAAATGACTTTGGCATATTTGGTGTGTGCATGTATTACTTCTAGTACTCTGAGAAATTTACATACTTCGACATAATTGCTGCCAAAATTGTGTCTCTATAGATAAATGTTTTTGCCGTTGGCTGTGTCAGACGGTTGCATCACAGTTTATATATATATATATATATATATATAGTTTCACAATAGTCAAACAATGATTTACATTCCTGGAATTATCACTGGCCAAGCTCCCAGGCTTACATTTGGTAGGCCCTTCACTTTGGCCCTGCATTCTGGGTGACAGATCTCTGTGCTGCTGAGGACAGGCATCTCAAGGTGAAGTTAACAGAGGGAAGAGAGAGCAAGACAGACGTTTACCCAGAGAAGGTGAGAGTGCAAGATAAGCCAAGCTTAGGGACCTTGCTCTGTGCTTTAACACAGCTTTATTCATGGTTCACACATATGGGGTGCCATATTGGGAGGTGCCATATTCCACTTTCACCCCGGGAATATCCCAGAAATAACAGCAGATATATATCATAAGACTACAGAGTAACAAACGTCTTTAAATGGGTCATATTATGCTATTTCACTTTTTGAATTTTAGTCAGTATATAGCCTACAAAAATGCTATATAAGCTCTCTCACCCTCATCTGTGTTCGCAGATGCTGACATGACTTTCTCCTCAAACCACCTTACCACCACCAGGTTGCAGATGGACGAAGTACACAAATCAAGTACTTGAGTGAAAGTACAGATACATACAATGAAATATTACTCCAGTAAAAGTACTCATTTTTCAATTTTACTTGAGTGAAAGCACAAAAGTACTCGTTTTTTATGTACTTAAGTAAAAAAGTATTAATAGATTCTTAATTTTAAAGGCTACTTAATTTTATAAAAATATATATATATAATCTTACTGCATAAAATACCTGGGATTTTCCCAAAATAACCACTACTCAAGATATATTTCTGTGTTGATTGGACCACGTTGACGAGCATGTTGTAGTAATGTTCACTGTGAAGGTTACACTGCAATGTACCTGAGAGAAAACCGTTTTGACCGCTTAATTTTCACCAGTAAGAAAAAGTGTTTTGAAGTTTAGGTTATTGTTTTGCAGAACGTCACAGTTTTCATATTTTTTTCCTCTCAAACCTTGTCTGTGTTGTAAAAACACCTCAGAGGGCATTACTTCTCACTTTGATAATTACTGTAGTTACCTGAAAATCACAATCTTTCTTTTCCCCCTTAGATGTAATCTATAAAAAATATTTAGACATTATCTAAAATGACTATAACCTTACATATCAACAAGCTTGTTAGCTAAACAATCAACATCAGAAACAATATTTAGAAATACTTATTTTCAGTATGGTTATGAATAAACATTCTTATCTGTCTACTCGGCTAGTTGATCCAAACAATATAAAACTGTACACCGTTGATAAACAATATAAAAACAGACGTAGAGCTAAATGCATAGCGTTTTCAGAATGTGTTTTGACTTGGATACACTGATGTTGATGTGTCTGCATTTATCTCAGTAGGCTTAAATAGATCACTCTTAACAGCAGTGTAAAAACTGAAAATTTTTACCCAAATATTATTTTCAGTTAAAGTAACTAATCCTAAAATTGGACATTAGTAACTTACTTTACGCAGCATCGGCCGTGCGCGACAGTTGTTCCCTGTAAACTCGCTCTGAACAAATCGTTTGAATCAGTGAGCTGTCGAACAGCTTCAATTGGATCTTTCGAATTCTAGAGTGAATCGTTTGGTGTAATTTGCGAACCAAGTTCATTAAAAAGAATCAGATTGTTAATGAATCGCTCGTCTACGCCAAAGAGTGGTGAGCGTGATTTCTCCAAGTACAAGATTTTCCAATCAACCAATCAGAATTGAAGAATAATTTTTCTGGAAATATCTGTTTTAGGCTTATAATCATAGTTAGGTGCTTCTACACCCTTGTTAATTAGCTATCATTTCCCACTGATTTTAGGCATACATTTTGGGTAGGGGTAGGTTTAAGGGTAAGAATTGGAATAAGTTTACATTTTTGGACAGTAATGTTGATGCAGGATCATGTCTTACTTGGCTAAATCACAGTGACCGCCAAGGAATACTGTTTATATATTTATATATCTATTTTGTAAAATAAATATTTTGAATTATAATTTAATCTCCTGGGTCTTTCTGGTAGAACTACAAAGTTACAAATCTCAAAGTCCACTCCAAAAGGAAAAATCCCTTTTCAAGAACAACAATAAATGCCTTGTTCGGACTACAGAATTGTTTTCCAGTGTTTGTGATGTCACAAGACAGTCCATTAGAATAGGATTAAAATATTTCCCGCTTATAAAAATACAAACACAAAATTCAAAATTGCAGGTATTTTTATATCACTGTATTTCTGAAGAAAATCTATCTTCTATCTTCTGAAAATGTTGGATGTTGCATGTAATGCCTGATAAAGGATTCTCCCTGATCAGACAGAATGCATTTTTGCAGCAAGAGGCACCTTTTTTTAATTGTTTTCGGTTGGCAGTGAGAATTCTCCACGCTGTTTATGCGTTCTGAATGCCTCATAACAAGTTTTTGCTGGAGCATTCTGAGTGCCTCAAGTTGAAGAAAAAGCAGCTCTGAGCAGAAAAGTGCCAAAAGTGTCATTCACGTTTTTTTCATTGTACAATCAAATAAATGCAGAGAATGTGATCAGGCCTTTATGTTGTGGTGACGAACATTTACTGTTGCTTCGAACGTATTGTCTTGTATTGTCTGTGATAGGTTTACCCGGAGCTTTAAGGTTTTTGCTAATATCACAGTTTACTCTACAGCTGGGGAGAAAAATATTGTAATAATATAAATTATGTGAAAAATTATGCGTGCATGACAGCATATTAGAACACTTCCAAAACAAAGTCAAGACTTTGTAAAAAGAGCATAATAGGACCCCTTTAAAATGTAAAAGACTGCCACGGTACAAACTCGCAAGTCTAGAACTATTAACATGTTTAAGATTTTTTCGTCACCAGCATGCAAATTATTCAGTGCATGAGTTTTCAGGGCACAATCTGTCTAAACTTTCACTCATGCAGTGTAAATCATCGTCTCCATCCTCCCCATCACATCAGATAAACAGGAGTGATTTACAGGTGCACATATGTAAGGATACAAATGTGTTTAGCCTTAGTTGGTTTAAATTGAGTAAGGTGAAGATTGCACTCTGCACCATATGCTATATTTTAATTGGATGTGTTCTTAAGCAACAACATAGAGAACTGTACCCACTTATGCAAAATATTGTAGGTAAGTTTGTTGAAATAACGATGTAAGAGCTCATCTACCAGATTTGTGGTGATTTAGTAGCATGCAAACTAGAAAAAAAACAAAAACATATAATTATCACATTTTGACACCATGAATATTTGTCTCTTCATTTTTCACATTTTCTGACAAACATGTCTGCGTTTTGTATTCTAAATATATGAGTGAGAAAAAACTGACTTATCTAACTGGCTGATCTTGTAGTTCTCCTGTCATGTTTTCTGCTGGTTTTTCATGGAATGGCAGTGTTTGACATTCATTGTGGAAGTAAAGCACATGATGGAAACGCTGACACGAGTACTTGTATATATCATATCTGTCAGTCAGGCATGACCCCAAGGATCATATCCATCTTCAAAAATCATAGCTGCAAATGCAAATCCAGCATTAAAAAAATTGCAGGTATTTTTATATCACTGTATTTCTGAAGAAAATCTATTTTCTATCTTCTGAAAATGTTAAATGTTGCAGGTAATGCCTGATAAAGGATTCTCCCTGACCAGACAGAATGCATTTTTGCAGCAAGAGGCACCTTTTTTTAATTGTTTTGGTTGACAGTGAGAATTCTCCACGCTGTTTATGCGTTCTGAATGCTTCATAATTCTACTCCCCGCTGCACCTCAAGTTTTTGCTGAAGCATTCTGAGTGCCTCAAGTTGAAGAAAAAGCAGCTCTGAGCAGAAAAGTGTTCTATGTCATTCACGTTTTTTTTCATTGTACAATCAAATAAATGCAGAGAATGTGATCAGGCATTTATGTTGCGGTGACGAACATTTACTGTTGCTTCAAACGTATTGTCTTGTATTGTCTGTGACAGGTTTACCCGGAGCTGTAAGGTTTTTGCTAATATTACAGTTTACTCTACAGCAAAAAAACAAATATTTTAGAGCACTCACACTATAATCCTATGATCAGTGTGGTACGCCTTGTGTTTTCAGAAGTAAATTACGTGTTTGTGTGATTGGAGCCAAAGCAGTGTTTATGAGCGGAGCGCTACTTTGTGCACAGCTGTTACCAGGAAAACCTCAATCTCTACCATTCCAACACCGCCTCACAGTGTTTGACATTCATTGTGGAAGTAAAGTACATGATGGAAACTCTGACACGAGTACTTGTATATATCATATCTGTCAGTCAGGCATGACCCCAAGGATCATATCCATCTTCAAAAATCATAGCTGCAAATGCAAATCCAATACGTTATTCATCCTTTGAACATGATATATGCATTCAATTTTTTTATTATTATTATACATGAAATTGGAGGAAAAGGTGGGAAGAAACGGATAGGAGCATGACAAAGGACAGAACTGAATGTGTGTGTGTGTGTGTAATTTTATATAAGGAAATTTTCCCACAAATTTGGTAAATAAAATCTGCATTCTAGTGCTTGTTTTCTTGCTGTAGTTTTGTATGTTCCCATTCTGATGCTTCATATTTGTCTTGTCTTGTTCAGTTATTAGTCACAGTAAAAATATAAACCCTTGTGTTTGCTTTAAGTAGAAATAGTGGCATTTTAGTAGGTTAGACAGATTACTTTGGCTTCTGTAACAAAAGTAGAAAACATTTTTTTTTTTTTGCAATGTTTTGCTTTAAATCTTCTCTCTTTAATAATTAGATAGTTCACAATGCAAAAATGTGTTAGTTTCTTCAATTCAAGCTGTGGAGCTTTGCAATTTATAGTCTAGGTTTGTAGTGAAGATTGGTGGTTTATGTCAGCAAATGGCATTTTGCATAAAGTCAGTGACACACTTGGTGGCTCAAGGAAACCATTTAAGTGGGTTTTATGCTGAAGATAAGATGTTAATTTGCATAATGCCCTTTTTTCTTAAAATGTTAATGAGTCTAAACGTCAACATTATGATATATGACTAAAAAATTGAAGACTGTGAGACAAAACATGATCTCATAGATTCAGTCAATTTGACATTTTATTTCAATGTTTATTCCTGATCAGAGGCTTCTGCAAAAAGTGTTTGTTCATGCCTTAGAGGTCATTGACTTTTTTTGTAATTCTTTTTCTTCCAGTTCTGTGCTTATTTCTCACAATTCTCTGATTTTTTTTTGTTTTTCTCATAAGATTTTAATTCAGTTCTGTTTTCTTTCTTTCTTTCTTTCTTTCTTTCTTTCTCATAATTATGTGATAATACATATATGATATATATCCTAATTACCTTTTTAATTCTATTGTGGAAACAGTCTTCCATAGGTAAAGGCATATAGTAAAAATGAAGGTACAGTATATGAAGAGATTTCAGGGAATCTCTCTGGATCAGTGCTATGTCTATGCTATGATTTTGTACTTGTAGTCCATGAGAAATGCATATAAATTGACGTTCTTCTCAGAGATACCCTTTTCCCATTCTTTTCAGCCGTCATGTAATGTGGAGAGACTCTAGTAAGAGATTTGTAGAGCAATGTGTATATTTGGAAAAGATATCAGTGTTATTTGAATATTCTGGCTTCTTTTTCTCAGCAGACACTTACATCGGCCAAAATATCCTCAACAGCTCAGATGGTCAGTGTAAGTGTTGTGGTTTGTGTCCAAAGCTCTGGATTTATTGTGAAATTAAAGAATAATCACATCAGTTGAAGAACAAAGCATCCTGCCAACTGAAAACAGACATCCAATTAGTAAAAATGTTTTATGTTTTTGTTTCTTGTTGTGTACTTTAACAGACCAAAATAATCAGTCTTGATAAATAAAAAAAGGGTCTGCACGTTATTGTAATTGTTTGTTTCATATCATATGCACCTTATTTGATTATTTACTTTGATCTTTCGGATTTCAATGTGGGTTTAATGGCTAGAATGCTGCTGTGAAGAAAAGCTAGAATGCTGGTGAAATAGCTCTCAGAAGGACGCGGTCGTACTGTGAATTAATTTCTTCTTGTGAAAACAAACAAACAGCTGCACTTTTTTTCAATGCACTCGAGCTGATTAGATAAAGTAGTGTTTCAACTGAACGGTTCTTCATGAAGTGCTGATCATTTATACTAACACATCAATAGGACTAATCCCAATAGTAGCACAACTGAATTGCCTAAAATGTCTTTATTTTGGGGATTTCTTTTTTTTTTTCTTTTTTTTTTTTTTTTTGGTGTATTGAAATTTGATATCTAGAATTCCAGATCAACTTTACTGAGAAAACTATCAGTTCAATCTATCTAATCTATGAAAACATCTCAGGGTTATGAATATAACCCCTGTTACTTGAAGGAACGAGACACTGCGTCCAAAAACGCTATGGGAACGCCTCCAGCGTGACCACGCTCTGAAACTGCTGTGCAAACCGTCAAACTAAGCGCTGAGACGTCCCCCTTGGTGGTATAAGAGCACGTGCGAAGCAGTGCACGGCAGCCCTCAGGCATGAAGAGTATGGCAAGAGGACGCAGTGTCTCGTTCCTTCAAGGAACAGGGGTTATATTATATACATAACCCTGAGATGTTCCTTTTCAGGAACTCAAACTGCGTCCAAAAACGCTTTGGGAACGAGATACCCACGACCCCAGACTCCCAAGCCCCCGCCAGTGTGGATTGAGCACACTAAGGCACTAGGACCACCGAGCCCGGGGTAGCCGGGAGGCCTAGCCCATAGAACCTTCGCAAAGGTCAAAGGGGATGACCCACTGTCCTGCAAATGTCCGGAACCGAGACAGCTGCCAAATAGGCATTCAAGGCCGCCATACCTCTAGTTGAGTGAGCTCTGACTCCCATCAGTGAGGGGAGACCAGATAACTCAAAAACATGGAGATGGTCTCCACAATCAACTGCTCAGGGTCTGCTATGATGCAGAGTATCCCATCCGAGGAGGACCAAAGCACAACAGCATCTGGTCCGACTTCCTCCAAAGAGCAGATCTAAGAATGTGGTGCTCGCACTGGACACCCAGGGAGGTGGGCAGAATGCCTGAAGTACTACTGGCTGTAGTGGTACTGAAGGAACTTTAGGGACATAACCCACTCGCGGGTAAAGGAAGACTTTAGCCAAACCTGGCGCAAAGTCCACACACGAGGAGGCCACAGACAGGGCCTGAAGGTCGCCTACTCTCTTTAACTAAGCCAGTGCCAATAAGACGGCAGTCTTGAAGGTAAGGAGATGTCAGAGACTTGCTCTAATGGTTCAAAGGGGGCTCGAGAGAGGGCCCTGAGTACCAAAGCCAGATCCCAAGTCGGAAATAGGAAGCCTCAACCTCAGTGCACCGCGAAGAAACAAACCACTAACGGATCTGTACAAACTGAACGACCATCAATAAGGGAGTGGAAGGCCGAAATTGCCGCCACATACAGCTTAAGTGTGGAGTGAGCTAATCCTGTGGATAGTCTATTCAATTCAATTCAAATTTATTTGTATAGCGCTTTTCATGATACATTGCAAAGCAGCCTTACACCAAAGTAATGTTTTACAGTATATGTAGTATAGTTTGTACATGTACATATGGCATAGGTGTAAAGAGGTAAAGATCAATTAATGACATAAACGAACAGACAAGGAACAAGGAAGAGTTAGGTAGTGCTGTGTGTTGTTTCAGGGTTGGCATCATCTGAAGTCCTCTGTGGGGTTGGCATCATCTCTTCTTAATCCAGGCTTGAGCTTGTTAATTCCTAGTTACCATGGGATGACAATAAAACAGAACAAATAGGAACAAAATTAGCGTAGCTGCTGTTCAAACTAAGAAACTTAAGATTTGGTAAACCAGAGCTAAAAGATTAATAATGAACATCTGATCAGATATAATGGCAGGAAAAGTTGAGTTCAGTTGAGACCGCAGTCTTGAAGGTAAGGAGACGGTCAGAGACTTGCTCTAACGGTTCAAAGGGGGCTCGAGAGAGGGCCCTGAGTACCAAAGCCAGATCCTAAGTCGGAACTATGGGGCAAATAGGAGGCCTCAGCCTCAGTGCACCACGAAGAAACTAACCACTAACGGATCTCTACCCACTGAACGACCTATCCTTGCTATCCTTGGTACTTCCAAAAGTCCAGAGTTTTGCGATCTTAGAGATCGTGATGGATTGTAGCATGTTAGAAGACTAGTTAGGTATGCAGAAGCTAAGTCATTAAGTGCCTTATAGGTAAGAAGTAATATTTTATAGCTGATGTGGAACCTAATAGGCAGCCAGGGCAGAGACTTTAAAATTGGGATAGTATGATCATATTTTCTTGTCCTGGTAAGGACTCTAGCAGCTGCATTTTGGACTATTTGTTGTTTGTTTATTGAAGATGCAGGACACCCACCTAATAGTGCATTACAATAGTCCAGTCTAGAGGTCATGAAGGCATGAACTAGCTTTTCTGCATCAGAAACGGGTAACATGTTTCGTAGCTTTGCAATGTTTCTAAGAATTTGGAAGAATGCAAAAGACAGTTGCTGTCTAACATAACACCCAGACTTTTGACTGTGGTGAAAGTAACAAGACATCCGTCTAGTTGTAAATTGTAAGTCAACAGATTTTGTGTATTGTTTTTTGGTCCAATAAGTAAAATCTCAGTCTTGTCTGAGTTTAATAGCAAAAAATTATTCGTCATCCAATCTTTTATTTTTTTTACACTTTGTTAACTTCGATAATTTAGACGTTTCATCTTGTTGAGATATATACTGTAGTTAAGTATCATCAGCATAGCAATGAAAATTAACCCGGTGTTTTCTAATAATATTACCAAGGGGCAGCATGTATATTGAAAATAGTAGAGAATCTAGGACAGATCCTTGTGGCACTCCATACGTTACTGGTGATAACTGCGATGAGTTGATAATACTGAGAAGCAGTTCTTCTGCTACAGGTAACAATTCTTTTAGTAATTTAATGGATACAGGATCTAATAGGCATGTTGTTGGTTTAGATACAATGATGAGTTTATTTAGCTCTTCCTGTCCTATAGCAGTAAAGTACTGCAGTTTTT
>JAUMHG010000038.1:13020910-13037902 GCA_032359395.1 Enteromius anoplus
AAGGACACACTCGGGCCTGACGTATCAGGGGGAGCGGTCTCCTCCGGAAACACCACGGGACCACGAGGCGCGTGAGCGGTTCGACCAGTGTTGCCACTGGCCGAAGCACACTCAACGGTAACCTGGAGATCCCCCACGCGTCTAGGCGTGGAGGGCGTTAACCTGCTACAGTCCAGCACCCTGCCACGAAAAGAACGCACAGGGAGCCGTCCCACGAGTGAGAGGCGGGATCTCAGCGTGGCCAAGGTCATACGTTCGCAATGAACGCATGACCATCCACGAAAGCTGCCTGAGCGTGTTCGCGGCCCAGACACGACAGACAGCGATCGTGGCCGTCCGTAGAAGTTAGGAAACTTCCACACTTAGAAACGCACGGAGTGAAATCCCGCTACAGAATGGCTCACCAACCGTAGGAAAAATTCGCTCTTTTCCTGGTAGCCCAGGGAGACCCAATGCGGCAACTCCGTGCACTCAAGGGGTCTTTGCTCGCTGGATATGGTGATGGCTGGCAACAACCGCCTTGAAAAAGGCGACCAGCCCGCAGGATCGGCTGACAGCCGCCCAGAAACGCTGTCAGACGAGAGAGCAGGTTAGCAGGAACTTCTTTGAAGATTAAAATCGACTTCACCACAAGCAGACACCGTCAGGATAGCAGGGGATCGATCGAGCTCCGAAGCAACGGCTCTGAAGCGAAAATCTGCAGGTGTACTGTGCGCGTGCTCTCTTATACTCACGCAGTGACGAGCCGCACCTGAGCGCAATCAGTACACGCCAATATTCATTGGCCTTCAGTAAAAGCTCAAAAGCAAATCGGTCTCTCTGGCGAGTTCGCATATGTAACGTCAAAGTGATTCGACTGAAAGGGTAACTGTAGGTGTTTCACCTACAGGTTTGGAATGACATGAGGTTGAGTAAATAATGACAGAATATTAATTTTATGTAAACTGCCTCTTTAAGAAAGCTAACGCTGCCGTCTTTTGCTTACCACAGACTTAGAGAAGTCTCAAACTGTTGAGATTAAGTCATGGCCACAATGCTGCATCATTGATGTGAAGTTAGAGGGGGACTCATGAAATATTCCTGACCATAATGCTCAGGTGGCTCTAAGTTTAGTGACAGCCACAGACAGGTCTAAGAAGTGCTCAGCTACCCTGTGGGCCTGTGAACGCAAGACACAGAAAAGAAGTGACAGCCTATGTGAAGGCCTACACTGGGTGTCCTCTCTGCTGAAGACGGCAAGTTCCGTCACGCTATGTGACCAGATGCTTAAAGGACAAGAGCATAGGAGTTTAGTCAACACTGAGGTCTCTTGGGGTGACATGCAGTTGCCTGCTTGTATGTTTCATCCTTGGTGAAGTATCTTAGTTGTCAAAAGGGAAAGAAGTCTGGATTTACACAGCATTAAGCCTGTTGATCCTCAAATCAAGTCCCCATTTTAATTTTCATCCTTTCAAATAGATTGAGCTTTCAGAAGGATCTCTCTAGCTGTAAATCTCTCTGTGGGTTCAAAGAAATGTGGTACTTTCATCCAAGATCTAAGTCCAGTACAAATTAAAATTCAAGCATTTTTTTTTCTCCCCCATCAAGGAGGCATGCAAGTCTGTATACTTATTGCACTGCCAACAAATTAAAAGTTGGAATATAACTTGAAATCATAAACACTGCACAAACTTTCATATATAAATCCATTTACTTGGAATCCATTAATCAAGCACATAAAAAAAATAATAATAATAAATCAGACAAATTATAACTTTTTCCATGTATCATCATATTTGAAGTCCTCTGAAAAGAATCCAGCTTCCTTATGATTAATTCCAGACATTAATTTTGCTTCTATTTCAGCCAGTGTTTTAAATATTAATTTCACTGCATTAAGGTCCTGCCATATCTATCTCTAAAGAGAATGTGACGGGCATCTTAAGTTCTTGCAGCTCCAAAGTAACTTCCTCTGGGTCCTGCGAGTTCAGAGTCTGAGCGTATGTGCACGCATATGCCTTTGCCCTATTTACTTAAGAGAGCAGCTGTATGTGGAGGCCGGTGACTGCGGCTGAAGATGTAACTGAGTTTAAGCGGTCTATGAGGGGAGAGGGCAGAGAGCTAGCTAGCCGCTTTAATGTTTAGTGGGAGCCAGTACTGTCATGGAGGTCATACAGGTCTATTTTAATTTATTATTTTGGGGAGGTGAGCAAAAATTCAATTCTCAGTACACATTCACCTATGCATCTCTGAGGAGGTCTTTGGGCAATGCTGGATTCTGCTCGTGAACGGAATTCTCTTCCAGCATTGATTCCATGCTGTGACTCCATAAGAACATGATACATTTACATTAATAGTAATTTATAGTAAGAAAGTAACCAGAGTTACAACAAAATAAAGGTAAAAATTTAGATAATGGAATAATGTTTTAAAAGAAGTATCTTGGGTGCACATATTTAACATGTGAAATAGTAGTACAAATTTTTAAAATCTGCTTCTCTTTTTTTATATAAAATTTTTTTAACATGTAATTTAATTCCATTGAAGGCAACGCAGAATTTTTTGCAGCCAAACTCTTTTGTGGAAGCTTTGATATATATATATATATATATTTTTTAAATAGAAAGTAGAAAAGAACACCTTTTGTTCAAAATAGAAATCTTTTGTAAAATGCATTTACTGTCATTTTATCTTTACTGCCATAAAATGTCTACTGATCAATTTAATTCACGCTTGCTGAATAAAATAAATATAAATCAAATCTTACTCACCTCAAACCTTTGAATGCTACTTACATATATGTATATACGTATATTACATATATGTGTATATATATATATATATATATATATATATATAGTATATATAGAAATCTTGAGTACTGACCAACATACAGCCCATACAGTCAAAACAGCTTAGCTCTATTGCAAAAACATATCATATAACAAGCGGAAATTGCCTCTTTTTGCCTCTTTCATGGTCTGAACTTGCAGTGTATAAAATCATGGATGGTTCTTCTTGGCATAAATCAATTTCGGGCAGTGCATAAAAGAGATTTAGATGATAGATCCCATCACACGGCCTGCACTTTCACAGCAAACAACATTAAAATGCGTGTGCATGTGATAAGACATCAAATGCACAGATGAAAGATCACGGAAAACACTTTCTGCTTTCATGATGCATGAGTGTAGATTGCACATCTCATCCACTCTAAATGTCTGAAGCTGAAAGTCAGAGTAATCTTTGGCTTCATAAGACTAAAATATCATAACACGCCATCAAATCTCATCATTTATTCTTTGTTCTTTATAATAAAAAACTATCATATTTTAGCTTGGGTAACTGCCCAGTCTCACTGTTTGTTTTAATGTAGTAGATTAATGTATATGTTAATTTATGTATTACTTCTGAAGAAAGCAGACATTAAATTGACAAATTAAAATTATCTGCCACCAAAATTATTTTTGCGAAAGTGCATTTGACATTCCAGCCTATCAAGTGAGTCCAGGCTAGTTTTTTTCAGTTCAGAGTTTAATTAATGGCCTGTAGACCTTGTCTTAAACGTCTAGCTTGACTGACTCTGCTGCTGCTTCCAGTAGGTCTGGAGGGGCAAACTGTCTTCGAAATAACAGACATTATCTGCTCCTACATTTAAATGCTGAAAGTCTCTTCTCTTGAGATGAATTTTCGTGCAGGTGGGTGAGACATTCGAAATGTGAAATAGATTCACTGTCATGAAGAATTTCTTGAATTTTCTTTTTTTGTTTGGCTATTACTTTATATACAGAAAATCAGCTTTGATACAACACTATATTGCTAACATTACATAAATAACTTTAAAATGTAATTTAAAATGTACAACTCTTCTCTTCTAGGAAAAACGGTCCAAAAATATTGATGACTATCCATGCTTGCTTGACTGGGCGAAATGATGCAGGATTTCCAACTTTAATTTTTGTAGTGCCTCAGGAGACATAGATAATGGGAGTTATTCCTGTTGGCAGAATAGGGCTATAGGCAGTTTTTAGGCACATTCTGGTTTGGGAAGTGTGATCTTTGGCAGAGAGACAGAGTCTGCGCAACACTGCTCCCTACAGGCCTTCAGATCAACAGACAGAAGATTAGATGAAAGCCACCTCATGTTGAGCTGTAGTCTTGTCCTCGGGGTCATCAGAGGAAGGATTGGCTATGATACACAAGCTGCTTGCATATTTAAGGCATCAGTTACTGGCAATAAATACCTTTAAAATTGGTTTAGCATTGCGCTTTTCCGTCATGAGACATTTTATGTTATGACAGTAGAGGTATATTAGAGAGCTCCAGTGATGTTCATGTTGCTAATGAAAATCACAGGTCACACAGGCGCGTTATTCATTGCACGCTGTAAACAAATTCTGGTATCTATATCCAGTGATCATAAATGCTCTTAGAAAAACACTGTAAACAGAGCAGTTCAATAAATTGATCCTGATCTCACAGGAATTTAACGCTTTCTTTTATCCTGCAGTATCTGCTTGGTTGTGGGCGAAGAGAAATCTAAAAAGTCTTTGCTTTTCCCGTTCATTTGGCCAGAGCCAAGGTCTATTTTCCTGCTGGGATCTGGTCAGCAGTAAACACAGCCTATTCTACCTTATTCCATGTTAAAGATTAATATTTATCCACATGTGGTCTTGTTGCCCTGGGTTTCCACCTGCGTCACTAATACATTCACTTTCACTTTTTGTGTGGTGCATGAAGGGGGCAGAGGGAGGGAAAATGAATGAGAGGAATGTGCAACAGAGCTGCTTTTTAAAAAAGTGTTACTAAATTGAATATTTCCTTTAGTAAAAACCATAAATCATGAAACGGATCTATTTTATACGAGAAGCAAAAGCAAACCTTTATTCCTCGAGTGCGCTGTTTAAATCTCCTTGATTTAGTCAGATTTACTCAAAACAAAGCATTTGTGTGTGTGTGCTGCATGTGTGCTTTCTAAAAGCCAAAAAGACAGGGCAATTAATAAACCAATAGTTGGCCATTTTTAGATTATCAGTTTTGGCAGATAACTTTGTGTGCTTGAGTAATAACAGAAGTGTTTATCTCTCTCCACTTTAAAAGTTATAAATTGTACTTGTCAGTGCATAGTAAACAATTCCAGTTTTGGGGTAAAATTGTGTATATCATATCACATTTTAGATATGGTCACTGGCCATTTAAAAACATATTGATCATCATGTCTTTATTTTCTGCTGAAGTTTACAGCAAAAAATAGACTCGTCATGAAACTTTAATTGTACCTTCACTGTTACTGCACATCACTGCAGTGCAAGCATGTGCTGTTTTCATTCAAATCAAACCATGTGTGGCTGACACAGAACAGTGTTTGTATCCTTAAAGTAATGCAAAAAGTATTTGCGTTGCTTAAGCACAGATGCTGGACTATTTTGATAATGTCTTTCATACTTTTCTAGGTCTTGATAGAGTTAATTACTTGGCAGCCAATGTGACAGCCCTGATTTTCATTTTCTTTTACGGGTTTGGAGCGACAATTTTCATTTCTTTAATGCAGCCATTCTGAATATTGTAACCTGTTGATATGTCAAAATATATATGTGCCGATTTGTATGTGCACTGAGAACCAGTGTGCTCAAAAATATGATCATTTGTACATTGTTTCCATTTAAAGGCCTAGATTAGAGGACGGTTCTGTTTTTAGAATTGAAACTCAGACTGAGAAATTTGTATCTGGACTCATAGCTCTCTAAGCCCAGGCCTTGAGGTGGAAAAGAAACCTTTCATCACTCGTTTCTAACCTTGGGAAACAACAGATAAAAATGTCACTCTAAGCTCCCACCAAGAGGAAAAGTCACCTGATAAAGTATGCAATCTGTCTGCCTCTGGAGAAAAACAGAGGATGTTAAAACCAATCTCAACCCACTGCATTCTTCCCACTATGAACATAATCTTTTCAGCACAGAAATGTCAGCTGCACTGATGCACGACATGTTAGCTGGTGGCACAGCTGCCAAAGCAAATTGATAAATTGATTAACATCTTTTGCCTAAAGTTACTGCTCATTTTAAACTGTCTGCTCTAACAGGTGAGGTCGCCCCTGTAGTTTACAGTCTTGAGTGCATTTATTAAAGACAGGCAAATGCACATTAGGGTTATTTGTACCAGATCGTACTGTTCGTCTCTTGTCTCTTTTCACATGAGCAAATTTACATAGTCAATGAGCTCTGAATTATTTATTCAAGAAAATGTCTTTACTTTAGTAACACAGAATCCATCAACCCAAGGTGCTGCAGATGGGTAAAATATAAAGCACTAACAAATTGAAAGAAAAATAAAACAATAGAAAATGACATACGTTCCAAACACATCGTTATAGAGCACAACGGTCTGGAAATAAAAATCCCATTCATTTCTCCATAGGGGAATTGATTTTTAATGATAAGCGAGGCTAAGATAGAGCTACTGTGAGCTGCGAGGTTGTTATTCATTTATATACAATATTGTTAAAGACATCAGCCTGAATAAATTCAACATATGTTTTAAATATACATGTTTAACTGAGGAAATCCTAGTCAAAGATAAATACCTTACCAATTATTCTGTTAAAAATATCCATCAATCAGAGAACTGCAAAAAGATAACTGTCCAAACCAGGATCTACAGCTATCCACTCCCCTGAAGCAAAAACTTTTTTAAAAGCTATTAAACGATTAACTTTTTTTTATAAGTCAAAGTTTGTAATGTTATAATTCATAGCTGGTTGCTTCAGTTCAAGGCATGTAACTAATACTTTGAAAATCCATATGGCAACAAGAAAATACGCTTTCAGAGCCAAGGCTGCTGAAAATAATAAGTTATCACTCTTATAAAACTTTAGACAGAAAGACACTTCTCTTTGTATAATCATGACCAGGCAATTATGCTTGGTACATTTACCTGTCAGTCAATGAAAATGAATGATAAAAAGCTTAAAAGATGTTAATTGTCATCTTGCTTGATTTTTGATGTTATAACTTTTGCTTAATTTGTTTGCTTTTGTCTTTAGAATGCTTTTAAGGTTTGACTAAGCAGTTGTCAGTAAATTTTGTTCTCAGTTTCCACCATTCCATTAGTGGACTTCCTGCTGGGAACACGAAAAAAGAAAAGTTTCTGGACATTTTAAGAGAATATCATCATTTTTTACATACTGTTCTAGAAAAATAAATAAATGAAAACACCACTACAGCACCTAGCAATACACTGTATAAAATCTATCTGAAACTAAGACCTCATTACAAACATGTTGAATTAAAATAAAACACTAAATAAATAGCAATAAAATAATTAAATGACAGCAATGTCTTTAAAATGTGTATATAAATATGGAATTTGTTTATTGCCTCAAGGTTTATAGTAGTTCAAAACAGATGCATTTACCTGAATCCTTGATTATTTTAACCATTTGCTGAGTGACAGCAGAGACAGGTGGTTGCTGCCCAGGTTAAGGCCTTTTGCTGAAGGATGCAGCATCAGTGAGGCAACTGTGTCTCATGAAAACCAAACATGCATACTCAAACACCCGGGATAACATATTCAAACACTGAGGATATGGGACAAACAAGCTGTCGTGACAAGAAAATTCTTACAAGGCTGAAGGGATGAGAAAGTGAAACAGTCAGTTGCTAATCATGTTTTTTACAGCAGAAAAAGGTTTGAGCTGCATTTTGAATTGCACCTATATTCTGTTCATTTTGACCAGTGACCTAGATTCTCCTTTCATGTTCCCCAAGTCTGAAGCAAAAAGAAATATATGGAGAGAAAAAAATAGCTTAAAGGCTCATTTAACACTATTTGGTGCAGATCTAAAAAGCTAAAACCTACATATGACATTTTGAAAAGATTATCTGGTTAGTCTATTTGTGTCAAATGGAGAAAAATCTCTGAGATGAAAGAAAATGCTAAAATCTAATTGCTAAACTTGGAGAGCTGTTTTCTTTGACATGAAAGAAATGAAAAGCATACATTTTTTATGGTCTTTCCCATCTTGGAGTGAATGAATGTACTGAACAACAGCTGAATACAACCCAAAATCATTTTCATTGTGGTTACTGCACATTCTTTATATCTGTTGCATAAACCAAGGGCAACAGAGCACAGCAGGGAACGAGTGTTTCTCTGTGTCACACTTCCAATGCACTGAGGATCTCTGAGTAAATATGAAAAATAACAAAGAATATTTAATGACCATTATCTGAAATTGGCCAGAATTCATACAGGGACATCTTTTACTGAGTAATCAAATTGCAAGCTACCTAAATATGAATGAGATATTCTCCAAAACTCTACTATAAAGTGCTTTGGTCCTAAATTATTTACAAACGTTTTATACCACGCAAATGTAAGTGGTTCCATAATGGCAGTTTTATCAATGCCTGCTGTTCGGACTGCTTCTTTGAAGTGAACTGTAATGGAATTCAAGAATTAGAATTAATGCTTCACATACAGTTGTTTCAACTAAAAGGTAGGGTTAAAGTTCAAAAGTTTCACTTAACCTGCCCCAAATATACCTGCCAGGACGTTTTTAGTTATCCTTGTTAAGTTGGATTTGTGTTTAATTTGGATTGGAATTTGGAGTTGTACGTCCCTTACCAGTGACACACATTTACAGAAAATAGTTTACTTGAGCATTGCAAAATAAGGTGGATACCTGTGATTGAAACTGCAATATATGTTTCAGAATTAACTTAAATTAGCACAATTAAAAATGTATGTTTTATATCTGAATGCATCCATTATTACCATAATTCATATATACTATATCCACAATGTTGGTATTGTTAACTGATCAATTGTGTCAGTTCAACATTCATCTCACATGGCCTTATGGGGGAGAAGAGTGTCCATATAGGATGCACATTCAAAAATCAAGGCAAAGCTGGGTACTATTCCATAAATAGCCTGTTACAGATTCTAACATAAGACTAATAGTGCTTTTCACATTCTGCACGGATGCAAGGTAGGACTCTTATTGTTCCTTAAAATAAATGCACAGATTATTTTTTTAGTATCTTGTCCATGTTATTATTTTTTGTATAATAATGAAAGTGAAAGACATTGTAGTAATAATAGGCCAATGAAGAACCTTAGGCTACTAATAGACTTTCACAAGGAATTCTTAATACAACTGATTGCCTGACGCATTAAATAAAAATCAACACAAGCTGCACAAGAAGACTTGTGTAGCTATTACTACATTTTTGTACACATTATTAATAACACTGTGAAGGATAAATGCAATGATTGCATGAAATGCTGCTTCTGCTCAGGTGGGGAAAATATCTGTGGTAGCATTGGCTAAATAGCTGTTTAAGCGAGGCCTATTTATTATATAGCCGTTGAAATTAAAAAAAAATCACCAAAGTGTAGCAAAATTATTTGGATATTAATTATTCAAGTATTGGCTATTCTCGCGAAACTCATTCTGATTGTTTAGTCTCAGCGTAGCCTACGTGACTTTTTGACTGCATTTAAACTACATTACCCATAATGACTCGCGGCATGACTGTTACGTTACCCATAAGGCTGTTCGCGCTCTATCTCCAGGCAGGAAGGTCGTTGAGAGTCAGACTCAAGTCGAGCAGATTTCACACTTCAGCAGTAAACAATGCTCGGACAAGCCGTGCGACGCTTCGCAACCTCTGCGGTTCGCTCTAGTCACTATGCGGAGGGACCAGGAAAGGTAGGGGGATTTTAGAATATGAGCGAAATAAATCGCTTGTTGTTTAAAGCTTCCGCGTTTATATGACTGATCGGCACAGGCCTTGTGTGCGTCTGAAGCTCGACCGGATGTGGTTTTAAGCGTTTATTTATCAATTTGATTTGTACATAGCTGTGGTTGAGCTCATATAAATGTACTTATTAAGGTGTTAAACAACAATCGTAATGATCCTGCAAGGGAGCAATCCAGGAGTGTCTTTAGCTTAGCTTAGCTTAGCATGCATAGCTGATTAGGCCACTGCGCATGTCTACGATAACTCGCTATTTCGCGTGAATCACCTTCAATGATTTTCAATATGAATGTGTTAGTGTGCTTCAATTATTTATCTGTTAGGTTTGGAATTTAATCCAAGTATGGTGTAGTAGTGTTTAATGTCCTTGTATTGGCATTAGTGCACCTGTGTATGATAGTTTACACGGATCCCACAGTCAAGGAAATGTGTAGTCTTAAATAATGGTTAATTAAATTAATGTAATTTTTTACATTTTATATATTTATATACACTTAGCCTTAAACGAGTCTTTGTGCTTTAGGATGTCTATTTATCTAGTGGCAACTGCAAAGATCATAAAAATGTTATGAAAATTCATTTATATAAGGTTGTGGGCACTCTATCGTAAATAGTCTTGTCACCTAATACACAATTTATCATTTTAATAGAAACTTTCACATTAAGTCAAGTTTATGAACACAGGGCAAAATTAGTTGATGACTGGATGTTCATTGATCAGAAACTGTCGGGTCTCTGTTTATAGTCACTTTTGTCTAGGACCTTGTTCAGTGTAATTCCTTTGACAAAAGCTAGCTGTTATTTGCAAAATCAAGAAAATCATAGCATAATTGTTTTTTTTTTTTTTTTTTTTTTTTTTTTTTTTTTGCAGAACTTGCCTTTCTCTGTAGAGAACAAGTGGAGACTTCTCGGCATGATGGTGCTGTTCTTTGGCAGTGGATTCGCCTTCCCTTTCATTGTTGTCAGGCATCAGATCCTGAAGAAGTGAAGCTCCTACCAGTCACGCATTGTGAGTAACTTACATTACACATTCTGAGCACATCTGCTTCAGAGCTCGTCTCTTAATGACCTTTAATGCTCTTTATCTTCATTAAAATTTGAACACAATGTAACCCATTGAAGACAATAACCATTTAATAATTTAGTATGCCATTTTTTATTCTCCTCTTACATTGCTCCTTTGTGTTTTGTTTTTTAGGTCAGTGTGATTCTTTTGCAACACAGCTCTCAGTTTCTTCTGGTGTGGATCCTGTAATGTTATTGTAAATAAAATGACCAATTACATTGCTATGTTTTTCCTCATTCTTTATTTCATGCTTCCCTGAAACATAAAAGCATAGGCTAAAATGATAAAATTGGGGTTTGTTTTAGGATTACTGGCATGTAATTGTGAATAAATAATTGTTATAATAGTAATAATAATAATAAGGACATGTAACGCGCAACAAAGACACCTTAAAATAAATAAATGTGACCCTGGACCACAAAACCAATCTTAAGTCGCTGGGGTATATTTGTCGTAATAGCCAAAAATACATTGTATGGGTCAAAATTCTTATTTTATTTATTTATTTTTTGGCCAAAAATCCTTAGGATAGTAAGTAAAGATCATGCTCCATGAAGATATTTAGTCGATTTCTTACTGTAAACATATTAAATATTATACTTATTTTTTTATTAGTAATATGCATTGATTAGATCTCCATGTGAGAACTTTAAAGGTGATTTTCTCAGCATTTAGATTTTTCTGTACCCTCAGATTCCAGATTTTCATATAGTTGTATCTCAGTCAAATATTGCCCTATCCATCTAAGACATACATCAATGGGAAGCTTATTTATTCAGCTTTCAGATCGTGTATAAATCTCAATTTTGGAAAATTAACACAACTGGTTTTGTTGTCCAGGGTCACAAATGTTACTGATTGTTCTTATAAAAGGACTCTTTCCAGAGTCTGTTACTACTTACCCATTTAACAAAATTTGCTTAAAATTAGTAAAATCAAATGTACAATAAAATGTGTATTTAAACGCTGATACGTTTACTATAAAGTGGTCTTTTAAAGTGATAGTTTACCCAAAAAAGAGAATTCTAAACTAAGTTTTAAACTTGTATGAGTTTCAGCTGAACCTAACTTTTTTCAAAAGGTTGTCAAAGGTTTGGTTCGGGGGTTAAAAATCATTTTAAATAAAAGTTCACAGCACCGTCTATTTTATTCACATAAAGAACTCCAGGAAAATCCTCACTTAATGAGAATGAAATGCATTCTACAACAGTGTGGTGCCAATGAAAAGATTAAAATGGGGTTCTGTGCATGTGCAGATAAGTCATTCACTAACAGCTGGAAAGGAGTTTGAAAGGGTATTGTTCCCCCTACGATTCTCAGCTTCATGACGCCGTTGCTGAATTCCATATATGAACCCATTATAGTTCAATTAACCTTCTACTGCCAAAAGCTATAAATGTCTAGGAACAGGGAGAAACAACAGGGAGGGAGACTTGCAAATTGATGGGTAATATTGGAAAAGAACTGGCCTTAAGATTTTTTATTTCACTGGGAACTGGCTCACTCGAGTTTTATGTACATCATTCAAGGGAATGTGGCTTGCCAATTTTTAAGAAGACCAAAGGGGTAAAGGGTTGTAAGACTGAGAAACGAGCAGTAAAACAAGCTTGTTACAAAACATTCAGAACATACTGGTCATACGCACTTTAGTTGCTTGATCAATTCAGGGATTTTTTTTACTGCACAGATTCACATGGGATTGTCATTACTCGAAATCCACTTTACAGTTGCTTTGTATTGTCCATTATCTTTATTTTAATGGTCCCTTAGTCTATTTTAAATAAATTCAGGATCCTACTCAGAAATCTTATCTAAAACTTGTAAGATCAGCAAGTTTTTCATATATTCCACTTGAAGGAAAAGAATAAATGGTTTTGATACTTCTATAACACATTCACTTTTTAAGTATATATTTTTTTGTCATATGGCTCCTAAACTGTTGTTTTATGTTGTGAACATGTTATCTATACAGTCAGTGTGACTTTGAAAGACCTCTTTGCGTTCTGGCTGAGTGTACGCGTTTATGTCTCACTGTGACACTATGTCCTTGAGAACAAAGATGCTATCTTTGCCGGTGCCAGAATGCTAAGGTCAAACAGAACAGGCCATTAAAAAGCAGCCATCCCTAAATCAAAGTCTGCCAGATTGTATGATAACTCTTCCCTGGACACAGGCCCTGATTAAAACAAAGCAGCGCCATTAAAAATCAATTCCATAATTGTATATTAATGTTTAATCATTTTGGACCGTCATGCAGCACTATAAAGTTAATGTACCATCAAATTTGCCACAAGCAATGAAAGCGAAGGCAACAATAAACTGCGTGCGTTAATTTTGGATGAATTTGTATTTGCTCCTGAATAGAGTGGTAAATTCTAGTCGGTTTAATGGAAAGCTACCATTTTAGCTCTGGGCTCTTTATATCTCGTTTAAGCTAAGATGTCTGAACGGATCTAACTTTTTAGGTTAATTGCCGAAATAATTAGCTATTTTAATTAGCTCAAGTTTCACTCGTTCCCTGGTTCCTTTAAGGGGTTGTTCATTTGTATTTGGTCATACCATGACTTTCAATGGAGAATAGATGTACACATACTGGGTTTTAAGTCATATGTGCGAAAGATGGCTTCAGGATTGCTATACTTGAAAGGATATCCAATGGTTTAAGGTGGTAGATCATGCAAAAATGAAAATTCTGCCTTTGTTTATTGTTATAAAGCTGTTTGATTTTCTTATTACATAATATAGGATATTTTGAGAAATGTCTTTTTTGTCCGTACAAAGTGGAAGTCAGAATGTGCAGCGAGAGATAACTTGCTCGCAACAAAACAACTTCAGCAAGATATGTATATTTTATTTTTGTGTCTGTGTATAGTTTCAAGCCCTTGCGAGTCATACTATCAGATTAATTGTGCTTTATTTGTACAGCAATGTAACCTAAGTTTGCCAAAGTAGCTGCAAGTGTAAATTGGGACAATGAAAAAATATATATTTTACCCAAAAGAAACAGTGAATGTTATGTGAGCTGTCTCTCGCATGCCATGCTACTTAATTATAACAAGGTTTAAAAAAACAAAAACAACAACAGCAACAAAAAACTGCCTATTAAGAGCTTAATTTTCCTTTTTCCTGTCTGTCCCTGGAAGTTCTTTTAGACTTCAATTATATTCATTATAGGTATGAATTATAAAATATATCATTATTTAGCTTTGAATTTCTCTTGGAATATTTTCAAAAATACCCTAAATGCTGTCAAAGATAAATTGCTGTGAATTAGTAAATTGGTCATGTTCCTGTGAGTAAAAGGTTTACTTTATTTTTCATCCATTTGCTGCAGTACACTTTCCGAGTAGTTCACCACAAATTTTCTCAAAATATATCACTGCAAGAAATCTTTTTATGATGGCTGTCATTTGGGACATTAATGGCCTAAAGGGGAAAGTATATCTACAGATTAATTAGGAATGTACTTTCAAAACCAGATTTGTTGTTGTTGGGTTATTTTTTTTTTTTTTAGTTTGACTAAAGTGACTAAAAAAAGAGGTAGCAAACTTGTACATGTAAATTATGAGATGTTTATGTTAAAATGACAACATGTCAACATGCTACATATGCTATTTCAGTTTTTTATTTAAATTCTGACTGGGAGACTGGAGACAACATAGTACTGTGTTTAGTGACAACTACCAGAGCTTAATGAGACATCGAGAGGGTGGTGACATATTGTTCTAGTAAATAGGATTGGCCGAGAGTCTATAACTCTCCCATTACGCCTTTTCTCTGCCACAGTGTTGTTTTGCGTGGAGTTTGGGGGCTGTATGTGGATCATTATTTGTTCCTTTTTTGCAGCTGCAAGCTCTCTTTCCCACCCACGGACAGAAATAGATTTCTTTTGAACCTGACGTCTTGACGGTTCTGAGGTCTCATCTGTTAGTGTCTACCTGTGGTTGTTCATGCAATGGTAAACATCATCTGGCCTCTAAAACACGCCCTCACAAAACAATTCATCAAGTCCCCAAAGCAATATGTGTTCCACTAGAGAGGTGGCAGACACTTGTCTTTATTATAACTCTGTCCTCTGTGCCACAGCAGTAAAATAAGACCCTTTCTCAGTTTTTATCAAGTACATCTGACCTTTAAATGAAAAGTGCATTTACTAAAGATACTCTAAACCATGATTGTTGTTGGAGCCTTTTAATAGAACTGAAATAAAGAAATTACAATTGTATTGAAAATCATCACCAAACGTAAGAAAACTACAACTGTGCGGTGAACCTGGGGTGGTTTATGACCAAAAAAAAGGTTAAAATAGTTTGTTTGTTTTTTTCTATATTTTTTAAGAGAGTGAAGTGAACTCCTCACATATGTCCATTGATGCTATTGGCAGAAATCTATGCTAGAGGATACTCCATTTTTCCCAGTAAAAGTATTTCTGATAACATGCAATAAAAACAAAATGCTTCTGAAAACAGATACATTGGCACCTATATTAAACGCTGTGTGATATGGAACGATGCATAATATATAAAACGAAACAGGAGCGATGGGAGAACAAAAATCTAAAAAAAGCGGATCAGCCTGGTACAAACAATTCAAAATTGCTAAACTTACGCTTTGTCTTTCTCAACAATTTCAGTGACTGACAGTTTTGTCACCCAGGCAGCTCACTGATGACAACAGTAAGAGCTTGTCATTTTTGCAATTTGCAGCTCCTTTTGCTGCCGTTTGTTTCTGCTTTGACATAAACAACAGCAGAAACATGGCAAATTGCAGACACTCTTATTTCAGTTATTGTTTTCGATTTCACTGCCTTTTTATTGTTGTCATCATCATCACAAAAGGTTTATTTCTTTGCAAGGCCTGAAAAGACATTGTGCTGCTGTGGCTTGTTTGAGTTTAGATGGTGATATGCCTTCCTTTGTGATTTAGTTTGGAATATTTTGTTAAAACTGTGGATCAGTAGTTTACCATGTTCCCATAAATGAAAGAGATGATTCCTGGGACTTGGATACAGATGTGAAAACATTAAAAGATAGTTCATCTTTTTTGTATAAAACACTAAAAAGTCTCCATAACAAGAAACTAAGACTTTGCAGGTTTTCATATAACTTCATAAATCCAGCTAACACTTTTATTGTACTGTTTACACCATTATAGAATCTTTATTCAGCAGATCTGATCACAACATATATACAATATGTTTCTCTTCACTGTTGTATGTGTCTTTCATTTGTAGTTTATACTGACTTTGTTTTGTCTTTATTGGTGTCATTTAAAAATGCAGTGCAATCTATTCCACAGCATGGTGTTTGTCTTGCAAGAAGGGCAGTGCTCTGTCTTTTTAAAGTCAGGCCTTCATTTGCCACCAGCTGGAACAGAAGAAATGCTACAAAGGCACTGCTCCTTTGACTATCTTCTTTCCCTGCAAAGCGAATGTGAGACTGAAGTTGTTGAACCAAGACAATGCAAAGATGAAATATTCACAGACGCAAAGAGAGTTCACTTTAAATCTTTGAATGTAAATCATTCACAAAATGACTCATTCAAAGTCCATGTCTTGAACTAGGTTCATACCCAAGAACGCTGAAAAGGGCTTGGTTTCGAAGTCAGAGATTGTTTGATCTTACTGCAGCTACACTTTTTAACAACAACAATAATAAACACTTATATTTGTTGTTATCACAAATATTTTATTAAAACTTCAACACATAGGCTTACTCATAAAACTTGCCTTTTTTGCACAACAACACAATATTGCCTGATATCATTCACTGTAGTTTCCACATGCAATGAACACTAGTTGCAGTAAAGCACCAACAACCGTTTGCCCTTATAAGCCATAAATATGCTTAGAAGGGCAAATTGTACATTCATTTTGTGCACAATACTATGTTATGACCTCACCATACTGCATTAAATAAAGTTGCTTGGTTGCTCACCTGTGGCCTGTTCCATGAAACAAGTTTACCAAATAAGCCAGGCTTATTTCAGTTAGTCTGACTTATTTTGAAAAAAAATCTTCTGACAATCAGTGTTGGGGGTTACGTATTACAAGTAACGCAAGTTACGTAATAATATTACTTTTTCCAAGTAATTTTAGAGTAATATGACTGAGTTACTTTTTCAAGAAAGTAACGCCAGTTACTTTTTCTCATTTATTGACTGACAAGTCTCCTGACTCCAGGC
>JAUMHG010000038.1:13040878-13053744 GCA_032359395.1 Enteromius anoplus
AAGTAATATAACGCATTACTTTCCATAAAAAGTAACTAAGTAACGTAATTAGTTACTTTTTTTAGAAAGTAACGCAATATTGTAATGTATTACTTTTAAAAGTAACTTTCCCCAACACTGCTGACAATAAGCCTGACTAACCAAAATAAGCCTGGCTTATACTCTAATCTTGTTTTATGGAACATCCCTCTGGTGCAGTACTACACTTGCAACATAGAGCACAAGGTGGTACTTGTGAAAGACATTTTTTTGGTGTTGGTGGTCACAACACTTGATGAAAG
This sequence comes from Enteromius anoplus, assembly GCA_032359395.1. Classification (NCBI taxonomy): domain Eukaryota; kingdom Metazoa; phylum Chordata; class Actinopteri; order Cypriniformes; family Cyprinidae; genus Enteromius; species Enteromius anoplus. Next base: position 13,041,160 of record JAUMHG010000038.1, read on the forward strand.
AATTCAAACACATGTAAGCAAGTTAAAATTGTACTGTAACACTCAGACAAGGAGAGGTCAGGACAATTGAAAGTGAGTATAACAATGTTTATTGAGCGATCTCCAGACCCTATAGACGTTTGTTTGTGTCCTTGATCCACAGCGTGGCGTGAGTGAACTTTATCAAAGCGTGCAGGTGTTGCTCTGAGGAGACAGGTGAGTAACACAAGGTGAGTATTAACAGGTAAGTGGTGAAGGTGTTTCTCACAGTATGATGGCGCTCTCCTGGTCACTTTCCTTCCTGTTTGGAATCCTTCAAGTAAGCAGAGTGGTAAGCAGCAACGTGAATGTTTCTTGTGGTATTTGGTGCAGGTAAGGCAGAGACTCCAATCACATAGGCTGCGGTTGACATTCCATAAAGTCTGTGAACAGTATATCACTATGAAAGGCATCAAGTATTAAAAATAGTTACCTCGAGCTCAGCCGCCATACAACTGGTGAATGTCGCTTATGTGCAGAATGCTCAGATGTGAATCAGGTGTTTCTAATTAGTAGTCAGGTGACTGTGAACATGTATTGTAGTGACGCCTGTGCTGGGATCAGTACAGCCCGATGGTGTGACAGGTACGTTTGCTTGAGATTTTTTTATTTATTTTTTTCCCCGTTTTCTTTAAGTTAAAGTCAGTAAACCCTTTAGCACCACTCTTCAGAGATTTCATTTCTGAACTGCTACAATACAACAACCAATGTAATAAAACCAGATTCATACTTAATCTGTTTTATGTAATTTTAACCACACTTTTAGCGGCGCTCTCTGGACAATTCACTTGGGTTGTAAAAATGTTTTGACAGCAGCTGAAAATTTCTATTTCAACCATTTCAATCTAAAGTGGCCATTTCTTGCACTTTGCCAATGCTTAATAATTTTTGTGAAAGATGACAAACAAATGATATTTTACTGAATTGCATTTAGTTCAGTTCCAGCCTCAGCGCCCCACTCAATTAGTTCTGAATACTTTAATTAATTGAATTTATTAAATAGCTCTCCAGGTCTCTATAATTTGCTTTTGTTGCAATGCTAATTGATTTTTGAGATCCATAAGCTTTGAGTGGATTTACCTTATCGTGGATTAGCTATGTGATATGCCTCTCTTTCCCAAATCATTTTGTGCAATTTTTGCACGGGTGGAATGAGAAAGGGTTGTGAAAAGTTAATTACATTTTATAGAGGCCAAAAATGGTCTTCCATATGAAGCTGAATGAGAAGACTAATGCTTTAAATGACTCTTTCTTTTTCAGTCTCACAGTAAGCCAGGATAGAATTAACCATTCAGTTTTAGCCTATGATAAATGAGCTGTGTTCTGTAATTCTCAACTTTTATTAAATGGATTAATCATTACTTCATTAAAGATGTATCCATTGGTTTGAGCAGCAGATTGAATAAGTAGCCTTCATGCAATCTCTTCCTCATATCAGTTCATCTCTTTCTATCCAAGTCAGTGAGATATTGAGTTAATAAAAGTTCCAGGCTTTTTTATGCCTTTAAGAATAACCTGAAGAAAATAGAGTCAACGGTCTGATCATATGCATCAGCAGTTCGTTAATTTAATTTCAGCTAGACTTGGTCAGACTCCCACGAGGGAAATAGTTGACATGAGAAAATTAGATCCAGGTTCAGCTGTGCTGATCCCCAACAGTCTATATTTAACCTCAATATCTTAAAGAAACACTAAAGAACCTGTGAGCAATCGTAAACAGCTGTATTGCAATTCACAGGATCCTTACAGTGTGCACTGCTCGCAAAGTCAGGAAATATAGTTAATTTGCAAAAACAATATAATAATGTTTTTTAATTGTGTATTCCAATTAATTTCAATCAAACTGCAGTTGGGTTATTTTGAGTAGGCTAAAAAATAACTACATAAAACAGCTAACTAACACTATAAAACAAAAAATATATATAATAACATAAAAAAAGTTGTTTTTGACATTTTTAATTAGTTATCTGTTTTTGCAAATGAACCCTTTATAACAGTTTACTGAAGAACTAAACATAGAATTCTATACTTTTGCATAGGCCTATATAAAATGAATTTGTATATATTTAATAAACTATATGCTAGGCATATATGCTATCAATAAACAGCCCCCTTATGTTGCAAACTATGTGAAACATAAGACATGACCACAACGCTCAAGCACTTCATTCTAGTGGGTGGTTATTAAAACAATGGCGCTGATATCTATGGGTCAGTCCTTCTGATAAAATGTCTTATAAGTAGCAGGTTTTCTTAAATGATTTCTGAATGATTCGTAAACGACTCTTGTGAAGCAGTTCGAAGACTCAGTTTCTCTTAACCTCTCCCTCCCGTGATCCCTCACTGTGATTGGTCAGATGGCGCAGTTCTATATGATTGGTCTACCGCCACAGCGCTCCACAGACTTGAAGCTTGAACCAAAACTAACGTGGACAGTGCTTTTGTAAGCGAATCGGGCACACCTCTACTTAGTGAACTTTAACATTGCATAAAGCATAACACTGCGTTAAGCCATTGTTTATCATTACTTAGGCCACATTTACACATAGTCGGCTATTTAGAGAAATTAATATCTATTACCCTCCGTTTTCAATAACAACATTGTGCTCACAACATCGTTTTCAAAAAAACTAGTCATTTATATCAACCCGCATAAATAACTATGCCAAACCTATGAAAATTAGTCGCTCACATGGCGTTAAGCATTTTCTGGAGCATAACCAAACAGCAGGGAAATACCTGCGTCTTCCCTTCGTGTAAACAGAGCCTTAATGAGACAGTCAAGCTGCATCAATCACAGTATTAGACTACATTACATCTTACTTACAGGTAGAAGTTCAGAGGAGCAAGCCGGTCCAAATAAACTGGGCACTGATCAATCTTTAAGAGCAAGCGTTTGGTGAATTGTACTCCAAGATTGGAAAAGCAGTCATCAGTAAAATGATGCGAACAAAACACGAGACTGTACAGCACAGGTGTTGTTGAAAAAATGAATATTAATCACTCATTATTTGTAGATTCATCTTTCAGAAGGGCATATCAAACAAATTAACTCTCACAGGATAGAGCATCTTCTTCACATGATGTTATCCACATGGAAACTGTACTGTTTGGGGGCGGGGCAAGTTGTTTGTGACATAGAAGGTGGGCGGACATTATGCAAATATGTTACCCAGTGACGTGGCTCGGTAACAGAGACAGATTCAAATTGCTGACGACTCGTTTAGGTGAATGTGAGTCGACTCTTTTTTTTGATAGACAATAACTTTATTTATCGTGCACTGTCAGCATCACAACTTTGCAGATAGTTTATGTTCACATACACACTGCATGAACGTTCATATTTGAAAAAGCATAGTAGGGGTACTTTAATAAGAAAACCTAACTTACTTAAAGGTTGTGAGCCAGAAGCGCCATACTGTCCTTGCCAAGGTAGAATCGCTCTACTTTATAGTCTCTGTGCACAGCCAGCATAGGTTACTCTCCAGGTTAGGAGTCCTTCCTCTGTAAACGCACTGAACACACTTTAATATTTGGGTTTGAATGAGAGGAGATGTTGAAAGGTCCAAGTCTTGAACGCAGACAATCTAACACACCTAGTGTGAGGTCCCAGATGGACAGTGTAAAAGAGTTTAGTGATGGGCTGTGGCCGAATGAACAATGGGGGTCCAATCTCTCAAAAGCACTGAATCAAATCATTGCTTCCAGCTGCTGAACGAGATATGTGAAGTGTTTCTATGAGACAGAGTGTGTGAGAAAAGTGTGAGTGTGTTTTACACAGACTGTTCTTCTTGATAAAGTCCTCAGATGAAAAGAAGCTGAGCCTACCGAGGACTTCCATCTGTGTGCTTCTTATAATCTTAGTCTCCACATGGAATAAAAGAGAGATAGCGAGTAAGAACGGCATTATAGATAGAATGGGAAAAATAAAAATGTAGGAAAGGGTCATGTGACATTTGGAAGGTGTTAAATTTTTCTCGATTTCCTTCCACTTTTCTTTTTTTTTTCCAAAATGGGGAATTCATTAGGAATAAATATGTCAAACAAAAGAAAGGTAGAAACACGAATAGAATTAGTACTATGCACAACTGCTTTAAACAAATAGAGAATTGTGAATAAGCCATGATCTATAATCAGCCTAATTTACACAGAACAGAGCCTAAATTTCACTGAAATGAATGGCCAATGACTTTAAACATTTACATTACAGCACTAGTTTAGCACATTGAGTGCCTGATTAAACTGTTTTGCGATTGGTTATTTAATAATACACAAATGTATCTATCTGAAATACATGTGACAAAACTGTTGAGTGGATCTTTTTCACAGAGCGCCTACATTTTTGCTTTCGGTTTTGCATCACTGACCATATCATTTTAGTGTCTTGAACACTGGACTAAACGATTGAGCACTTGCTCCTGTGTTTATGTACACTTTCATAGCATCAGCACACATACCTGACATACTGTATTTGTTGCATTCATTCTTAGGGGCAGTTCACACAACTCATCTTTGCGTTCAACTGTGAACCATTTCAAAACATGCACTCGACAGACGTATTTGATCCTTGCGGCTTGTATTTTTACTGCAGCATCATGTGCATGACACAGCATTCTAGCTATTTTAAGAAATGTGTCTCAATACTTTGTGGGGTTTTTACATATTTTTGCGTACAAAAGCTTGAGGACCTTCTAAGAACACACAGCTCAAGTCAAAAACAAAAGCAAAAGAGAGTGTTTCATCTTAGATTTTTGCCTTCAACTGTAGTGCTTTTCTATTGGTTTTTTTTATTTAAACTTGCACAAGATGAAATAGCTGTGACTGTTATACTCATGTATTTTTGCAGTGTCCTGCACAGTACAAAATGTTCTAAAAATTAGGCACTTGAGTTAAAAGAAGTTCTATTTCTAACATATCTCGAACCTGTTCTTTTTTCTTTTCTTCCAACGTCTGCATCTCGCTTTTTTAAATGTACAATGTGTTCTTTGTGATTGACCCGTTATTCTGATTTTGCAGCACAACATTGAAAAAAGAAACAATAACTGTGGCAGCTTTTTGGCACGATGATGGAAATGTGGCTTATGCTAATGAGTGTAAAATCTGCAGTACCTATTAACACCCACAGATTCACTACTACAATCAATAGTTATTTAGGTCACCATAAAACAGACTGTAATGTTCTTTTGTCCTGGAAAGTAATGTTCTGCATCAATTAAATGCATTATCATTAATATAATCAGTATGTCTTGATCTCTGTATTTCTCTCTATTCCTCCTCTTCATTGGCCAGGCCTTGTCTTCTTGGTCTCGGAGGAAGAGAACTGAAGAAGAGGAGGAGGGTTTTTGAGTGTGCGTATGCAGCAGAATGTGACAAACTGAAGTGCTGACTGCTCATACCTAAGAGCCAACTCAGGGAGGACGATATGCACTGCTGTTCAGCAAAAACATCAAAGTTTGTTTATCACCTCCCTCGCCCTTGATATGGAATCACACAAATGTACTTTTGCGTTTTCTTCCTTGCTGTGAGCTCAACAGTCCATTTCTGCTTTTATCGTAATTCAGTTTTACAGAGCATATGCACCATTGCATCTTAGAGTCATAACTTTTGTGTCTCAGACTCCAAGTTCATTATACTGTTTTGCAAAATATAAAGGTTATTTAAGGTTCAATTTTCTCCTGCAGGTGCTTTGGCAGCAAAGTGTAAGTTTTAAGAAAGAATACTGAGATGTCTTTCAAGCAGCAGATTTATATTTTCATATATTTTATATATATATATATATGTATTTTAATTTAATTGTTTTCCATCTGTTTTTTGTCCCTAAATCACTACTGATTCAAAAAGGAATGTATTATCATATACAGTTAGGTTCATATACACTCACCAGCAACTTATAGGAACACCTGTCCAACTGCTCGTTGACGCAAATTACTGATCAGCCGATCACATGGTGGCAACTCAATGCAGCATGTTGGTATGGTCAGGACAAACCGCTGCAGTTCAAACCGAGTTTCAGAATGGCGAAGAAAGGTGATTTAAGTGACTTTGAACGTGGCATGGTTGTTGTTGCAGAAACTGCTGATTTCTCTTTGTCACGCACAACCATCACTAGGGTTTAAAGAGAATGGTCCAAAAAAAGGGAAAACATCCAGTGAGCAGCAGTTCTGTGGGCGAAAATTCCTTGTTGATGCCAGAGATCAGAGGAAAATGGCCAAAGTGGTTTAAGCTGATAGAAAGGCAACAGTAACTCAAATACCCACTCGTTACAACCAAGGTATGCAGAAGAGCATCTCTGAATCCACAACACGTCGAACCTTGAGGCAGATGGGCTACAGCAGCAGAAGACCACACCAGGTGCTACTCCTGTCAGCTAGGAACAAGCTAAGAAACCGAGGCAACAATTTGCTCAGGCTCACCCAAGTTGGACAATAGAAGATTGGAAATATGTTGGCTGGTCTGATGAGTCTCGATTTCTGCTGCGACAATCGGATGGTAGGGTGAGAATTTGGCATCAGCAACATGAAATCATGGATCCATCCTGTCTTGTATCAAAGGTTCAGGCTGGTGGTGGTGGTGTAATGGTGTGGGGGACATTTTCTTGGCACACTTTGGGCGCTTTAGTACTAATTGATCATTGTTGCAACCACAGCTTACCTGAGTATTGTTGCTGACCATGTCCATCCCTTTATGACCACAGTGTAACCATCTTCTTATGGCTACTTCCAGCAGGATAATGCACCATGTCATAAAGCTCCAATCATCTCAGACTGGTTTCTTGAACATGACAATGAGTTCACTGTACTCAAATGGCCTCCACAGTCACCAGATCTCAATCCAATAGAGCACCTTTGGGATTTGGTGGAACAGGAGATTTGCATCATGCATGTGATAGCATGATAGCAGCAACTGCGTGATGCTATCATGTCAATATGGACTAATATCTCTGAGGAATGTTTCCAGTACCTTGTTGAATCTAGGCCAAAAAGGATTAAGGCAGTTCTGAAGGCAAAAGATGGTCTAACCTAGTACTAGCAAGGTGTTCCTAATAAAGTGGCTGGTGAGTGTATATTTGGACAGAGGCGCAATTGTTATTATTTTAGCTATTGACCCAAAAAAATCAAGTTACAGTGATTTACTCGAAAGCTGCTTCATAGACATGACAGGTGACACAGACAATTGCTAGTCTTCAAAAAACAAAACAAATCCATTAGAGAGCAAGAACATTTGTAACCATATCAAAGGTTTGATAAATTCTAAGAAAAACAGAACACTGATGAGTTTGGCTAATTAAAAAGGCCTGAACGTCCACAGAGGACAACAGTGGTGGATGATCGGAGAATCCTCTCCAAGGTAAAGAAAACTCTTTCACAACATAGTACAAATGGACAATGACCCAAAGCTTACAGAAAAAGCAACTAAGACAAAAAGTGGATTATTCTGCAATGGCCAAGTTAGTCTTCTAATCTCAACCTGATTGAGCATGCATCACTTGTTGAAGATAAAACTAAATGCAGGGGAAAAAAAGAGCTGCAGTAAAGGTCTAGCAAAACAACACAAAGGGGGAGTCTCAGGTGATGTCCATGAGTTCTAGACTTGAGGCAGTGATTGTCTTAACTGAAAAGAATTTTCAAGCTAAATAGAAATGAACATTTTATTTATGATTATATTTATTTGTCTAATTATATTTGAACCCATAAAAATGGGGGTAAGGGTTATGAAAATGCTTAGCATAAATGAAAGCATTTTATGTTATAATTTTGTACAACACCTTGAATTAAAGTATAGTTTTTCAGTTTAAAACCTTATTTTGTATGCTCTTGCTTCCTCTCGTGGGTATCTTTATCTCATATTATACAAATCCCTCCAAAAATACATGCTTGTAATGTTATAAGCTTCTTTAGTCCTACTTTCCACACATAACATGAGAGCCTTTAAAATTACATGGGCAAATTATGGGCTAAATGGATTCTTAAGAGGGTTCTCTAAGTACTAAGATGGACTAAGGTCTTGTCCTGTCACCTTCAGTGTCTAGCACTCGATGATGGACTCTATTTTTGGGTTCAAGCTGCACCACTTTAATCAAATTATTATTCTGTAAGTGAGCTCTAACAATTTCAGTGAGAAGCTATTTCCTCAACTTAAAAATTCAAGAATTGCGTGACATTTTCACATTGCAGTTTAGTTTTTGTATGGCAGTGTTTTCAAAAGATTGTTAAAGCCCTGTTTTGGTAGAAGCACCAGAAATCCTATTAGAAGAGAAGAATTCTTCTTCATTCCTGGCTTTTCCAGGATATCCCTTTAGGATTTCACAGAATCCACTGTCAATCCCAAAGTTTTATCGCAAATCAGGAGGTAACACAAGCTTTGAAGGGATAATCTAACCAGAAACAGACAGAATAACAGTTGTAGAGAAAAATATGACACGTGTCATCTAAGAAGAATATTATGAAAAAAAAGTTGAAAAATATTTAAGAAAAAGCATAAGATCTGAATCCCACACCCCAATCCACAATGTAGTGTGGAAAGCTGCATCTATTTCACTACAGAAATAATAAATGAACATTAGGTATTTGGTAATGCACTCTATTCATCTTTTTGAATGTTCCTAATGGCACGAAACACACTGCATGAAATTCAAAAGGAAGCTCAATTTAATATCAATCAATCAATCAAGAGCTACTGTTCAGTGACTTTTGTAAGAGCAGAAGGAAGTCGTTGATGAACAGCAAACAGCATATTAAGGGAGAGAGAGAGACCAGCATACCTCTCTACGCATGGTTAAAACCGCCTGAGCAAACGTGTTTGTGTGTCTCTATGTGTGGGTGTAAAGTTTCTGATTTGCACTGAATGTCTCATCAGTTCCTGGGTTACAGCTGCTGTTTTAGCTATTAATCACATTATTCATGCCTAATGACGTAGAAATAACTCAAATCAAAGAAATGACCACTGTGGAGCTACTAACAAAATAACACCTCATTTACTTGTATTTATTCATGCAATTTCATCCCACAATCTGATGGCGAATCACAAGGGAGGCAGAGGAAATTGGACATCTTTCATCAACCAAAACAAAAAGTGCAGAACGGGGAAAAATATAAAGGAAAAGGTCTTTAAAAGTTGTTTTAAAAGTTTAAATGCATTCTAACTGTTTAACTTCATGTTTTACAAATATGATGTTCATGCCCAATATAGAAAATTGTACATTACTACTAACGTCACAACTAGTCTCAGCCTCAGACGTCACGCCCACGGGACGTTGGCTAAACGCCTGATGCATATGGTACACTTAACTGGAAACGCTTCAGCAGTGTCAAAGTCATCAAGACGTGTGATTGCGGAAAAAAAATAATGTTTTTTTTACATGAGTGACAATAAGCATTTATTAAGATCAGTTAAACGTTGGATTCTTAAAAGTATGCGATCCAATTTTACTAGTTGTGCATCCCCTCCTATCTATTATGGAAGATCAAGTGAAGTTACAGTACCTAACTGAGAAGTGAAATATCATCTGCTTTTACTGGCAAACATGAAATAACAGACGCTGACATCGCAGCTGGACGATTCAGTATTGTGTTGGATTCTCCAGAATTGCTTGTGGGTGTTAACATTAAAGTGGAGAGATATGCTTCAAACAGATGTTTACCGCGAGCATCTCATCGGGATTTTCTATGATGAATGACTTGTTGCACTGCGTTCTGTTGTTGTGGGGGCATTTCCACGCCCCGAAACGTGACAGTGAACGAAACAAACTGTGATTGGTTGTTTGACATGTCGGTCAAACGGCATTATGGGTGGGCCTTGTCCAAAGAAATCGGCTATGAATTCCAGACCTTCAGCCATCAGTCTGAAGGTCTGGCTACACGAGACTACGTCTAACTTGGATGGGTTACCATAGTTAATCACACATCACATTAATAAAAGCAGGCTAAGCGATTATTGGAAGGCAATGTTGATATTTGAAATCACCAAAACAAACAAACTTGCCACCATTTTGATAGCTTTGCCCCACACATACGTAAACTATACAAACCAGGCAACGATTAGTTCTGTGCAGCTTTGCCAATTTAGCTATTTTGTAGGTAGATTTAGGGACTTCACCACCGCAATTGAGACTTTTTTCAAAAGTTTAGGGACAAATGTTGCAACCTCTTGGACAAACCTTATCCAATTCTCATCTTACCCACTGATCAATATTCATATTTATATAGGCTAGATTAGTGAATTTGGCATTGGCAATGATGTAATCTAGTGACATTTAGCTACCAGTTTTAGCTAATTGCAGGCAATTGGCAATTCTGGTTCTATGAAACAAAGTTACACAGTCTACACGAGAAAAACACTACAGAACACTATAGAAGTCATTATAATCAGTGATGCTGTCTACAGCGAACGTGAGCGGCACAACAATTCTCTGACAGAAAACTGGTGTTGCACTCTGTTTATGACTTGCTGACACAAATTTAAAATGATTTTGAATTTATTCACTTTATCATGTCCAGTGTAGGCCTTTTGATCCATGAGTTCTCTCCAGCACTGGAAAGCTGATACTATATTTACACTGGTCCTACTTTATGCCTTATCTTTCTCCAGACATATTTTTTTTTGTATTTTACCTTTTTGTTGCTCGGCTTGGCTCTCTCCTCAACATCATTGATAGACACGCCCCTTACTGCTGATTGGCTACAAGATTGATCCGGTATTTGCCCCGGACTCATTTTTGAAAAATCGCTTTAAAGGAGATATCGGAAGTTCATTTTCCACATGTTTGTCTATAACATACTTTGGTTAAAATTCCTCAATGATAGTGTAAAACAACACTCAAACAACAGCTAGCTGGATGACAGAGTTTCAGACTCAGACCATAATAAAATCAACATTGTCTCACTCCAACTCGTCACATTTTGACGCTTGGTCAAAACACTATTGCGTTGCTTTTTGAAGCTCAAGGTATCCCTTTTTAGTCACTTTTCAATGCGAAGGGTCCTCCATTGTTTTAAATAGGAAACTCTTAGCAATATTTTTTTATTTTATCGTCATTTTAAAAGAAATATTTTGTAAAAACAATGGCGTTATTGCATATATGTAGGGGTGTGATTTTTCAATGTAAACAGACAAAACTGTTTTATTTAAATGATATTATTTACACATTTATTAGCATATAACCCAACCCCTGCCCTATCTGTTAATAAAACACAAGATAGCAGGCAGATACTACCACCATCATAATTTATTTGAAAGATAATAATATTCCAAGTCTTTTGAGGCAAAACGTTTGATTTGTGAGAGGAATAGATGCTGACTCCGTCTTCCGTGTACTTCCTGTGCGCTGCTGCAGTCTGTGCGCGATTTCAAAGAATGTCGCTACAAGAATCCTCACATCAACATTGGTTGTGAAATGCCATTGGCTTTTGTGTGTCTCGTGATCAATTGGGTCCTGCTACCGGACGGGAGTATGTTTTCTGAATGAGATGACAGTGTGTGAACGGAGCCGGATCATTTTTAGTGATTAAAACCTTGTGTTTTACTCTCTTCTTCACAAAAAGACTTCAGAAAACTTGGAATGTGACACGACTTGCTGTTTGTAATGTATTTATACTGCTTGTTTGTGCAATACCTGTGACTGCATTTGCCTGTGTGTGTTTTATATTGTTCAGAGGTAGGAAGGTTTAGGGTAGGGGTGGTGTTTGGTGCTCCAATAAAAGTAAAAACATTATATAAGAAATTTATATATGCATGCAAACCATTACATTGAGTAAAACAACTGAAAGCAATGGAGGACCCTTCACATCGAAAAGGGATTAAAAAGGGGTACCTTGAGCTTCAAAAAGCAATGCAAAAAAGGTCTTGACCAAGCATGAAAATGTGTCTATTTGGAGTGAGACTGTGTTGATGAAATGTGACTAATTTTTATCCGATGTCCCCTCTCTACACTCCTCTCCTTTAGAAAGACAATAAAAAGCAGCACAGTCGCACCTAAAAATGTGAGACTTATCCGTTTAGTGCAGCAGAATGGATGCAAATTCATGAGGATTTTACAACCGTCCAGCCAGTAAAAAATGCAAGGTAAATGAAGCTGCCCAGCTGTGGGAACTTGAGACCAATTTGAAGGCACATTTACCTTAGCAAACACAATGGCCCGGTTTCACAGACAGGGCTTAGCCTAAACCAGGATTAGGCCACAGTTCAATTAGGACATTTAATTATTTTTTATATACATGCCATAGAAAAAGGCATTACTGGAGTGCATCTTACGACAAAACAAAGGCACTGACATGTTTTACGATCAGTCAGTGCAGGTTTCTTTTTGTTGAAACAGCTCAGATTTACATTTTAGTCTAGTACTAGGGTTAAGCCTTGTCTGTGAAACCGGGGGAATTTGTCTCTGAGCATCATTTTATTAATATTTTAGTATAAATATTGGGTTACACTTTATAATAACTACACGCTATGAATCATTAGTTAAGCATTAGTAAATAGTCAGTTCATCCTTTAAAAAGCATTGTTCCAACATTAATAGTCATTAGTAGGCAGTTTATAAATACAGCTATAAATGCCTTGTTCTTGGTTTAT
>JAUMHG010000038.1:13061512-13074875 GCA_032359395.1 Enteromius anoplus
AAAGTGTTTAATGTCACAATATATATAGATATATATATATATATATAGTTTTGAATTATCTTAAGAATTTAAATGTATATATTTTTTATAAATTTAAAAAAATTCTGTATATTTCTAATGTAAATAATTGAGTGGTCTCAGAGTTTGGACCACACTGTATACATTGCAGCTAATTTATCAAACATTTGCCATTAGACTAAGTGCCTTGTGACATTGGTGGTGGTAAGCTCAGTATCCCTAAGCACTTGTCACAATCTCATTAAGATTCTATATTGTCAGTCCCTGTGCCTCCAAAGTGTCTTAACAAGCAGCAGATATTAATACCTCATTATATCACTCATTATGTTTTTGTATGCACACCAGTGGAACTGAGAATGCTATATCACAGGATCTCACCTGAGGCAGGGATTATAGACAAAAACATCACTATACATGCTCCCGGATTGTAACTCGACATGACATGTGGTCTATGCAAATTAAATGTTTAAAAATTCATTCATAACCAATCTGGACGACTTTCAGGTTTTTAGAAATGTGCATATTCAGAAGAAATTAAAACATGCATTGATTATGACGTGCTTATTCTCTAACGATTATAGCAGTTTAAGCTGTTGTGCTCTTATATTAAGTTATTAACTTAAATAGATTATCTAATCATAGCAAGTTAATAAATTAGTTTTATAAATGCAAACCTCTGACTAATTCATATTAACATAACTTGAAAAAGTACTGCATCAATTTTTGTTTGTAAATATTACATCAATTACATCTGTTCTTTTAAGATTGTAGTGTTTAAATCAACATGAAACACGGTTCACAACCTATTTATTTTCGCAATCAGATGTAGGCTATTTCAGTTCCAAGGATCATGAAAAGTGGGTTTTATATACAGTACCCAGACGAGCATTTTAATAAAAGAAAAACAAAGACATTTATCATTTTACTTGAGAAAATCATGCACAATGAGACCAGGAATGTCCATTAGGAAAGTAAATAAATAAATATTCTGTTTTAAATTGATGTTGACCGTGGAGCCCTCATGCCCTGATGATGTAATCTAGTTGGCATTATTTTCAGAAGCCTGCCGTCCAAGAGCCTTTCCATCTGTCTAGTTATTGATATTTCAGCCTAGTCAAGTTTAAAAGGGAAAGGGTTCCCAGAGACAAAGACTTATGCAGGCGCACCGTGACTGAATGTTCTTGTCAGTCTTACAACAACAACCCTGGACGGAACTAGAGGTGAGCTGCTTGTGCAACGCTGGGATAAAATCATCTGTAAATTACATTAAAGCTGCTCTGCTGTAGGCGCAGTGCCATAAAACACATTTTTCAAAGTGACAAAACCTCTTAAGTGTGTGTGTGTGTGTGTAAGAGTAGGCTATGCGTGTAAGGCTTTTGTTATAGTTATAGACATTGATTGCACACAAGAAATTGAATTACATTGCAACAAGACACAAACAAGGCTGGAAAAAGTTATTGCTACCAACAAACAGCATGGAGTGTTCTTATACAAAATTATTCACAGTATATTGTTCAATTAATAGTGCTGCAGCACGCGGTTCTCATTTTTTCCACACCTCGCTTTTTAAAAAGGATTTCTCGCAGAATAGCCCAATCAACCATGCTTACACGTGTCATTTAGTGTGACAAAGCTGTATTTGGTGTAATGATTCTTGAACACCATGTAAATTAGACATATTATGTGCTCAATATGGCAATAAATTAGATTACCACATATATCTTGTTCTATAAGATATTTTTAATGAAATCTTTGTTCAGTGAAATATCACTTTTGTAATTAATCAGCACGATGCACTGTCTTTCAAGTTAATTGGATCATGTAATTTTATTATATTTCATTTTAGAGATCAATGTTACTGCTTTTATGTTTTTTTTTTACACTGGTCATGTTATTATACAGCCTTGCTTTAAAGAGCTTTCTGTTTGCGTTGTACATATTTAATGAAGTCATTGCAACAGCGACCAAAACTCTAATTGCGAAACAATATACAAGAAGTACATGCTATGTGTAGCCTGCGGTGTCCCAGCAGCAAAGCACCATGGATGTGGGCCTCAGGGGAACTCTGACAAGTGTGCTGTGGATAGTTTATGTATTTTGTAGCACATGCGATTCAAAAGGCATAGAAAGAGAGGGGCTGTTGTTAAGGAAGACAGACACTTTATGTACATGCTTTTGTTAGCTAGGAAAGTGTTCAGAAAAAATATAAAACTGCTTCTGATCATGGTTTTAAGATCATGCTGGCATACATCAAAACAAAAATGCAGGATATCAAAATAAATCTGCAGGACAATAACGAGACTTCACTGTCCAAGGGTTGACCTTAATTTGTCCAGACTAAACCAAAATGTTTCGTCTACGTGTGTAAAAGCACTCATATCCTCAGTGCACTCCAGAAAACTTCTTAAACATTCATGGATTTTCCTCTTTTAATAAATATATAATTCATATCATTTATTTTTAAGGGCACTGACTGCTTATGGACATTTTTCTTCTTTAGGACCCTCAAGAAGATAGTGATGTTTTATGCTAATGTAGAGAAAGATTCGCTGACATTTTGACCTAACTGTAGTGATTTATTATGTTTGGATGGAAAGTTCATGTTGGATTTTGTTAAAAGCTTTATTAAATTTATCCAAAAAAAAAGCTATGAAACATGTTGTTTTAAAAAGAATACTCTTAGGTTATTTTGTCATAGTTCCATAAAGAACCTTTAACATCCTCGGAACCTTTCAGTTGCACTAAAGGTTTTATATAGTGAATATTTAGGTTACTAAAGTGTTCTTCATACTAAGAACTGAAAGGTTCATTGTGGAACCCAAAATCGTGCTGATATGAAGCCGTTGGATAACAAATGGTTTGCAAGAAGTCTCAATCACCTGCTCTCAGTCTTCTTGCGCTATCCATCTCAGATTGTCCTATACCTCCTTATGTAGGAAGAGGCTTCAACAGCGCCAAACTCAAACAGGATGTCCATAATGACAAAGTGAGGAGCTAGCTGTCATCAGCAGGTGCTCCTGCTCCTCCACTTGGCTACCGCTCTAAAAAGGACGATTAGCTGCACCCTGCTTTGAATCTCATTATCGTGGGTCTGGCAGACGCCATGGCAGCAGCAGCCTGTGCAGGACAAAGAGCCATCCCTCTTCCCTACAAATCATCCACAAAACACAAGCTGGCTTCCCACAGCGTGGCCCAATCACACCACTGAGAAAACATGGCCTCACTCCTGTTTAGAGCACAAAGGAATTAATTATTACAGAATGTATGGGAGAGGATTATTATCTTGCACTGTTTCCTGACAGTGTGTTACAGTGTTCTGGGGAAAGAAACATCACAGAAAAATGTACTTCCTTTTTTATTAGTAATATTATTATAATTTAGAAATAATCTTAAAGGGTCCTAATGGAATCCAATGCAAATCTGCTAAGAACTGCTAATAATTTAGATGCACTGAAAAAGTTTTAATTCATGTAATTTCTTTAAAATTTCTATAAAAATGCATCACTGTTTCAATCATTAAAGCAGATACACAAATCTTTTAATATATATAATAAATAAATAAAATATTTCAGAAAGAGAGAGAGAGAAAAAAAAAAATCTTTTTCTAACAAAAAAAATTGTAATCTCAAATTTCCTTTCCTTTTAATGCTGATATGTCCTACAAGAGCATAAATGTGCTTGTAGGTTCAAATGAATTCATATATGAAAATATAGAGGTATGGACACAGGCGCAAGTGTCTGGTCGCCCACTTTGACATTAGAGAAATGTCAGTGAGCTTTATATAGTGTCCTCAGTGATGGAGGCAGATATGTTTTGACAGTAGATGAGGAACAGTGAACACAGATGCATCTGCAAGCATTAAGTTCCCATGGTTACATCAGATTATTGATCTGATTTACTGATTACTTACATACACCAACATATCTGCCTCTTCTCAAGCACAGTTGTAAAATAGGCCTATGGTCTCAACTTCTAAGGCACATAAACACCAGCTCAGGAGGTCTAGTGACACTTAAAAAAAATAAAAAAATATACAATAAATATATATATTTTGTCAATTTAACAATTCAAACATAGAAATAAATAACTTTTTAAACAGACAAATTTATACAAACATTTATATTAATTCATATTGTAAAGTAGTATAAAACATACAATTAATATTTTAAATGGAAATACAATTTGATATAAAAAACATTGATGCATGTTTAGATAAAAAAAAAGATTAGACTACTTAAACAGTTTTAAAAAATTGCATTAAAAATATATTTGATTCATACTTAAATAGATAATAAATTAATATAGAAATAGATTTTAAAAATTTATTTTTTCATTGATAAAGTGTTTTTTCCCCTATGTTTAGCAATATTTGTCAGATGCTATCAATTAATCTGAAAATGTCTATTGATGTTAGAACAGAAATAATTTGTATGACAGTCAGGGACCAAAACTGTCATATACATATTTACAGTAATTTAAAAAAAAGCGCGCACACAGCCAGGCGCCATGACGCGGTGTGATTTCACAAAACAACAACTAATGTAATAGCACGAACGCATTAATAGCTTGTTTTGAAAGGACAAGCTATTAATGCAGGCTACATTAATCACTATGCTACGGTATCAAAGGTGAGCCGGTGTGTTTTCCATATGAGGAAACGATGTGCTTTTATTCCTTTACTTTTAGGCTGCCCCGCGTCGATTGCCGAGCTCACTGATGTGAATGTTCGGGGATCTGCTGCCCTTGTCTGCGCATGAGCGGGGACGCGCAGGGAGAGGAGTGGGACTGGGAGCAGCTGTGGCAAATGTTCCACCAGTCCAGCAATCTGGAGAAGAAAAGACAATTTACGACTGAAGAAAACACACTAACGCACTCTTTGAGCGGAATCTAGTAAGGAGAAGCGCGTCGGACGTCCGCGATCACCTGCGAAGCGTCCAAAGTAGCTGATCAGCGCGTTTTCTGAAGTCACTGCAAACAAAATAACAACCCCGAAAGACTGACAATAAAAGCCCACAACTGACACCAGACCGAGCCAGGGCCTCGATACACCGTCCTCTCCTCAACTCGGACACAAGTTACCTTGCACTATTTTAAGAGAAAAGCCCTTCTTCTCTTTGTGAAACTCAGGAAACAATGAAGACTTAAACTCATGTGTTAGCCGCTGAGCTGAGTGTGTGTGTGTGTGTGGGAGAGAGAGTGTGGGCTCTTCTCTCTTCTCCAGGAAACTTTCCCCCGCGCTTTAAAATACTGGAAGCAGAAGAAGCTTTAACAGACTTGGGGAAGAAGCTCAGGCTGTCTTCTTAATTTCTGCATGGAGGTAAGGGGCGAGGACAGGGGATCGGACGGCAGCAGAGGCCCCGACTCGACCCACTTTCCTCTCTACAGCAAACCCTCGCGAGCACGGCTGACGGATCCTGACATGATGATCTACCCCAGCTCTGGAGGAGAGGACCTCACGGGGAGAGCCGCTGCCGGTTGCGAGTCACCCTCCTCGGATGGGCCGGGCAGCAACCGGATGTCGCCCACCGACGGGCCCACGGTCTTCCCACCATTACCGCCGCCCCCTCCGCCGTCTGGAATCGGGGCGCAGGGGAGCGTGGATGAAAGTGATCAACAGGATGGGCCAGAATATGAGGAAGAGGAGGTTGTTTTCCCCCTTTCAGCGCCGCCCACCAACCAGTAAGGATTCCTCTCACACACATGTATCTTATTTATTAGTAATTCATGACGGGAAAGGACTTCTGAGATGGGATGGTTGGGTTGCATCATTGTTGTCTTATCAAAAGTAGTTAGCTATCGAATTATATATGGTTGTTTACTATTTTGTTGTTGTGGTCGTTAATTGGCAGCTGTGGCCAGCAGAAATGTATTGTGTGTATATATAAATGACACACACACGCACATATATATAGATAATTCATTTAATAAATCAAATAACTTGCACTGAGAGAAATATATGACACTGATTACTATACACATAGATGCACATGGGTAGTAATGGTATATTACCTATTGATAATTTTCTTAAAGTAGCTAACATTAATATGAATATACTTGACACACTGTTATAAATAATGTTAGTATAAGATATCATTTCATTTTCGAGTCATGAATCAACCCAGTATACATAACTGATTATTTTATTTTTTTGGTATAAACATAACTTTTCTGCTTTTGAAGTATATTTTATTGTAACCTTTTTTTTTTTTACTGTATATTGTAAAGTAGCATGCATTTAAGCAGGACTTTCTACCTTTTTTTGACAGTTTTGATGTGGACTGTAGCAAAAAATTCAATTAAAGACACTCTTGTCAGGTCACATTTGTGACTTTTATATGATATATCTTACTTCCTCATATTGCCAAACGCAAGGTTATGCATTCTGTATTTTCGCCATTTAGTTATAGATTAGCCATATAACTTTACCATTTTCTGTCACAAGATATATAGTCTCATGTCAGTTTTGAAGCTGCGCCATTTTTTAGTTGTGAATTGTAATTTTGACCCATGCATCGCAACAATATAGTGTTTTGAATGTATCTATACCTTCCTTCGGCACACTTTGTGAAACCGTAGTTACTGATAAATGGTTGTGACTGCTTTCTGTGTCATCCATTACCATATTTGTGACAAGATCGGTGGCTGAATCTAATGAAGAATGTCAGGGTGGTGACATAATCTATATCACGATAAGCTAAATGATAGTGTGTCATTTATTGTGGCTCTCTCATATCTTTGGTTGCTCAAGAGTAGGTTGAGTAGGTTATATTGTGACCGTTTCAGCTCATCCACGAAGGGATACTCCACCCCTAAATTAAAATTGTGTCATTAATCACTTACCGCCATGTTGTCCCAAACCCGTAAAACCTTCCTCGGAACACAATTTCAGATGTTTTGGATGAAAACCTGGTGGCTTGTGACTGTCCCATTGACATTGTAAAATACACTGTAAAGGTCTAGAATACTCCAACAGTGGATCAACCGTAATGTAAAAAAAGTGTCGAGAATGCTTTTTGTATGTAAATAAAACAACAATTTATTCAACAATTGTAGAGCATCTGCTGGACTCATGTAGCGTTGTGTTGTTATAGTCACAGGCCATATTTACAGTATTATTTTACAGTAAAACATAATTTTAATCTTGATTTTCACTTTAAATTGTGCACTATTGTTTCAGCTTATCAAAACACAAACACCAGTGTTTAATATTTTACAATAAAATCTTTTGTTTTATTTACATTTTTTTATTGTTTTTTTGATCAGACCAAAGCAAGCCCTGCCTGTGATTTGACAGCAGCTCTTTAAAACCAAATGTTGTGAGGAATTTTGTTATAATTCGGTCGTTATTGGTGTCTTCGAAAGTGCACAAGGCTGTCACATAAAGCTTTGTAGTCATTTATTTTGGTTTTCAGTATCATACATGGTATTTTTTTGTTTTTCTTTAGTGCTGCTCAACGATCACAGATACTACAGTGATTTTAATAAGTTTGCCTTGTGGATTGTGCACTGCCACTCTGCTGCATATGGTTATATAGCTCTGTAGATACACCTTAGCTGTAGACTGGCGACCCAATTATGACAAAAGTTTCCCCAAAGCTTCCAGATGATTGACTCAACTGCCTATAAAACTGGGCATCGTTTCTTTCTGATGCATCGATTCTAAACAAGAGGTGCTCCATAAGCTTATATTACTATTATGCACTTAACAGCTGCAGAATTTGCGCTATAATGAGGTATAATTCACATTTCAAAATAGCTTAGGCTGTGATGTAATAGAAGCCTGTGTCGGCTTATGGCTCAGTGCATGTCTAAAATATGCAACACCTTTTGCACTGAAGAGGAAGCACACAAGTGTCCCATGCGATGTAGGTGACATTAAAAACCAGCAGGCCTGCCTTATTTGAAATGTATTTTTTTACACCAGGATGCGTGCAGTACTTCTTGTGCAGACAGTGCATAACTTGTATAACGTGTATAGCTGCATATTCTCTTGACTTCATCATTTCCAGATTCACTTTCAATTTTATTTTAAACCGAGGCAGTTTTTTCAGTGTTTTCTCAAAGAAGTAGGCTGAATGGCGTTGCACAGCGGCACACATTTACCAGGTTGGATGCGGTCCTGCATATCAGAATGTGTGACTAAAGTTAGCATTTTAGTCGCACACAGAAGACCGCTACGAATGTTCACGCCTCTTTGCTGCACACTTCATTCATAAACAATGATGCCAGCAGCAGAATAAATATTTCACAGATGCTTTCCACTGTTTAACAAAGACAAAAAAGCAAGCAATTGAAGAGCGGGGCAGTTGTTCTTTGTAGCACCGGGCCTTGAATGCAAACAAATAGCACTGTGGAGGTTGATTTTGTTTCCACGAAGATTAGAAAGGATTTGGAGTCATAAACGGTTTCCCTCAAGAGCTGGGAAGAGAGAGAGATTTTGATTTTGGAGATCAACAGCGGTGCACATTGTGTCTGCTAGATAAGCAATCGTTCAATAAACTCACTCTCCGTCAGGGGCTAATTGAGCATCCATCCTGTTTAATTGCCTACTTTTTGAGAAATACAGGGACTTGGGAATGCCAAGGGGCAAAGCCAATTGCAGAAACTGTTGGTTGCTCAGTCAAGAGGCTTATGTGGTACAAAAGTTTTCTCTTTCCTCTTTTTTTTTTTTTTTAAACAACTTCTCTAATTCATTGTTTTTGACTGAATTTATGACCTTGTGTGTTTTGTTAAAGCAGCAGTTTTTTTTGACAAGGATTGTTTTTAACCATTTCTAAATTGGCCTTAAAAAGTCATCTGCATTTGCTTTTTTAACCATCTCCTTACTGCATATTTTAAAACATATGAGCACCAGGATTTATTCAGCCATTGCACGCTTCAGATCATTCCCTGGCTGTTTATGGACATCTATTGATTTCTCTTGAGAACTATGTAGGTCATGTAGGCCAAGCTGATGTTATGTTTTTCTCCATTATATTGTAAAAGGTCTAATGCTGTCAAAGCTCAGCTCGTTTATGGATTGTCTAAAGAAAAAAAAAAAAAGTCATATCTTTGTGATTGAATGCACATTAGCAATATATTTAAAAAGCCAAAAAATTAGAAATTAGAACCATGATATGCATTATTTACTTGTATTGAATTAACTCAACACAGCCCAAAACTCCATACAGTCTTTGATTGTCATTTCTGCGAAGGGTATTTGCGGTGGTGCCTATGAATTTGGTAAGAAATTTAACATTACTATTATTTAAAGGATTAGTTGAGTTCCATAGTAAAGAAAAAATACTGATAACTTGTTCACCACATGTCATCCAAGACGTCGTTTATTTTTCTTCGGTCAAAAAGGAATTTTGGGGGAAACATTTATGGATTTTTATATACTGGACTTCAAAGAGATGCAATGTGCTCCAAATAGCATTTTCAGTAAAGCGTCAAAAGCGTGATCCCAGCCGAGGAATAAGGGTCATATGTAGCTGCATTAAAACTGCATTTTGGACCTTTAACCCGTTTGGGTCGCATTGGTCACATCTTAATAGGTTTTGGAGAGATATTATTTAAAATAAGAGTTTATATGCATAATTAAAGTATTTAGATTTAAAAATGCATAAAAAAAAAAAAAAAAATGCTATTTTCTTGAAACTACAATAAAACCCTTGGCTGATCAACAAAATGACCCCAATTATTGTCCCAACTAGTTATCTGAACATAGAAGTTCTTATTATAGGCTTTGTGAGTTTCCAGCATGCTTTGCAGCATTAATAAATTACGCCATTTTCATTATTTGATTGTTTTTATATTGTTTTGTCATTGTTGTTAGTTATTTGTTGTACTGTGATGCAAAGAGCAATGTTTTTAAACATAATGTTGATTGCCACCGTTCAAGTTTGTGTTTCTAGTTTTGAGGCCTAGAGAATGTTCCGTTACTTTTATCCATTTCCTGGATATCTTATTCTTGTAAGTTGTTTTACAAGCAAACAATGTTGTCATCATGTTAAACTAAGTTATACAATTAAGGTTTGTCATTCATAAATACATTTAAAATTAATAATTTGGTGACTTTTTAAACATTCTTTTTTTAAATCCAGGAAGCGGAGAAGAAGAAAAAAACTACCATAATGAAAGTAATTGTTGTTTCTGTTCCTGTAACAATAATTTTTCTATTAGCCAAATTGTGCAATCAACATTGCATGAACGAAAAAGTTACATTGACTTAACAAAGTATCTTTATCGTGAAGAACTAAAATACTATTGTTGAGAGGACTTAGCTCAATATCTTAGCAATAAGGCAATATTTTTAACAGTGTATCTTTATCTAAAAGACACGGACATCTTTTATCTAGCAGCAGCTCCGTGGATCAGCATACAGCTCTTGAGGATGTATTATCCATCCCTTTCTTGACCCCGTTTCGGCTCCTGCTGCACAGTAACTGCTTGCTGAAGATGGGCTCTTTAGTCATCCATCTGTGTGCTGGAGGACAGTCCCGTGTACTGACTCTAACAAGCTGTCACACTCCATCATGTGTGAAGAAAAACAAAGCTGTTTGGCAGCTGCTCCCAGAACCCGTACATCTCCACCTATTTTCCGGTGTGGAAACTTCTGAAAGATTGCATTGCTAGTCTGGGCACTTTATATAATGGTTAGTTATTGAGAAAACGAGCGGGTTACTCATGTTCTGAGTCTGCCGAGCTTGTAATATTTTTATGTTGGCATTAAAAGGAAAGCCCAAGTTTGAATTTGAAGGTTGTGGGATGCCAAATAGTTTATCCAAAATGCTACAATTATTTACACACATAGCAAACAGCACAAGTGTGGTCAAGTTGCTTCCTCCCACTGCTCTTAGCATCTCGCATCCCGTTTGTCCCCTCCCTTCCCGCCCTGCCTGCTCTCTTTTGCTCAGCAGTTCCATACTTTAAATCATTTGAGCGACTGCCTTCACAGAGGAAGAACATCAAAGGCACACAAGGCAATTCTTCATTCTCGAGCATCTTTTAGTTCAATCGTTCCCTAAGTGGAGTGATAACCAGCTTGGATTCTTTCACTTTTGGACATCAGCTAAGACTGTGCCAGCCCCCCCTTCCATTCCAGTTTCTGCTCACTGACTTAAAGAGCTGTGTGGTGAGTGCCCTCAAACAGCAGGTTCTCTGGGACATGGAGACGACCAAATGGGAGGTTTGTCTGGTGAGACAGAGGAGACCGACTCAGCAGCTGAGCGGGATTACTTTGTGAGTGAGTGAGAGCGAGCCCGAGAGCCCAGGATGCAGCAGAGGATGAATTCAGCGTAAGTGGGACACGAGCACAGCCGTTAGGAGCTTAGACTCAAAGAATAAGGAGTGAAGAATTTCCATATTTTCCATTTTGCCCTATTTGTCTTATCTGTTTTGTTCTCGCTTTCGAAAATTGTATTATTAAATAATAATAGCAATATCGTCTCTGATTAAAGTAAGCAGGATTGTCTGCTTTAAAGTTGGAACTTCCATTCTTTTTTATGTATCACTTAAAATTATTATCCAAGCTGGTATACAATGTAACACTTTAATTCAAGATGAAACCCTTAGTTTCATCATTTCCGCTTGGTATTTTAAGATATATACATATAGTGTAAAATTATATCTAGTTAAATATATAGCTATTTATTTATATTGGTGTCTACAAATGAAAATAATTCAATATTGAATCTATTCCTTTGTTTGAAAAAGATAAATAAATAAATAAAAAGCTGATCAAATGCATTAATATCGTTATATTATACTGCCTAAAAAATTCTTTAGCTAAGCCAATCCTAATTTTTGGGCCATAATATTTCTCTTGCATTTTAATAGAATGTGGTATATTTTATATCATAATTTGTATTTTTTATATATATATTATTTGTAGTATTAGCAATGTCTTAAATGACTAAATACTAATACATTGTCATTTTTATTTAAAAAAAAAAAAAAAAAATCGATTGTCTCAGGTGGACAGATGTTAAATGCACAAATTTGTAGTTGAGCGTGGTTACATGGTGCTCGTATTAAGAGTTGATGAATTAATTATGTGTTTTTCTTCATTATAAATGTTTCAAGCCGTTTGAGGGCAAAGTTGATTCACCAGTTTCAAACTATAGTGAACTTTTCTGAACAGTTCTGCTGTCTTTCTGAGGGTTCAGATGGAGATCGTCAGGATTTTTGTTTGTCCTGTCCTCAGAATGAGAGATGTAGAATATCAGCTCATTAAGAGAAATGTATGTAAATAATTACTATTAATTATGATTAATTGCAATTATTTATATCAGCTGCCAGTAGTAATTGTAGCAGAATTACCATCAACTAATCTGTTCATTCAACAAACATATAGTGTAAGCTCATATAAACTCTAAGAAGGGATATTTTCGTGGCCACAGAAAAATACCTTCTTACAGTATCACTGCATTAGAGCATGTAGCAAGGGTCGAAATTGTAAAGGGACATTCATTTGCAAGGCAGAATCAGAGACTCATGTAATTTGTGCAAAAATTCTATATTAACTCACATGACTAAACACACAAGTATAAAAACACTTACATAAGGGTTAAGGGTAAACCAAAAGCCAAACTTAGGAAAAGCCAAACTTGAAGTTATGAAGAGTCAGTTGACGACCTGTAAAACCATCAGTGCCGTTTATAACGGGTTCCATAACTAATACTAAACCTCTGTTTCGTTTCGTTATATGTACGATACTTGCATTGCCTCGTTGGCGAGGGTCCAATGCAGTCTCAAAGTCCTGATGGTTCCAAGGTTTTGGATTGGCAAGCATGTTTGACAAGTAATGAATTCTTAGGGTGTCCTGACTCTGATGATTGGTAAATGAAAGAAGACCTGAGAGAGAGATCTGTCGCGATCCGTGGATCTTGAGTTACATGGAGAGTCAGGGCCTTGGCCTATCGTAAAACTTAGGTGGTGCCGTGGAGTCAAATGCTCATTTGATGCATTTGCATCATTCCCGGGGGCTTAGCCAGGAGACGAGAGAGACTGTGGGGGGTCCAGCATCCAGAAAAAGCGAGGCGGGTCCCTGCCGTGGGGCCTTTTGAAACATGTTGAGGTCATACCTCTTGTGGGTCAAAGAGCCCATAGTGTGTGGATAGTTTGGATGAAACTTCACAGCTCTTTGTTTCTAAGCATGGTAATTTGCATATGCACTGGATTGGAGGTTGATATACAAATTAGAAAAGATTCTTAAGACTCCGTCCACAAGAAGCTGGTGCGTTCCCTATCCGATCAATTTTTTTTCCTCGTTCTAAAAAAACAATGCGTAAACACGAAACCACTGAAAACGGTGTAGTATATATGCCAGACCAGTATGGGGCGCTGTAATTCTGCCATAGA
>JAUMHG010000038.1:13088946-13110033 GCA_032359395.1 Enteromius anoplus
AACTGGAATGAAATTAAGAGTTATTTTAAATCAAATAGGTTTTTGAAGTCTGATTCAATGCCCAGCCCTAGTTCTGATGTATTTTCTTGTTAGCACTCAGCTGTTTGTATTTGGTATTCAGCTGGTTTGATGTGTAGTAAAATCTTTATTATATAGCTCCTTGTTAACATTTAAAATGCATGACCTAAACAAATCAGGTGTACTCCGATAGTTTGGCTCCCTTAAAATTCATTTTCTAAACCGCTTAAGCCAAATAAATGCGAGTCCGAAGCATCTTCCTTACCTTACCTTTCCTTTCCTTTACACTTGTACTTCCACAGGTAAGGGTAAGCGCTGGAAGCATTTGTACTTCATCCTGGAGGGAAACGATGCTCAGCTCATTTACTTTGAGAGTGAGAAGCGAGCCACCAAACCCAAAGGACTAATTGATCTGAGCGTGTGCTCTGTGTACGGGGTCCACGACAGTCTGTTTGGCAGGTATGCAATATTAAAGAATAGCAGAGTCCACATTGACAGCCAATCAGAATCCATCCTGCTTTAACGAGCTCAAGTGGCAGGCGCATATGCGCTTAGAATTAACAGATTATATCGTTTGCTGGTGTGCATGCTAATATCGTTATCTTTATAGTTATTCTTGGTGTGAACGGGGCTTGACTCCAGTGTCTACAGTGTTTGGGCCCAGTTTACAAAGCAGCAATATTGATGTACTTTTTTTATGTTGATGCTATTTTTATGTGCAGGCCAAACTGTTTCCAGATTGTGATTCAGCACTTTAGCGAGGAGCAGTACATTTTTTACTTTGCTGGGGAGACACCTGAGCAGGCACAGGTACTACATTCTCTTATCCATCTATAAAAATATAAAAATCGTTTAAAATGTTGTAAATGTATTTTAAAAATATATTTATTTTTCAGATTTAAAATAAATATTTTCTATTTGAATGCATTCTTAAAAAGTAATTTATTCATGTGATGGCAAAGCTTAATTTGTTGCAGCCATGACTATTATGTAATGCTGTCACATGATGAATCACATCCAAAATAAAATATAATAAGAGAGATGTGTGATGTTTATATATTAAATATATAAATGTATACACATGTGTATATTCTTAAAATATATACAGTTTGTGTTTACATATTTATATATACGTAATGCATAGACACAGTACAAAAACTTTTATTTTGGATGTTATTATTTTATTTTTTAAGTCCTTAGTGTCACTTTTGATTGATTAATGCATCCTTGTTTAATAAAAGTATTAACAGTGTTATTATTTATTTAATATACTTAATGTATCCTAATTATAAATAAAAATGCATTACACAGTAAGCAGATTTGACTCCCATATGCCACAAAATGTGAGTTTTTTTTAATGCATGTCTGAACCAAGCCTGCGTAAGTGAATCTTTGAACCAACCGTGTGTCCTGCATTCACAGGACTGGATGAAATGCCTGCAGACATTCTGCAATAACCTTAGGAAACCCTTACAGACCACATTCAACAAGCGTCTGCGTCAGGTAAGAGAGAAGTCTCCCTGTTTTCATTAAATGGAAGCTTCTGTTGCTTTAATCATGAGTTAAGGTGTTCAGATAGCTCTGAATGTGCTGTCAGAGCAGGCCACAGCTGAGCTGTCTCGATGCTGGTGAGCAGGGTGATGAAAAACCCCTTCAGAGCACCTGATCCCAGACATGCAATTTGGGCTAAATCTAAAAAGAACATTGTCATCTTCATCACCGCAGGCATATTTTCGGAAAAAGATCTCCGAATGTCATCTGCTTCTGACATCTCATCACTTATTCATTACAGAGCATGGAAAAATCTAACATTTGCATGTCGTTCTCTTACCTTAGGTTAGCAGTTTAGTCCTGTATGTGGAGGAGGCCCACAAACTTCCCATCAAACACTTCACCAACCCTTACTGCACCATCTCACTGAACAGTGTGCAGGTGGCGAAGACTCATCCTAGAGAGGGACAGAACCCTGTGTTCACTGAGGAGTTCATCTTTGAGTGAGTTCATTGTGAGACTCGTTTAGAGGCTTTGAAAGCGATGCTCGATTAAGGTTCTGATTTCCATTCCTCTCTCGCAGTGACTTGTCGAGCGAAATCAACAGATTTGAAATAAGCTTAAGCAACAAGACCAAGAAGAGCAAAGAAAGTGACATCTGTGAGTATTATTGCCTGTTTATTACCATATGATTATTGCATTAGATTTATTTATTTCATATTGGGTCCGTAAATTAACACTCAGCAAGCATTGTTTGAATAAAAATGCACATTGGCAGACAAGTGAATGAGAAACCTACTAGTTTAACTGAAAAAAAAAACTTTGTTTAAAATATGAGAATAATATAAAAAGGATTGTCTGGCTTAAGCAAACAAGTTAAAGGGGTCATGCATTTCCTTCAGAACCAAACGTAGCGCTAATCCTCCGCGTCTTCAGCCACTCAGATGTCGGGAGTAAATTACTACTGCTATGTTCATTAATACATACAACAACAAAACACCTCAATCGCTTAGGAGTCTGGCTTGTCTCTGCATCTCGGTCTGATGTTGGCTCATTTAGGCTGGTCTGAGGTAACACACCAGTTCATTCTGTGTTACACGTTGCTGTTAATCAACTATTGTGGGAGTGGCCTTGTCACACCGACATGCATTTGAAAATGGCTTGATTTCAGAAGGGGCAACTTATTCTTCTTTTAATTGAATAAAAATACTTGTGGATCTTTATCATTGTAGGGGGGTTGTGTACACATCAGTGATGCGCGGGTCAATGTGTAAACAACCCGAACCCGACCGACGTTGTCAACTAACCCGCCCACAACTCAGACCGCAAAAAAAAAGAGAAAATATTGTACCCGACCCGCTTCCTGACCCGCATTTTATTTTCAAATGGTGCGGTCGCTGACGTGCTGCACTCAGAGCTCATGGTGCGCGCGGCGAGAGCAGGCAGTTCTTGAGGCGACCCTGCTTGAAGAATTCATCAGTAGGTCAACTAAGAGAAAGCCCACTTTTGGAAAAGTCTAATAAGCCCTTAGGAGCACAAACTGTTGATATGGCATCAATAAATGTAATATGTAATAAAGGCTTGATGTATTCATTTATTTCGTTTCATTTTCTTAATTAAGATGCTGCACGTGTTTATCCAGTCTAATCGAAGTGTGCAATTTCTCCCCTGACTTTCCCAACAAAAATCCCACCCCCTCTCAGAAAATACGTCAACATTTATTCAACAGTTAATAACGCTCAACATTCAAAAGGTTGACGACACATAACAAAGCCAGCACTTTGGTCATCATCTTTCATCATTTCGGCAAATGTCTCCCACACTTTGCTCTTTCTATTTGTGTATTTGCGGAGCTTCCACCCCCCTGTCTTTATCTTTCCTCTTGCCGCCTCCATCTCCAGAATGAGCTTCGCACCAGTTATTTAACCAATAAAGTGTAGGCCTATGTATTTCATAGAAAATTGTGTCTAGTACTATATAAATACTATACATACTATACATTGGTACTATATATTGGCATATTTATTTCAAACGACCCGACCGACCGTGACGCGAATATCATGAAAAATATTTTTGGATGACTCATAACCGCGGGTGACCATTTCGGGTCAACCCGCGCATCACTGGTACACACACTCCCAACACACATTTCAGTCCAAACAGCTTGAAAAAGTGCATATACCACCGTATGACCCCTTTAACACATATTGGTGTTAACCACTCAAAAATGAAACATACTTTCAAGTACAATAAAAATGTATCCAGTAAAGGCCTGTTCTAAACAAGAACAATAACTATATATAGATAAAGATGTATAGTTCCAAAAATCGTTCTCCGTATTAAAGAATAGCAGAAGGTAATTTTCATCTGATGAACGATACAAAGATTGAAAATATTCAAGCTCGAGAATTTAAACGCATGTGTGCTTAGAATAAACAGACTATATTGTTCGCTGATGGGAATGCTAATATCATTATCTTTTTAGCTTTCTTCCTTGGTGTGTTCCGGAACATCTGATGACATCCTTTGTTCTTGTTTTTGTTGTTGTTGTTGTTGTACCAATAAAAAGTGGAGGACAATAGTTAAGCCGTACATTAAGATGCATGTTTAGTTGTGTTAGTGGACTTTTTAATTGATATTCATTCTTTCTATTTATATGTGCAGTACCTTTTAAATGTTTAGGGTCAAAAAGATTTTCCTTTTTTTGTTTATGTATTTATTTGAAAGTAAAATTTTATGGTCAACAAGGCATAGTTTGTTTGATATAGTAACTGTTTTGTGTTTGAGTATATTTTAAAATGCAGTGTATTCCGGAAAGCTGAATTTTAGCAGTCATTACATCAGTCTTCAGTGTCACATGATCTTTCGGAAATCATGCTGACTTAGTGCTTAAGACACATTATTATTATTAATTATGCTCATGGTTGCAAAAAAAAAAAAATTAAACAAATGCGATGCGTGTTTTTGGGGATTCTTTGATAAACGGAGTCCTGGAGCTCAATTTCATTTTGTGCTCTTTTTCCCTGCACAAGTGCGACCTCTGCTGGCATGCAGTGGATGAAGCGAAGCAAGATTTCTGCTCTACTCTAATTTTTTTCTCTTGTGTATTGTTTCAGTGTTCATGCGTTGCCAGCTAAGCAAGCTGCAGAGGGGGCAGATGATCGATGAGTGGTTTCCTTTGAGCTCCTATGTGCCGCTGAAGGGAATTGAGCCAGGCTCACTCCGCGTAAGAGTACGATACTCCATGGAGAAGATCATGTCTGAGGAAGAGTACAGTGAATTCAAAGAGGTGAGCCATTTTTTACAGCGTGCACAGAAGAGGATGTGACCTTGTAACTATGATATTGTTGGTCTTATTTATTACTTGTGTGGTGTTGTTTGATAAAACATGCTCTCATTGTCCATCCCCAGCTCATCCTGCAGAGAGACTATCACGTGATCTACGCGTTGGCTCACGTATGTGGACAGGACCGCACCCTGCTGGCCAGCATCCTGCTCCGTATCTTAAGACACGAGCGAGACGAAGCTCCGTTACTGAGGACGTTGAATGACAGAGAAATTAATATGGAGGGTAGGGCTCTCTCTTTGTATTATTTACAGTTCAGTATTCAACAGCAAACAGATGTCACAGCTACATTGAGGCTAGGCAGCTTCCCTCAGGCTTGTTCGTCTTGTTTTAGCTACAGAACAAAGCTCTGAAGGTTTTGTTTGTGCCTTTTTATACGGTCCCTCTTTTCAAGCAGTGAACAATTGTTTATTTAATAGACTGAGTAATCAGACATCTTGCGCAGTGTGTTCAGAGAAGAGCTGTCACAATACCAGTGTAGGTAGTATTGACTCAATTTGGTATGTGGATGAATTTACAAACTCATTTGTGATTTCAGTGACCTGACTTTTTTTGGAAAGACATCAATACTTTCACTCAGCAATATTTATATTATATTATATTATATTTAATATACAATTTTAGATTTTTTATTATATTATATTTAGTCAATTTCTTACCGAAAATATATAGCAACTTAATTACATTGATAAGATGTTCATTTGGACAACTTTTAAGGTGATTTTCTCAGCATTTAGATTTTTCTGTAAATCATACATCAGTGGGAAACTTATTTATTCAGATTTCAGATCATGTATAAATCTTAATTTGGGACAATTAACAGTTACGACAGTTACGGTTTTTGTTGTCCAGGGTCACTTATATATTACATTATATTATATTACATTATATCATATATCATATCATATTTTAATCAAATATCAAAAATATAAAAATTTCAATTTTATTTATTTTTTTCCAAACAAATACAGAAAAAATGAACACCTTCCCAAAAGAAACATATAAATACAGTGGTCACTAAGTACAACTTATATTGCATTCATGAGTATTTAGATTTAGATCAGACTCTGTCATACAAAGTTTAATGAATTGTTACAATCTGACAGTCTATAAAGAGTCAAAAATTGTTCTTTTTTTTTCCTCTTCTTTTTTGGACCTTTAATATATACATATACATGCTATACATTGCTTTTATATTCAGTCTCATCCAAAAAAATAGATAATTTATATTTATTTATTATATTTATTTATTTATATTTAATATAAATTTAATTTAAAATAATATTAGCTTTTATTGAGCCTTTTTTCAAAATAATTTTAAAAAACGAAACAAAAAAAATGAACAGAACTTTTAGTAATTAGTGTAATTATAATGAAGAATTTGGGCTTATTTTAAGGAGTCCTTGTTACAGTGTAAGTATACATTTAAGTATTAATAAACTTAATTAATCATGAACATTCATACAATGTGTTGTGTTGTTTTGTTTTGGTGTTGCAGATGAAGCAACGACGCTGTTTCGGGCTACTACTCTGGCCAGTACTTTGATGGAGCAGTATATGAAGGCCACAGCCACTCCTTTCGTCCATCACGCTCTCAAAGACACCATACTGAAGATCATGGAGAGCAAGCAGTCCTGTGAGGTAATAGTGCTACATAGAACGATGTTGTTCAGTCGATAAAAAGGTTGCACTGTTAACATCAGGCTCTGTTGTGCCCCAGATCTGTGAATGTTTTCATCATCTTGTTCTTTAGTGTTTCTGAGCCAAGTCCGTCAACATGATGTTCTCTCTAAAGCCTTGGGAAAATTGGCTGTTGTTTGGTTTCTGTTGAATAGTGAATAAACTGAAAATCTTTTTCCCTCATGTGGCTTGTTTTCTGGTCTCCCTCCATAGTTAAACCCGTCTAAACTGGAGAAGAATGAGGATGTTAATCTGAATCTTGCTCACTTACTCAACATCCTGTCGGAGCTGGTGGAGAAGATCTTTATGGCTGCTGAGATCTTGCCCCCGTAAGCATGATAGTGAACCACCATTACTGCTTTGAAGTACAATCTTAGAAATGTGGTACCATGTCGACGCCGGTAGCCTTGTTGGCAGTGCACTGACATTCATTGAAGTTGCGCTTCTGGCATCACAAGTTCGAATCCCGGCTCGCAGACCTTCCCACCCCCCCCCCATCTCTCTACCGCTTCACTTCCTGTCAGTTCTGATTTATCCTATCTAATAAAGGCAAAAACACCAAAAAAATTGATTTTTAAAAAAGAAATGTGGTACCATACTACCTATAGTGATTCATATTTCACAAGTTTTAATACGTGTTTAGAGTACTCTTGTCATAATCTAGTGCTCATTTAGAAGAATATTATAAAGATTTAACCTTTTAGGAGCACTATTTCTTGAATAAAAATGTCCTTATGTAAATAACATACAATTGTTTGGGATTTGAAAGGGTTTTTAATGTTGTGACAGAGGTCTGTTATGCTGTATAAAACTATTTATTTGAGTAAAAACTGTAATATTGTAAAATATCAGTAGAATTCGAAATAACTGTTTCTATTTTAGTATATCTTAATGTAGTTTATTCCTGTAAATTTCAAGAAGCCATAACTCCAGTAATACTTACTTATAATCATTCTTATAGGCCGATTTGTTGCTCAAAATACATTTTGTCATTATATTAATGTTGAAAACTGCTGTGCTTCCAAAGAAAGGATCACAATTTTAAACAATAATATAATTAAATATACCATTCAATTATATGTTTTTATTTTGTGTTATGCATAGTAGTATGCATCTTTAGCTTATTATTGATCATCAGCCATAACAGAATAATAATTCTTATCAGAAAATAATTATCAGGTTATCATAAAGACTAGATTTTATATATCGGCGCATCTTCACTATATCACGTTCCTATCCGTATTGTGCTGAATTGATTAGACATGACTTTATTGTACAACTCTGTTTATATACAGCCTTAGTATTCCTAGTGTGTCCGTTTCCTCCTTGTTTAAGGACCCTGAGGTACATTTATGGCTGTCTTCAGAAGTCTGTGCAGCAGAAATGGCCTACCAACACTACAATGAGAACCCGAGTTGTGAGGTAACACATTGTCAAGCTACATTTGTGCATGTTTACATAGCAACATCTTGCAAAGTGCCAAAATATGTTTGTCTCTATCCTCCAGTGGTTTTGTCTTCTTAAGGCTCATCTGCCCTGCCATTCTCAACCCCAGAATGTTCAACATCATTGCCGGTGAGTGCACAGCTTGCACATAAGCTTTTTTGTTTTTCCAGATGCAACATATTTAGGTCAAGTACCCACTCAAATATTCCATTCTGCACCTGTTAGAGCCTCAGTCTGATAGAAGAGCACTTAACGGTCCTAATGTGTATAAGGCATAATTGTCATCGTGATGCAGAGTCAGCCTGTCCTATTTTGAAATGAAAGTGGATTTCTTTTACATTTTATATTTAGCTGGAAAAAAGCAATAAAATGTATCAAGTTGTAAAAGTGAATGCTACAGTGCACTCAGTGTCTTATTTCAATATATCAGATTTAAGTATATCGATATTTGTTTTTATCCAAACGTTTGTGGTTATTTCCAAGTACTTTAAGCAGGGGTGCATTAAAGGTTTTTCTTTCCTTATCACTAAAAAATAAAATGTAAAAAATATATAAAAACAAAAAAAAAATGTAGTTTTAACCAATATATTGCAATTTTTTGATTTGATTTAAGGTATTAAGTTTTGGGGTCAGTAAGTTTTATGTTTTATACATTTTTTGTATGTCATTCAGCAAGGATGCATTAAATTGATCAAACATACTTTTTTTCCCTTCTTTTTTTTAAATGTCCTATTTATCACAGAATTCTAAAAATGTCATAGACTGTATAGTTGAAAAATGAATTAACAAAAGACTACATTACCAAACCCTAATTTGACATGACAAAAAATATTAAATTTTAAGAACTTTTTGTTGAAAGGCCATGTTTAAAAAAAAAAAAAAAAAAAAAAAAAAGTATACAAAATGAAATCTCCATTGGTACTTCAACTTGTTTAGTCTGATATTAAAGATAATGAAACTTGTCTTGTCTTCGCAGATCCTCCATCCTCCACAGCAGGTCGAACGCTCACCCTGGTAGCAAAGTCTGTTCAGAACTTGGCCAACCTGGTGGAATTCGGTGCAAAGGTATTTGGATTTTCACGCTGTGTTCGAAAATGAGTTACACTGAATAGACGTCAAAGAGTCCTATGAATGCTAATGCATTTGTTGTGATGTATTGCAGGAGCCCTACATGGAGGGGGTGAATCCTTTCATCAAGAACAACAAACAAAGGATGATCATGTTTCTGGATGAGCTGGGGGTAAACTGCCCTGTATCCATTTTTAAAGCAGCATGGGTTGCCTGCGGCTCAGTTTATGAGCTCTGTGTGAAGTAGCTTTCCTATAACATTCTCTCTGTGCTGTTTTTCCAGAATGTTCCTGATCTCCCGGAATCTACCGAGCACTTTAGGACTGATTTGTCCCGTGACCTTGCTGCCCTGCATGAGATCTGTGCCACTCATTCTGACGAACTCCGCACCCTCAGCAATGAGAGAGGAGCACAGCAGGTACGTGTCTCTCTTGTGATGTATGATGATGGGACCTATAGACATAATATACAGTCATCCGGTCATAAGTGCAAAACAAACCCTGACAGGGTAATCAGGACCATTGCACAAATGTATAAATTGACTATTCGTTATTACTCATATTACACCGTTACTTCACCTGATATTATATAGTACTGATTTTAGTTGAAACCATTTTATTTCATAAACTAGCATAGACTGTCACATACCGTAGTAAATCGGTTACTACAGATATCTTCAAATATATAATATGGTGGTCATTAAATATGTGACCACAGATTGTCTAGATGGATTTTTTTTTTTTATCAATTAGAGATGCGTTTTAAGAAAAGTTCATTCCAGAGACCTAAATTCTTCTTAGTTCTGGGTAACACTTTATTTTGATAGTCCCATTTAGACGTTCTACTAACAGTAAGTAACTTTGCAAGTCTGTGTCAACTAGCAGTCATTAGAGTATTAGTAGACTCGGAACTGGTTACTGGTACAAACATTAATGACTGTCGTCATCAAAAGTGACCTTGAGAAAACCAGACAAAAAAATGCATTTCTTTTGGCCTTTCTTCGCCATTTTTAACCCAGCAGGTGAAGTTTCAATCCTTGCAGTCATTGCTTGTTGGCTCTTTGTTTTCTTCACAGCACGTGCTGAAAAAGCTGCTGGCCATCACTGAGCTCCTCCAGCAGAAACAGGCGCATTATGCCATGTCCAACAGCAACAGGTAGTTCCTCCTCCGTCATTTTCTCTGTCAGTTTGTCTCCGTCTCCATGGAGTAGCCAATGGGACCCAGCATGCTCCACCCTCATCCCCATGCCTCTCCATATCTTCCATCCTCCCTCTTCTTCCGCCTCATTGTCTGTGCCACGAGAACTATGCAAACTACAGCAGAAAACAACAGCTGGACAACACCAATGACTTTATTATCCCACGACCACATCGTTCGGTTTGACTGCTCTCCGTGTCTTGGGTACATATCAATCTAACAGACGGGGTCAAACAAATGACCCAATAAGTCGACAGAATGATGTTTTTAAATACAGGTTGCCAAAGTGTATCTCTTCATCTGCTTGATCTGAAACTGAACTGACACAAGGCTGCAACGATTCTTCTCTATAACTGGATTATGAGCTAAAATGCTTTTTATACTGTAATTTGTTACTGATTTACATGGCTATGAATATGCAAAATGTGCTCAGACTAGTGTTCTTTGTCCTTTTCTCTGTTCCATTTAGTTCGATTCGTGCTGTAGACTGGATTTTGTTTTTCTTTTGATCATTCTCAGAGAGTATGATTATTTTATATCGAAACAATAAATTCTCTTGCTGGAATCATGAGTATATAATTTGAGGTAACCTGATTTGTTTTCCATATTGTACAATATGTTTGATTGCTTCAGTCTTCCCTGAGACAAATTCAAAGCCAGATACGTTCTCAGGAGAAATGTTTAAGGTAAAAAAAAAAAAATGTTTACAGCAGTAAATTTATAATAGTAAAGATTGTATCAGGAATGCATGCACTTATTAAACATGTTTTGTATAAGTACAGACTGTCTCAGATCAGCTCGTGAAAACGGCTTTTGAAAATAACAGCTGTTGTGCTCCTCTAAAGATATTCTAGTGTTTGTCTGTTTTCAGTTCTTGATTTTGAATAAAGAACCATTATTATGGTTATCAACAGCATCTGTGATGTGTCACTTGAGCATAACCCAGAACATGCTTTAAAAGGCTGACCCTGTAATGTGTGTACTGTAAGACGTCTGTTAAATGACTGCTTGAAGGCTGAAAAAAGTACAATTCTTAGAGCTGTAATTTGATTCGCTAATTCTTTGTTTTAACTATAATTCAAAAGCTTGTGGTCGGTAAGATTTTGAAAAGCATTTTTGAAAGATGTTTAAATGAAAATACAATAAAATCTAATATTGCGAAACAATTACAATTTTAAATAACTTTCATTTGAAATGAAATTACTGTGATGACAAAGCTGGATTTTTACCGTCATTACTCTAGTCTTTAGTGTCACATAATCATTCAGAAATCATTCTAAAATGCTGAATGCTTCAAGAAAATTCCATCATCGGTTGAAAGCAGTTGTGCTGCTTAATATTTGGAACCTGTGATATCCGTTTAAAGATTCTTTCACGAGTTCGCACTTCCTCATAAATAATTGAGCGTGTTTGGCGTGCTGTTCAGGGGCCAATTATAGGGGGGGAAAAGTTTTATTTTTTACAGAAGAAAAAGCATTACAAGACACATTGCTGAAATATTTACAATCCCGTTTTGAGAAGTGCATCCTCTGTAAGGTATGGCAAGTGTCAAAAGGAATCACTCAACCTGCTCAGAGGATGATGGCAATTTAAAAACAATTGAATTGTCACAATGCATCCAAATCCTCATCAGTCCACTCCTGCAAAACAGAAAATCCGTAAGCTTCAAGCAATAGCCAGAGGATGCGCATCTGAGGAAAAAAGAATCTTCAAATAAGCTTACTTCCTCAACCACCATCTGCCTTTTCACGACGTGATCATCATCTTCATATCCATGTTTTCTTTTCCTGAAGGACATGGAAAGAAGAACGCATCAGAATCATAAACTGTTACCATCAGAAGACTGTATTCATTTAGTGTCTTTGGTGACTCATCAATCTCACGCACATCAAAGCATGCAAACTAGCGCATCAATGTAGCTCATAACTGTCGTTATGGATCACATGTAGATTGTGTCTGTGTCAGGTTGTTTAACCGTAGCCTCAGAAGTAGATTCCATAGTCTTCTATAACTGTTGTGAGCCAGAAATCCTGTCTAAATTAGCTGAAGAACAAGCTGATCTACAGACTTCTAAAAGTACTTAACTGTTACTTAATTAGCATGGCTTAACATCAATCCCTCAAGACTTAATCCTGAAAGGTCACCATGCCTAATTTTGTCTTTATTTTGCAGAACTGAATGTACCTTTATGGCTGTAGCAACCACTATCCAGATCCTTTGAAAGAAAAGATTGGTAGCGCAAACGGAAAGTTACTTTCTCCCCAGATGCAAATGAAGAAGGTGGATGCTCTGACTTTAGTTAGGCAACACACTGCCAATCTCCATCTTTCAAAACAACAGATTCCAAACTTGAATTCACATTAATCCATCAAAGAGATGGTAAGAGATGTTATTTCTGTCGAAATGAGATCTTGGGACCTTCCTACACTGAAAAATCTTGAATCTTCAACAAAAGTACCAAAACTGAGCGTGAATCTGAAACGCTTGTCGACTTGACCCGTCATGGAGACGTCTGCAAAATCAACTTGGATCTGCCCGACTTTGATTGATACCACTGATGTTACCGAACTGGGAGCGCCAGACTGGCATCTGTAGCAAGCAAGAACTTTGGCACTGCATTGCTCTTGACCATCAGGGAAGCGAGGTGCACTTACGATGCAAGCCTTAAGAAACCGTCTACACTCAATAGTACCGCACAACCTCTTCCTGTATTCGACTGTGGTTTCAGATAGAGGTAGGCTTAGATCCTACAGATATCGACTGATTCCTATCTTACCTTCTGAGCTGCTTCGCTTGACAAGATGCTGCATCCTGGCTTTTATCTCCAAACCAGTGTTTGTATGTGATACATGAGCAGATCAGTGAGACCGATTCGATTTCAGGAGGATAGATTACACGAGGCTGGAGCATGCGTCCACGTTTAATAACCTGCCCCCTGTTCTTCCACCTAACCTGCAATCTCCAGCTCAAATTAATTTTAAAGCTTTTCCCTGGAATGGGCTGAGTAGATTATGAGCTTCCTGGTTTATTTCATATCACAAAAAAGTCGAGTGATCGAGACCTACTGACTGTAAACTACAATATTTTATTATATCAGTCTGTTCACATTTATCAAACTCGCTTGAGGAGTTCATTTGGCTGTTTCTTGATGTGTATGATTATGTAAAGCCTCAAAACGTATCACCAATGTATTATGATTCTATTAGGTCCTTTTGTTTGCTCGATTTGACAAGTATTTGCATTGTCCCATACTTGCTGAATCCCTCACAAAGAAAGTAGTGTGGTGGTACCATTGTACAGTGGGGATAACTGATGGAAATGCCATGGTACTCTGATATACATCACTGTAATGAATGCCTACCATGGTACATGTCCAAAAATCTGCTTTTTACCATTGTGCCATGTCATTAAAACATGGTAATGCATTCATGTTAATGTATGAAGGTGTATATTCACTACAACTGACTTGAAACATCCACAGCTGATGTAGGGGATTCTCTACAGTACATTTAGCTGCATAGTATGACCCAGCAAATCTATAAAAAGCATGATGCAGATTTACTTTTTTTTTTTTTTTGTATTTTAGGTAGCTCGTGTATTTTTATTTTTCTATTTAATACTCAAAACCCACGACTTTTGCATCTTAGATACAAAACACCAAGTTACTAACCTGGCTGAATAAAACTCTTGGTATGATTAGTTTTGTGTGCTTTTTAAACAGACGGATCTGATTATAACCGAAAGGGGCGTCTCATTCATTTGAAATTGTTCAACAAATACTCACAGGTTTGTAGCAAATTCAGCATAAATCCTTTCCAGTTTCTGTTTGCAGGCATTGACCTCCTCAGCTTTAGGAAGCTTGTATGATTTAACAAGACTTGTTATTCCTATAGTGAAATCAGACACAATATTATGGTCCACATGGTAGATTTATATTCTTAATGCACCAACAACAAAATGTTTGAAGACCGAAACTGTCCTTAACACAGCACGTGTCCAAATAACTGGTTTGCCAAATAACAGAAAAATCTAAACTTCTGATGTGTGCATATTAGACCACGGAACAGGCTGAATTTTTCTTTCTGAGCCCAGCCCGTGTCCGACAGAGCAGTAACCGAACCATACCCGAGCCCGACATTAAGATATTTATGTCCGAGCCTGATCCCAGCCCGACACAGTTAAAATATATATTTTTTCTCATACTAATGACACATGCACTTTTTTTGTGTGAAAAGCCCACTTTTATTAAGCAACTGTAGGAAGGTGTTCGGTAATGTCAACAGATGAGAGCATCCGCGCACACGGGGCAAAAGGTTTATAACACAGGCACGCATTCGCGCTGATGTGAACGAGCCCGACCCGAACGCGAGCAACCTTTCTAAATATCTATTCAAACCTGGCCCGGCCGGTCGGGTACCATCCTCTAGTGCATATACACCACATTGGTAAGTTTTTTCTTCTTTTTTCTTTTTAAAAAAGTCACTCACGGAGGCTGCATTTTTTTTTATTAAAAACAAAAAATAATACAGTAAAAACAGTAAAACTATTTTTTTTTTTATAAATGGTTAAAAAAATAAATAGTTTATAATGTATATTATTAAGGCAAATCTGATTTTTCAACCATTACTCCAGTCTTCAGTTAACTCTTAAAGGTTTAAAAGGTTTTAAAGATTATTAGAATAAAATTTGGTCAAATTATTTGAGACTTTTGAGTGGCATTAGTGTACATTACGTCCACATAGGTATGGGAGGGTTCAGATGGGTCATCTTTAGTCTTCAAACTGGCATTTCATATAGCATAAAAATCTTTTAGGAGATAAACCTATCATAAAATAACTTTGATTAAGTTCCAGGCCACCATTTATCAGATTTACCCACTAAATATCAGACCTTTTATAAAAGTTTTAAAGGGTTGTTCAGTTATTCATCTCTTATCTAGTGACATTTTAAGTACAAAAAAATTTATGAAAAAAAAAAACACTTACGTCTCATTGACTCATACATCTTTGAGAGGGTCTCTTTATCCTCCTTAAGCCCCATGCATTCTGTCAAATATCTGTAAATGTCAAAGAAAATACTTTTAAACGTCCTGCCAACTTTTCAACTGCATCTCTGAATGCTGAAGGAGAAACCTACGCCTCCATCTTGAGGCCAGCACGCGCTGCACCATTAAGGACGGCAGTAAGGGCGATCTGAGACGGAGAAAAGAGGAGTCCAGCATCTGTCATTGCTGCTCTGTTGAGAAAGTCTTCTGCACTTTTTCTCAGAATCTCTGGGTTCTCTAACAATGGGTATCTGGTCTGAGAATGTAGAAACCATGCACTTTAATTCATTTAAATAATCTGCAATTAGCAAAATCTTTGAGCAGCCTGTCATGTTAACACTGGCACAACCAAAGGCATGCATTTGAGGTAGAACCTGACCAGGTTTTAGACTCACCTTCAGGTCAATCAGAAAGCCCTCTAAAGGACGATAAGGATTGTGAACAACAAGATGAAAATTGAGCTGCTGGATAAGAAGCAGCTCATACTCCAGAATCTGTTCAAGAGCCCTCTCCTGTCCTGCTGGGCTCTCCTGAAGGTTCCCAACAAACTGAGTGCTCGACACGTTGAACTCATCCACTTTACAGGAGAGATATGCACATGTCAACCTGCAAGAGTGGGACGTGAAGATCAGAAATTAAAAACCTCTAAAAAATTCATAATCTTATAACTCATTCAACTAAGTGCACTTACATTATTGTATGAGGGTGATACTCCATCAAAGAGTTGTTTAAATAAAACCTTCGAAAATACATGCAAGCTGTGCCCTGAAAAACATTTAGTTACTGGTTTTAAAATACAAAAAGTCAGGACAGCACACTTGATGTTCCCATCTTTAATGATAAAAGTGACAAATTACCACAACAGATTTGGGCATAGCAGGCTTGAACATGGCACAGAAGTCTAGCAATCTCTTTTCATAGTGTTTGAAGAGCACTTTCTCTTCTTGTTCATCAAGAAACATG
Source organism: Enteromius anoplus (assembly GCA_032359395.1). Classification (NCBI taxonomy): domain Eukaryota; kingdom Metazoa; phylum Chordata; class Actinopteri; order Cypriniformes; family Cyprinidae; genus Enteromius; species Enteromius anoplus. The sequence goes on from JAUMHG010000038.1 coordinate 13,105,200, forward strand.
GATTCATTTATTCCAGGCTGAAAAACAGATGAATTGTAAGTATGATGTATGTGTATGCTGTAGGATAGATAGATAGAGAATACAAACTATACAAAGAGAACTCCTGCAGTTGTCACATACCTTCCCACTGGACAAGCCTTTTGAGCAAAACTTCCGATTAGCTTCTAGTCTTAATTTATCTAAGGATTCCTCTTTATCATAAGTCCAGAATTTCTTCTGAGAGCTGTTGTGATACATGTTGAATAACGTACAAAGCTGAGAACAGAACAACATAACTAGGATTACACACCAGATACGTGCATTTTGACAAACCGCAGCTCTCGTGCACAAGTCTACACATATAATACATATAACGTTACACAATATAGTCGTTACACATATAAAAAGTCTACATATATCTGAGAATTACTAGTATTTCAGTTAGTGCAGTGAACTGCGGTAATGTTTCCATATTAAATTAAAAATATATAGTTTATCCCAAAGAATGAACTATTTCTGTCTCACCCCTCTTGGGCACACGGTGACTCTCCGACTGTCTATCAAGGATGGTCGTACAATATTAAATGGTTTCAAAAGATTCAGTTTTTGATCTTTGTTTCTACCAATGTTTTAACAGTAGACATGCGCGAGAACGCGTCGCGTACAATTCACGCCACCTTTTAGTCGCTTTTGGATGATGTCGATTGTTGCCCGTTCACGAGTCTGACTGTGAATCGGCTCTTTAGAACCGTTTGTTAAACGATCCAGTTCCTACCAACAATTCAGCAATTATTTTATTTCATGCACACTAGTTGTGTCAAATTCAGTTCTGTTTAGCCCCAACCTTAATTAAATACACCTGAACCAAGTATGTGCTAAGTCTTGTCTAGCTCACACTCACTAAAACGAACCACGCATGATATTATAAAGGTCTTTATTCAAATTAGTTTTCGTGTCTTAATTCCTTTTGTTTTAAGACATAAATGATCCGATAACTAAATTGGAACCAAATTATAAACAGTGAATGTTTCGTGTTTGTGTCAGCAGAACTCTCATGCAGTCACTCCATACACACATTTTACGTTATTTGTACGAACATGAACTGCTCGATTCAGTTGGATTCGTGTTCGAATCATTCTGACTGAACCGCTTTAAATGATTCGCTGGAAAGATCCAATTTAAAAGAATCGCCGCCAGAGTTCAAATCTCTGTTGCTTCTGAGAGAATGTAAACATGGCCACGAGGAAGTATTTCCGCAGATCTACTCAGGAAAGAAACTGTATACTTGAGAAATATGACCAGCTTCCTCCGATGACCCAAAGCGCTGCAGCGCGTCTGCTAAACATCTCAGGGCCGCTGCTCTCCGTCTGGCTCCGGAAAAGGGATGTAAAAAATGCCAAGTCTAACCTTCCCAGGACTGTCTTTCCATCTCGCAAGACGCCTCGAGTAGAAGCTGCCCTCTCGAGGCCGATCGAAAACGTTACTTGCCGTGAAAACGCAATTAACGTTACAGTAGATAACTCAACGATTGGTAAAAAAGCGAATTTAGGGGCTACAGAAATGGGCCTCTGTAGTTTCGGGGAGAGCGCACAGAGGTTGGCACGCTTCAAAACAAGGGAGACAATGACACGAGAGATGTTCTGGGTGGACCCAAAAACGGGAGACACTACAAAAGAGCCCAAATCCGGTAACGATACCAAAACCGCGGAGCCTAAAAGCAACCTCGCAGCCAAAAAGAGGCATCGAATCGAAGCTGCGCTGTGGCGGTGGATCGATCGTTCTCGTGAGAGCGGCATCAGCGTAGATGAATCGACGATTCGTTCTAAAGCGGCTCGGTTGGCCAGGACTGTGGGTTTCCGTAAGTTCAGAGCGAACACAGAATGGTTCGCCCGCTTTCAAACACGAGAGGGAATCGTACGAGCGATGTTCCGGGTCGGCATAAATAATCGATCCTCTGATAATAAGACAGTGGCACAGTTGGTACCAAGGATGGATTTTACATCTAACGTTACAAAGTCGCGACAACTTGAAGCCGCGCTTTGGAGATGGGTCGATCATTCTCGAGAGAACGGTGTTGTTACAGAAGAAATGATTCGGTCAGAGGCGACTCGGTTGGCTTGGATGATGGGATTCGGTAACCTTCGGGCAAGCGCAGGCTGGCTCAGCCGCTTTAAAACCCGTGATAAAGTTGCACGAGAGATGTTTCGGCTCGACCAGTGTTCAGGAAATGCACAAAGTGACCAAACAGAGGACGGAAGTGCGTCTGATCAAGTTACCCAACAATCTGACGAGAGCATAACGGAGCAATCTAGCGATGAAAGAGACGCACTGACGGATCTGGACATCCCAAAACTCGAACCGAGAGTGGTCACGGCTGAGCTCAACGGTGATTTCCACACGGTCACGGTACCTTCACTGTGGCAAATGAAAGAGGCTATGATAACACTCGCAACCGGGTTACTGTACAGAGGATTCTGCGACTTTAAACTTCTTCATCAGTTTGAAAAAGAGGTTTACACTGTTTTAAGAAGATATGTGGACCCAGGAACGCAGAACGGCTTACAAGAGTAACAATTCTGGGACTTAAGTGTGTTATAGACTTACAGACTGGTCCATTATGTGGTGTAAATTTAATAGTGTTATTTCAAGACGATTGTAACGGGACAGGTGCAACGCAGACTCTCTCAGGTGACCACATGGGGGCGCCATGTGTATGTTATAACAGTTTCCTATGTTGGAAACGTGGTTCCATCAGGCTAGTTAGTTATTTTGTTAACCCGGTTTTTGCAGCATTAATTTGTATTACGTTATAAAGATGCTTAATATGTTATACGATGTTTGATTAAAACGTTCAAACACTAACACAAATGTTTAAATCACGGACTTATTTTTACACAAATAAAATAAAAGCTTTTCATAAAGCTCTATGTTGACGGCATTATTCTTATTTTTTATTTTTTTCCACATGAAAAACAGTTAGACCAAACATTTGCTTTTTCAAAAAGCCACTGAAGCTTATGAAGCAAGACAGAAAAAATTACCAACCTCCTATTTGACTAGGGCTGTGTAACCTAATTTGCATAAACATGAGTAATTTATGAATAATAAATGTCCTTGTATTCAGAGCGATCCATTAATTTGCATATCACCATGGCACTACAGTTATTTTTCCTTGGTGCTGTGCTACCATGAAGCGATAAGAACCTGCATAAAACAGAATCAAAAGGTGAGTATGTGTTGCCTTTTTGGTCTCCTGCTGTTGTTGAGGGATGATTTGTGTGTTTTAACCTAAATAACTGTCTTTTTTCGTGCTTTTGAGTGGGCACAGGCTTTTGTATGTGGCTACAATCACTATCATGTACTAGTGCTCTGTCATTGTGTGGATTGCATAAACATGATGTTTCGTTGCATTATTGATGAGATCCAAGCTCTGCCTTATAAGATGCAAAAACTGGTGAAGTGATGGATCATGAGATGTTACCTACCTGTAATATATAAATGTTTCTTTGATGGGAGCTTCTGAGACCCTCGGTCAGTGTTTTGTCGTTATGAGGTGGTCTGGTCGACTTAAAATCTAATTTCCGTGTAGCACAGGTATGGACAGATAGACTGTAAGATGCCCACTTCTGAATCCATCAGAGGTCATTTGCATGATCTGTTTGTCATGCAGCAGCTGATAGCTGCTGTCAGCACTGCCTTCAGTCTGGAAATGCGGGCTTTAGGTTGCCAGGAAAATTTACAGTTTGACATTTTGTCTGTATTGGTATTTAATGCAGGTGGGGATGAGTAAGGTGCCTGTGCTTTTATCCATAAATTGCGAATATATTCTGGCAGATGACTTTAGTTATCAGCAGATGTTGTTTAAAACAGGTCGGACAGAAATCAGCTGTGTCTGACACTGTCCACAGTGCCTCAGTTTATCTTTATTTATCTTCTGTCAATGTTTCCTCTCTGTAATTTGGACAAATGATGCATACTGATGGTTATGAATAAATCAATGTCCAGGCTTGGTAAATTGATGGTGTGGAGAGAGAGAAATGTCTTGTATTACTGTTACTGTGATGAACAGCTGTCACTGTCCTTCAGCTCCCGGATACATAAGGCAAAAAGTCTAAGGCTCCTTGTCGAGGTCTGAGCAAATAATAGACTCGTTATGTTGCATTCAGGCTGAAGTATGTTTTATGCACGTATTGAAAGTACGTCTCGGCGTCATACTGAAGGAGCAATATTGGAGCATCGACCCTTTATTTCTGTGGTGCAATATGCTTTGAACTGTGAGCAGTGCAACACAGAGCCCTTCTTTCAGAGAAATTCACCTGCATAATTTGTCAGTCAATGCTACCCATCCAAATGATTGTCTATAAGCTACAAGTACTACATAATGGCTCATGCATGTTATGAGAACATCCGTTGAGACATTCCGTTGTGGCCTTTATTAACTTTACACCAGTATACAGACTCTATAGAGAATCAAAAACTCACTAAGTTCAGTGCATTATGCTGGAAGATAATATGTAAATTAGATTTGTTATGTAAATCAGTAACTAGTAGCACTTTACCTAGTGCAATAACTTGGACCTCTTTTGTAAAATGTTGTGCATACTGTTCCTCTTCAGAAGTGTATAGTGTAGTTGTATTTTTTAGACAATTCATTAAAATTTTATATTATATATATATATGTATGTGTGTGTGTGTGTGTGTGTGTGTGTGTGTGTGTGTGAAACCCCATTAATCAGTACTAGTATTTTTGCATTTAGATGAAGCAAAGGTAAATGTATTCATTTTTATTCATTATATAATATATATATTATTATTCATTATATACTATATATTATATCATTATATTTATAAATAT
>JAUMHG010000038.1:13110133-13129235 GCA_032359395.1 Enteromius anoplus
TTTCATTATATAATACACATTTTTGCACTGAAGTGATGGATACATTTACATTTTTTACATATTTTTTTAAAAATTAGAATACTGTAAATTTATAATAAATCTCCCTTTGAAACGAAGGAACCTTTTTCCAACAGTCACATTTACATTCATGTTGACGATTATTACAATTTAGGGTTTTTTTTTATTTATTTTGAACTGCTGTTAAACCCAGGTTTTTGGTTTGGGCTTTGTCATATTTGGATGTGTACCAGACACTGGCCCTGAACAAAGGCAAGCCCAGGCGTTCACATATCATCCACTCTTTATGCAAAATTAATGCATGCACCCCCATGACAGCATGATTTAATTTCCTCCTTTCATTTTCTGTCGCCCGTTGCCATGGACACCGACGGAGGGCTGTTGTGATATTAGCTGCTACAATATGGACAAGTGCAGCTCTCTCCATGAAGCAAACAGCTACTAAATCACATGACCTCATCAAATCTCTATTCTGCTTGCAGACTGGCTGGCACTGTGCCATGATCAAGGGATGTAATATATTCATAGCTTACTTACAATTTCAGGCATAAAAACCGTTGACGATTTATGTCAGACGTAACCTTGGACTCATTGGAAGTGTTACATTGACAAAACCAAACTATTTTGAAATGCATTTGTCAGAAACTCGACGAATATTCCCATAACGTGTTTTGGAGAATAGCAGGATGCTATTGGCTTGTGGTCCTCATTGCGACAAAGGCGATTGCACTAGACAGGATGGCGTCATAACACCATGCACAGTGTTGCCACCCAGATCATGTTGCCTGCAATGACCAATTGTGTGTGTTTATGCGTGTGTGTGGAAGCGTATTAGTCTGTCAGCGGAGTAAAATATGCCTGTGAATCCAAGTGTGGAGATCAAAATGTCTCAGGTTGGCATCGGGCACCCTTCCCCCATCAGTTCCACCCCCTCCACACACACTGCAGGTCCCATCCTAACCATCTCTCTCTAATTGGGCTCTGTCTAGATTCCTCAGCTTAATATTGCATCCTATTTTCCTCTTGTTTTCAGGATTTTTCCAGCTGTACAATACCACACTGCCCGACTTAAAGTTTTAGTTTCAAAGCTGCTTAGACTAGTTTACTTCTTAAAGAAAACACGATTCAACATTGAATTTGAGATAAATAACGACATTGCTGCCTTTTGAAGAACTGCTTACAGCTTATTAACACACCTACACTGAACTGACTTGAGCTAAACAATCACACTATTGTCTTTGCACCAGAATTGCCCCGAGTTTCCATAATTGATTCTGAAACCTGTTGTCTTTGTGAAGCTGCTTTGATACAATCTGTAAGTATAAAGCATTATAGAAATAAAGGTGACTTGATTTCACTGGACAATTTCTTCTTTAAGTGTGCGTTTTTGGGAGGCTGTGACTAAAGATCAATGAAACTGAAAAGGGTGTCATGTCGTTCCTAACCTAAAAGACCTTATTTTTCCCATGAAACATGCACACTAATTCGCAATATATGTCAGAAGGCAGATGAAAGAAAGTAATAAAGGTTTGGAACAACCTGAGGGCAAATAAACGATGACAGAGTTTTCATTTGTTTAGGTGTACTATGCCTTTAAGTGTTTAATTTATTACAGAGCTTTTTATAAGCAGTGAATTATTTTTCCTCACTACTGCAGTGAATAAGAAAATATTGGCTAAGTGGAAACTCCTGTACGCCAAAATCTGAATTTTGACCACTCTCGTTCTGACACTTCTCAATAGCAGTGTGCCCTGTCAATATAGCTGGAGGCGAATAGATAATCAGACAGCAATCAGAAATTGAGATCTGCCATTCAAAGGCTATCTTAGTGTGGACGAAGAAGAGGACGGGCAGCCTGAGAGTGCAAGCATTCATGTGAAAATCCAATCCTTCACAGTACACAGCCCCCGCAAAGCCTGCAGAATGACCCTTTTATCAAAGTGCCATGTCCGTAGCTCTCCAAATAGCCAGTGCGCTCTCAAGGAAGAGATGCATGTACAAACCTGGCTGAGTAATGTATGACCTGTCTTCACAATGTTCTGGGTTTCTGACCCTGGTGTGTGTGTGTGTGTGTGTGTGTGTGTGTTATGAGAGTGTGTCTGTATGTTGTCCGTGGTATGTTTTGAAATGGGTTTCTTATGGTCAGGCATACAGAGCATTAAATGTGTTATTTATGTGACTTTCACATGTGAAAATGTTATTTTCCTGATAGCCTTGAGAGTGTTGAAATGACAGTGCGGGCATCCTAGGGCAAGATGGGTGTACTGACACTGAGAGATGAAAAAAGTGCCTTAGAAAATCTGTTATTTTACACAGTAAACCATTGTGAAAGCTGTTGGGGAAACAAACTGTAAAAAAGCTACAACATTTGATTTCTAAGGAAAATATGGGATTATGGGCTATAAACTATGATGTCATCAGATAACTGTCAAAATCCAAATCATGATTTGCCATTTCACGACAATAAATGCATTTTAATCTCGAAATGACGGATGTCTGAAATATTTTCCCATTCCAATTCCACTTGATTTGCATATTTTTAATGTATGCAGCATGCTGGTTTTTATAATTTAAAATGTAGTAATATTTGAGAGGTGCGTGTATGAAATGTTTGTGCCTCTGTGTGGATTTGACTTTAATTAAACTGTGTCAAACTGCAGATGGCACCCTTGTGGCCTTTAGTTCCGAAATGATTTGCGTAATAGACTGTAGTGAAAAACCAACAGTAAGACATTCATAATCACATAAAACAGTGCTGATTCTTTGCCGTTGAAAATTAGTTTCACATCCCTTTTTCAGTTTTTTTATATATATGAATAATGTCTGTTGATGTAGTTACAAGTATTTAAAAAAAAACAGATAAAGTGTACTGAACACATATATACAATCTATACATTTAATAAACTTTTAATTATTTTACATTTTAAAAAGCTGCAGATGGATCCCGCTAACCACCTCTAGATGGCGCAATGACTTCGTTGTTTGACTGGGTGACCGTCATTTGAAAAATTGTCCATGTGAGGGATTTTCATAACATTTCTAAATGCTCTCCTTATGCTTTGCAACATCTCGAACACAACATACTTAAAGCAATAGCGTTTTTCCTGGCTTGATTATGTGTTTCTGTCTACATGAGAAAGGATGGAGTAAGCTGACAGTCGAGTTTAGTACTGTGGTGATTACAAGTGGCTGTTGATTAAGCTATTGGCCTTTATGGGCTACTCGTCTGTCTTTCTTTATTCATTGCATTCGCCCCTTTTTCTTCCTGAAAGAGACCAAATGGATCCCAGCAGGTGAAAGTAAAGAAACGTGAAAAGACGCCCCTTTTTGGTTCTGCTTTCACACCAACACAATACCCCGTCCCACCTCTTTCTGTCCGAGTTTCCTACCTGATTAAACCTCTTCCTATGAACCCATTGATAGACGGTGCAAAACCTAAATCAACAAAAGCTGTATGAGCCCCTCTTAAAATTTCAAACCCTTTTAACAGTACGCTTCAATTAGCTTTTGTTTCTTGCGTGCAGTGAGCGTGTGACAAGAGAGAGCGACAGAAAGCAAAGAAAAAGACGTCTTTAATGTAATAGTTTACTTGCTGATTAATTCAGAGATTTCAAAAACAAAACTGAACTCTTTTTTCCCCGCCTGTCCTCGTCTGCCTGTTTGTTAGCAGATTTCATTCAGCGGATGCTTCCTTTTTTTTCTTTCTTATTAAGCATTAACAGTACAAACAGCACATAGCGAAATTTAAAAAACTGTTCATACCGTTGTTTGTCATCAGACATTTTGAATTAGGGGTTTGTCGGGAATTGCAGTTTCATTTGTTTCCGCGACTTTCACTTTCTGTCACTTTTAATTTCTGGTGCCTATAAATGTGTGCAAATTGATTCTATTATCGGCGTTTTAGCAGGCCTCCTTTTTGTCATTCAAATGAGAGCTAAACTTCAAATAAGAATTTTTCGCCTCATCCTCCGAGCAGTGTTTGGTGTTGCTGAGTGACATGGGAACCCGTAATTGACTGCGTGTAAGAGAGGGGAGCAGAAATAAAGAAGGTTACTGTATGTAGATGCCATGCTTCTGTTCTTTAGGATTGACATCCTGCATCCATGACAATTATACACATAGAATCTTTGATCAGTACTTAATTGCCTCTGCATCACCCTAATATATTTATATCAGTATACCTATTATGCTTGGTGGCTTTTTTTTGTGTATAAAGGATATAGTCTACTGCCATTAAGAATGAGCCTACTATATACCAGTTTGTGTAGTTAATATTTAATTAATAATCTCAGTGACTAAAATGAAGTTAAAGCAATGCTTTTATGAACGATATAGCCTATGTAATATATTAGATCTAAAAAAAAAGTTTTTTATTAGCATTTAGCATTTCTTCTTTGCATAAATTCAGTATTTACAGTTTAATACTCACTGATTTCATTGAGTGACCCTTAATGTGAAGCATTAAAAGGAAAATAAATCAATACTATATTAATTCTACTGTAGCCTATATGATCCATTCAATTAAAGGATCCATTTATTAATGACCCCGTAGGCTATTAATATATTTAATAATCAATACACATAATAATGAACACTAAATATTATGATATAATATAAATAACTCAATGCAATAATAACATGCAGTAGCAAAAATCAAGATCTTTAACAGTTAATTTCTAATTTTCTCCTTATCTTAATCTAAATCAGTTTTTCAAAGGCAAGCAAGTAAAATATGTAAACAGGCTATTAACAAAAAGAGTCAAGTCCTTGTGAGGCCGTACATGAAAAAGCTGTGTGTGTTGGAGACCAACATTTGAGTCATTATTCTCTGAAATTCTTCTTCCCCTCTGTAGCTTTCAAATCTCTTTGGCATATTCAAATATTTAATTCAAATTCAAATATGGAGCTTGAAAATGTGTTACAGAGGTTAATTCTCAAGCATCTCATGGCTGATCATGACTTGCCATATTTAAAAGCAAGTTGAAATGATAATTAGGATCTGTGTCAGAGGCCAAAATATTCAATGAATAAATGGAATAACATTTTTAGATTAAGGGACAGAATCCTGTCGTATGTTTCTTGCTTTTTTATTGTTTATTTATTTTAAATAAAATTTACCCACGGTCCCAATGAACAGCTTCTTGATGGTCATATGGGTTTGCATACCACTTTAGGACGAGTACATGATGAAAAATTGTTGTTGAAAATGTATTTTCTCTTAACCTATAGTTATAGTTAACCTATAGGAAAAATAATTCACTGTTAGTAAATTTACGTAGTTATAGACAGCAGCTCTGCACAATTTACCAATATCTCTCTCATTTTTTTTAAGTGATGATCTGACTGACAAACCAATGTAAAAGAATGGATGGGCAATGTCAGTTGGGTGAGGGGTGAGGGGTGAGGCTGGCACACCCACAACCCTGTGGTCACCTCCAGGCGTGCTATCACACACTGACAGGCAGGCGTGATGCCACGGCACTTCACACAAACATAGCCACATTGACAGCCGGCTGACCCAGGCTGACAGCACCAGAGAGAAAAAGGGGGGAAGGCAGAAGTTCTCTGTGTGTCCGTCACGGTGTGAGCGTGTCGGGGTGTCAACAACTTTTTTTCCTCCAGTAGCCCCCAAACCCTCCGCATCAGAACACGGTCACATACCCAAACATCTGTGACCTTACCGGACACGGGTCACTGTACATTAGCACTCAAGATGGCTGCAGTGGCTTTAGATATACTAAATGCAGTATGTTCATGTCATTACTGATGGGTTGAGCTGAAAGGCTTGTATTCAGAGAATAAGATATAACTTGACCTGGCTAAGTTAATATAGCCAGATCAGAATGGATGCGGCTCTGTGCCAGCTAAGCATCTTTTTTAGTTATTAAGCATTATAGATGCATTGGCTATATATTTCAAAGTTGTAGTCACAGAATGGACTAGAGCGTCTTGTGCGTTTTATCTGTCTTCATTATAATAACATGTTATAGTGTGCTTAGCTGTTAACAGTTACCAGTCAATGGAGCCTTTCAATTATGCTGAGACATACCATAGAGCTCTGTACTACCCATGGCTCTTTTTTAAAAGAAAGGCCTTTGATGTGATTCTATAGAAAGACTGCAATGTGCAGAAACTTGTGAGCAAAAAAAAAAAAATGGCAATGAAATGACATCACTGATCATACGGAGGACTTTTATTTCAATTTGAGACAGCAAGGCCATCATCTGTTTTCATCCTGTCTATATGTGGGAAGGGAAGTGGAGGAAGCACATTGTCTTTATGTTTACGAGCAAGAGAGGTATACTCTCTGATTCTCCTTGAAGTTTCGAGTGATGCCAGTGAAGATGCAGGCCTCTGAAGTTGATAACCCCAGCATCATGTGACAAGCAGAGGAGAATGAGGCATTCAAAGCCCTGTTGCGATCCCTCCTCATTAAAGAGCAACCTCTCAGCTCTTCTATAAAGAATCCTTAAGGAAGTTGACCTCCATGGTAAAAAAAAAAAAAGAAAGATGGGGGTGAAGAGCAAACATCCACACAATGTAAAATTCTCCACTATAAAGCTCAAAATCATCTTGCTTTTTATGTTCGCTTAAAAAAGGTCAAGAGAGAAAGAAAGGAGGAGACATTAGAGGGAGAGTGAAGACTAAACCCAGTTTAGACAGAGTCACACAACAGAGTGAGAAGGCACCACATAGAACATAAAAAGATGGACCTCCAGTCCTTTATGTTTTTGGTCTTTTGGGTCTATTTTCTGTGGCTTCTACTCCACACCTGGTTGTTCCAGTTCCATGCATACTAGAGGGTCCTTAGTTCGTGGTAAGAAAGAGATGCTGAGATGATGACAATACTCACCCTGTGCTGGAACCAAGTGTAGCAGGTAGAGCCTCATCTTGTGTAGGCACCAGATTTAGCCTCTTCAGGTCCCTCAAGCCCATTGAAGCAGGTTGCTGACTGTCTCTAGGTGATGAGAGGTTGTTGAGGGCACGGAGCCTTGCTGACAGGCATGAAAGGGCCAAGGATCACCTGTCTCCCGCCTCATCACATCAAAGTCCCAAGTAGAAGCTCCTTGTGTGAGGGATCTGCTCATGAATATACTGGGCAATCTGATCCTTCTAATTAGCGAGATAAGGATTTTGTGTGTTGTATGTTGAGCACGGATGGCACATGATGAAGCACCACCCCTTTTAAGTATGAGTCCTTTCAACAGGAATATTTTTTAGGTCTTTTTAATAGTATCATCATCTTCTTATTAGTGGCAAGACCCCTAAGTGCCGAAGTGAAAGGGACTTGCGGTGTCCCCCCGAGCCCTTGCTTTTACCCCTTAATCCGCTGGCTAATAAGTTCATAGCCAGTCCATATGCTCTGGTGCTGTTTGGGAGGGGGAGGTGTTGCCCCATGCTACTTACACCGAGCGGACCCATTTCTCAGGTACCTCTCCTGCTGACCGACCTTTTGTTCTATCGGATCAGTCCACTCCACGGCCAGAATAGTCTGAATTGATTAGCCCTGCACCGTATAATTGCCAGCAAATCCCACTGAATCGTTTCCCATCCATTTGAAAAGGACAATGTTCGTTCTTTTTCTCGCAGCTTTTCTTGGCGCCCCTCCCCCATTACCCTCCTTTTCATGCCACTTGGTTCGTCTCCCGCCCCACACCCCGAGCCACCTCCTCGAGGTAAGACGAGAAGGGGGGAGGGGCCGGAGGAGAAAGCGCTCCTATTCCGGACGAGCCCCCTACCCGAGCACTGGCAAAGGATGAAAGCGGGCGGCGGGTGGACGTGTACTAATCCGTCACCCTGGAGTGTGAGTGGCGGGCTGATCGGAGTCCTTACCTGCCGGTACACAGTCAGGGTTGGGAGGACAGTGGGAGGAATCCAGGGAAAGGGAAAGAGCTGGGGTATAGACTGAAAAGGGTCTGTGGGGATATGCACGGGATTATTCAGAGGCCCAGGCGCCAGCGTCAACTGCCCCTGCAGCTCTGCTTATTCAATTGAGAGGCCCAAAATTTCAGGTCGGGGCAAAAGTCCATCAGTCTTACTGAGAATATTGTTATGTTGGAGTAGACCTGGAGGGCTGATCAAGTGTGCCATGTTTGGAACAAAGGCTGTTTTAACATGTTTTACTTTGAGATGGTCTTTTTTGGACCGCTACAATTCAGGCCTCGCTTCACAATATCTGTGACCGTTTCATACTGTAATTTAATAGTCCTAAATTCATTTTAATATCACACATCATAAGTTCTGCATCAGCTATTAGGCCAGAAATCTTGCCTAGAAATAAATGTGACCCACCTTCCCAAGACTGACAACATGCAGCTTTTACTGGTATCCTTGAGCTGGGCAGAATATCTTTCATGACTTTTGAGGTGTACAGACTTTGTTTATTAGGTCATCATTAATAAGATGCATTCCAATAAAGTCAAATGTCTAATTAACATGCTTTATCCTCTTCATGCTCCATGAACCTCACCTTGAAGATTGCGTGCCCTTCATGAGAATGGTCTAAACTATAATCTCAGTAGCGCTGAATAATTTTAAGCCAAACTGGGGTAAACTACTAGCATTGCTAAAATATTTTTAAAAGGTCTGAATACAAATTTGAAAACTCTATATGAAAAAGAAATGCTACCATTCTCTTCTAGTTCTTCACAAATTCTATGTCTCAGTCAATCTTATACGACCATGTTCTTTAGCCGTCGGGGCAGGTCCTTTGGGAAAAGGTCATAGGTTAAGGTTGTTAAGGGCTGTGACCCTTCCCATATTCGACCAGGCCTGTGTTCAGGCTCAAACAAGCTCCTAGATAGAAGGTCCTCATGGGGTTTTACGAAACACAAGGCCTATTGTCTGCTCTGAGAGCTGACCAAAAACAAATTGTGTATGTTCTTACGACATGACCCTGGTTGCCACGTGTTAGGATGACTTACTAATGAGATGTTGGGAGTATGAGGACACTACAGTTTGTTTTATTGTTGATTTTCTTTTTACTAAAACAGTCAAATTTAAGTAACCTCTGGAAATGCAGTTTACAATTTAAAAATGAAACTGCACAGTGGTGTGTGCTTTAACAAACTCAACTGTAGGAAATATATAACTATTAGTATTTAAAAAGTATCTATATATGAGTTGAGTTTCCTCTGTGGCATTCTCTACTTGAGTCCAAGTTCACCCAAATGGCAGGTCATGTCCTTCCCACAGGGAGTCTGTGACATTGACAAGATCTCCAGCTAAAGGTCATATTGTTAGTGACCACAAAAGTGGTTGATGATGAACTGGTCAAGCCCCTCATTCTCAAAACCCTCCCTTTCTATCCAAAATGACCCATTTTACAAGTCTTTGTATTGATGTAGGATAATTTGTGGGCAGTGCAAGTGGAGTGGTTGACATCCCATAGGCCAAAGGTTAAATGACCAGGAGTGTTTACAGCGACAAGCGTTCAATTCACAATCATTATAAAAGACAGTCATCATAAATGGACTTGAACCTCTAAGAACTATGTGAAATATTTGGAAGAGAACACACAGTTTGTAAGCAACACCTGATGATAATTTCTGAAACATCAGATTTTCATCCACAACATGAATATGTTTAAATAAATATTTGATCTCAGTTTTGCTTGTCTCTTCTAAAATAAAGCAAAAAGGAGTCTCCTGGGTCACTGGCCGACTTCATTTCAGGCATCCATCAGTCATTTTCCCCATGTTGCCTATTGTCTCTCAGAGAGGGGTTTGACCCAGTGAGGGTTGGTGCTGGGTGGTTGACAGGCCTGGGGTGTGAGCCTGCCTTGCTGCTCAAGTTCTTGAATGGCTCCCTTGGAAACTGCGTAACTAGGAGTGGTGGAGGTACCCAGGACAGCATGTGGTTATTTTCCAGCTTGCTGCCCCTTTAAAGGCCTTCAGGGTCTGTAATCAGTGCATTGAGGAGGGGTCCCTCTCTGACTGTGCTTGTGTATGAAAGATATGTAGAGATAAAAAGCACAAAGGTAGAAAAAGCATGACCTGATGTTAAAGTAGGGTAAAACTGTTGATGAGATCACTGCAGTGATGATGTCATTGCTGCATGGTCGGCTAGGATTGGCCCATGTGCTCTGAACAGCCAATAATGAGGGGACAGTGGTACACACATTAAACAACTGGAAGCATCTGGAACAATACAATACATTGTGAACATGTCTGGTCAGATAAATAAAAGAATCAATCTATATGAGGAGTCTGTAAAAGATATCTTCACCTTCAATAACACTGTAACACAAATACTCAAAAGGAATATTAAGTTTGTCTGTCAATCTCAGGCTTCACAAAACAGCTAAATATTCTTACGTTGGTTATTTGTTTGCTTTTCTTTTAACAGTTTAACACTGAAGATTTCACATTTCAGCTAAAAAATGACTTCTTTTAAATATTCACACAGTCTGAATATAAGCACAGCTGTCCTGAATTACTTCATACTATTCTGCATTGTTTTGCTCATCTGCGTTTATGGTGTGCATCACAGCTGTCTCTGTCCAGTAATTCATTACTTCACTGTCAGCCATTTTCTCACTCACGCCCTCCTCCCCTTTCCATTCTCCATTCCATCTTAAGCATGGGCAGCTAAAGGAGGCAGATTTATCTGCATCACCCTGCCATGATGACAGAGTAAATATTCATCCAGACGGTCAAGGTTCTCACACCATCACCGGGGCGTTCACTGTTGGCCCTGCTGGTACGTTTCTTAAAGGGATTGTTCAGAAGAATGAATGGAGCCAAAGTACTGAAGGGCACAGACTTGCCAAGACAAAAGTTTAAATGTTATAAGTCGAGTGCAGAGACTGTCCAGTGGGATAAAAAGAGACAAAACATTGGTGTTAGGGACAGTGATTTAAAGATTTAAAAACACAATGTAGTGCCATAAAACTGCTGTTTGCATATATACGGCGGATCATAGTTCCATAAGACTAATACATACAAAACATAATGGCCCATTCAACCCATCAGTCATTGTGAATGATTCTCAAATGTGTACAGAAGTGATAGATTATTTACAAATTGTAATCCATTACTGATTCCAAATTATATAAAAAAATTGTAGTTAATTAAGTAATCCATTACATTAGAAGGTAATATATTTGGACGCAAAAATACAAAGAGTTGCAAAATATGTTTAATTTGTTGTTATCAATAGCATGAAGTGCATTAAGCGTTATATTCTGACAAAGGTTTCCCAAACTTCACAGAACCATGAACATGCAAATGCAAGACTTTACTCTTAACTAACCATTTATTTTAAAATATAAGGGGTACTTCAAAAAAAAATAAAAATAAATAACAAATCATCTAAGTAAATCCAGTAGTCAAATGTGACCGATTTCTGCAGGAATGCCCATAAAACTAGAATATTTTCTGAATGTATATAAACAGCAGGTTATTTTAAAAAGGAACAAATTAAAAAGAATATGCATTATGAATAAATTGTTATAACTGTGTAATAGTGTAATATAATCTATATTACTGTAGTTTGATTACAAGTATTTTAAAATGTAACTAATTCCAAGTATTTAATTATTATAGTATAGTATTTATTTAATTCTGATTCCGTAATCCAGATTACATATAATCAGTTACCACCCAGCGCTGCTTAAACATATGATGGTGGTCTTGGGTGCAGTACAGGATCTAAACCTCAACTGAGTACTAAACCTGTTTAGTCCTATAGATAGCTATACATTTAATTGGTGACCTGTGAGAAATATATTTGTTTAGATGTCCTGATGTTAAATGTTATTAGTTGAATCTGTGTGTAAGTGTGTGTGTGTGGGTTGCGCTATTGCTTTGTGTCATGCTGGGAGCCCCTCCTGAGAGGCACTGCACAACACTGAGGTGGGTGCAGCTGCAATGGCTTTCATCTCCTCAGGCACTCGGCAGGGAATCACAGTATTTATGAGTGTGTGTGTGTGTGTGTGTGAGAGAGAGAGAGAGAGATGGAGAGAGCAGTGAGGATGCAGTGAC
Organism: Enteromius anoplus; assembly: GCA_032359395.1. Classification (NCBI taxonomy): domain Eukaryota; kingdom Metazoa; phylum Chordata; class Actinopteri; order Cypriniformes; family Cyprinidae; genus Enteromius; species Enteromius anoplus. The sequence continues at coordinate 13,122,136 of JAUMHG010000038.1, forward strand.
TGTCATTTGAAGCTAATTAAGGGTGGCAAAAATATTGAATTTCTGTATCTCAGACCTCACATCTGGGATTGTAACACTGGTAATTCAATATATTGGTATCAGTTAGGAGACAAGTGAAAACTCTTTCAGCGTATTTGTACTTTAATCAAAAGAAAGTCGGTTCAGTGGTTCGCAGGCCTGCTTGGAGAGCATACAAGTTTCCATAGGAACAAAGCTGTGAGAAATCATTCAGTGGGACTGGATTCTGCTGATACCGTCCACTTTTGAGACATCTTCTCTACTGTGACTCCCTTCCGTGCTCCGTGCGAGGAAAAACACAGGCGTGAAAGCGGCCTCATGTGAATCTCAGAGGTTGCCCACGGCTACGGCGCGGGCAGCTAATCCGCGGCACACCTTTTGCTTGCTAAGATTCCACGTACAGTTGGGCAGAACATTTTAGCCCCCGCGGTGTGCCGCAAGGCAAGAAGTGATACCTGCGGTGGAAAGCGCTTGCTTCTGGCTCTCTGTGCTTTCTTTTGCTCAGCTTTGATTTCTCTCACCCCTAAAAGGGCATTAAAGGCCTTGTTTAGATTTAACTCTGACTTACAAGTAACCGCTCTGTAAAAGTGAACTGATCTCAGTCTGGCATGTAAGAGTACGACTTGTCTTTATTGGGGTATGTTATATGCAGTGTAGATACAGTTTATTGTTTTACAAAATCTTTCTCTCCACTGGAAAAATCTGATTTTGTCTGGTATTCAAAGTCAGTCAACTTGGTTGTCATGTTAACGCTTCTACCAGCCAAGAGGCATATGCGGGGGAAGTGCAGAAAGCAAGAGACAGTTTTAAGTAACAAGCAGAATTTTTTGAATGTACATTAGTGTCTCGATCTGACTTTGTCTGGCCAAAAATTCAACAAGTGTTTGTAATGGTGTCTTATGACCTGACAGACTCTGGCCAAAGTCTGTCAGCTCATAAGACACCATTACAAACACTTGTTGAATATTATTAACTCATATTATTAACTAATTCATTTACAAGATGCATTAAATTGTTGAAAACCGACAGAAAATACATTTATAATGTTACAAAATATTTCTTTTTAAAATAAAAGCTGTTCTTTTAACCTTTCTATTTATCAAAGACTCTTAAAAATACATCACAATTTTTACAAAAATGTAAAAAAAAAATTATTAAAAAAAAAAGATACATTTATTGTGCAGTAAATCAGCATATTAAATGATTTCTGAAAGATCATGGGACACAAATGACAAGAGTGATGGCTGATGAAAATTCAGCCTTGTCATCAAAGGAATAAATTACTGTTAAAATATATTAAAATAAAAAAAAAACTTCAAAATACATATTTTGAAATATTACTGTTTTGCTGTATTTTTGATGAATGAATGTACCATTGATGAACTTAGACTCTTTTTTTTTTTTTTTCAAAAACATAAAAGACCCAAATGTTTGAAAGGTAGTGTGTACACACACATACACATACTCTCAACATGCTGCACTTAAGAAAATCAGACCCTTAGATCCTCAAGGAAGATCTTGGGATGAATCAAATCAAGGAGTCAAAAGGAGAAGAGCTAGTTGAGGTGTTTTCCTGTCATTTACCGTGCTATTCTGGATCTGAGAAGAGGAATCAGCAACTATGGTTCTTTAAAAGCCTCTGGTTTTCATGGCAATGCTGTTGAGCATGCTCTAATGTGAGTTTGGGGGATAAAGGAGCTATTCTGTTTTCTAGAGTTCTCTGTAGATTTTGCTGTATTCTTACTCTGGCTCTGATAGCCCTTGTCAGCCTTCTACAGTGAGAGCTTATTCGGAGATGTGAGGACTGGCTTGATCATTAGTCAACGCGGCAAAGGGCCACATCAAAGTAGCTTCCTGTCATGCTCTGGTGCCTTAAGGCTTGAAAAGGGTCTCAAATCTACCTGCCTATAGTAAAAACAGTATTGAGGAATTTTATACATTTTTTGGGTAAAGCGTTTTAACAAAATCAAACCCATGTACTGTCTTTTCAGAATAGAATGACATGAAATTCTGTGGCTGCGGTGTACACGACCAAAAAAAATATAGGAAAGTAAAGTTTTTAGTATTAGCATAGTAACGTTTTCTTTTTGTTTTTGTTTTTATAGCAGGCTAAGACACCTTCTTTCAAACCCTATTAATAAATTTTTTTTTCTAAACAAAATAACAATAACAATAATTTTTATAGGGACAACAGCAGCAATGGCAATTTTAATGACATAATTATATAAAATTTGTCTAGACTCACCCGATTTAGATTTAAATGCAAATTTATTACACACTCATTTAATCATTTATTTATTGCTGTTGTTGTTTTATCTATATTTTATTATTATTATTCTTTTTCTTTTTCTTTTTTTTTTTTTTCATTTTTGGAAGTCACATTCAACTTGAAAAATCTGAAACAGCTTTTGAAGATTTACCGAAATGATAAGGCTTTTAAAGATTTCTAAAAACGAATGTCATAACATAATAGACTCTTGCCATTACCACTATTCCTAACATAACTGCTGCTAATGATGAGAATAAAAGGTCTTCACTTAATCATAGCCCTAAATGCCCCCATAACGAACGCAATAATCAACATGTAATATTCTAAAAGCATCTTCCGTGCTCCTTAATCCATTTTAGCAGTATTTTAAACAATTTAACCATCAAATGCGGAGCCCTTTTCATTTGGCCGGCACGCTAAGAATATACAAACGTGGAGACACTTTCTACTTTCCTTTTTCTAGAGAGGTTTTATCCTCAAGTAAGGCATAAATGACAGTCGAACGTGTCTGTGGCACAAGGCAGTAATGATTGCATGAAATTACACAGGCCTCAGCAGGCCTTCCCCTCCCTATCTCTCAGGTAGCTGGATCAGCTCTCACCCCTGCCTTCCTTTCTCTCTCTCCGCTCTTGCCTCTCACAAGCTATTCAAAGGGAATGTATAACTGAATATGAGATGGAGCGGGCGTCTTTCAAGGGCCAGAGCTAATGAGACGTTTTACCTTGAAATCAGAGCAAGACAGGAGGAGACCCTGTTGAGCTGAGCTTGCATAGGGGGATCACAATTGAGTCTGGATCCTTCATCGAAAGAGAGAGAGGGAGAGGGTGAGATCCAATCCAGAAAGGAATAATGCTCTCAAACCAGAGTGGATTATGACAGGAGGACATTTTCAAGCGGCAAAGTGACCCCACAAAAGACTCTGGCTCGTTCGACGCCACAGTTGACCCGCTTTCTTTTGTTTGCTTTTACCCTGGGCGACACCCATACGTCAGAGTTAAATCTGTACGGCTTGGCTTTCAGGTGAAAGCAACAATTACTCTCACTTGGAGAGGCACAAGCTGGAACGGGGTTGGACGGAGATGATGAGAAGGAAGCGAACAGGTACTCTTGACAGTTAGCGGTGCCAGCATGGATCAGAGAGCCATGTTATATGAGGGCAGGGATGAAAGGGGACAGGAGATTTGTGTTCTGAGGGGTCCTCTTTTTAATCAGGGGCCCAAAGAGATCGTCGCAGAGCAGGCCGCTAACCAGTGTCATGCTAATAAAAGGGTATGAAAGTGTGAATGGAGGGTGCAGCTAGTTATCTACACTCTAATTAACGTGGTACCGGGAGCGAGATGCTTATTTGCGTAGCATTGAGGAGAAGGGAGGCGGGAACGCTCAAGTGTGGGGGAAGGGTACAGGGGAGCAGCCTAAGGCCATCCGTCTTTTGTGCAATTGTATACGTGCGTACAAAGCCGTACATTCAATCTACATTGCGTGCATGCTAATCAGCGCATGGGATAATGAAAGTTGTTTTGGGGCTGAGGCAAATTTTAGTTTAAAAGATGATGGAGGACCATATTTATTTTTCTTAAAATAGCACAGCGGTAATTATCAGCAGCTACGTTGCTGTGGAAATGGCGGTTCAGGTAAAACATACATGTTTATGGTTTAAATGTACAAACGTGGAAATTAGCCTGAAATGACCTCAGCCCTTTTCATCAGTTTTGGGAAAAGTTACTTTAAAATAGTAACACATTACACTTGCTTTTTTATGGAAAGTAATGTGTTACGCTACTTTTTACGTCTGAGCAGGGCTTGCTCGTTTGTTTTTTAAAATAAAACTTATGGAAAAAGCTCTTTCACACAATAAATTCATGTACAGTAAAACGCTAAGTTCAACACAATAAAAAAGGAACAAATTTCAGTTTATCTTGATATATTTTTTCTTATTAGTATGGTTAAATTGCTTCATTGAAAGTCCGCAGCAAAGACACTGGTTAATGAAATGGAATTAAATACATAAAAGCTATTTGTATTATTTAACATATTCAGTTAGATGAATTAATGCATGTTTACATTTACTCTAGAACTTAAGTAACATTTTACTCCCAGTTTCTCTCAACTTGGGCACAGGAGAGCTTTCAAAGGAGAGAGTAACTCTTGTAAATGAAAGAGTGATGCGTTACCTAGTTACTCGAAAAAAGTAATCTGATTACATAACTTGCGTTACCCTCAACACTGTTGTTAGGAACCTGACCGCGTCACCTCTTTTGAAAGACCCTGTGACCCTCGGTGTCTGGCGTAGTCCTCATCCCTGCTTTCCCACAGACTATCCTGCAAATGAACCCGTGTCAAGAGGCTCAGCATATGGCCCCGAGACTTTGCTATTGTCTGGAGTGGCGAGGCAGGATGGGCCGCCATTATTGTCACCATTGTAAGATTGGCAATGTGTCTGGAGGAGCAGACACACAGCAGCGTGAACTGATCACAGTAACTGCTCGTGTCCTTTCCCACCAAGTCACATATCACACATCGGCTTCACAAGTGTTTCCCTGCCTGGTCATTGTTCATATAAAGGCCCAGATTTGGAGGCAGAACTACTAATGTCATTATGTTAACCGAGACCCTGACAAGTACTTTGATTTAAATGCTGTTGATTGCATCTGTTAAATATATAGCTTACCAAATCAGAAATGGACAAACATGTCACATTGGAAGCAGGGTAAGTGGTTTGTAATTCACACAGATTGCTTATTTCATGAATATAATTTTGCGAGGTTTAACTGTCAGGTGTCAGTTGTTGAAAAATGAAAATGTTTGTTCAGTGGAACTGCAGACCAGATATTATCCAGTTATTGTACCATCTGCTATGAACCACCTAAAACTACGCTGTGTGTTTTCCTACACCGCAAACTGACAGACAAATAATGAATCGCACACCTCCGGCAGATGATGAGGTATCTAAAGCAGTTGGTTAAAACGAGTTTCTGTCATTCCTGGAGCTTGATCTAAAATTCTCATTCATCACCTTTTTAGGGCAAGAAGATGCCGATGGCAGATCGTATTCTTGTTTGATTTGTTGAAACTGACACTCTGTGAGTAATTTTGAATATAAAGACATTACAATTATGAAATCAATTTCTCTTTCATATTAACACCACACCTCTTCGTGCCAATGCTTTGCTGAATAATTTGCATGAACAGTTATATTTTACATTGGCATTAGCTTTACTGATAGAACTGTACAATGAGGGTTCAACGGCCAACATAGCAAACATGAACAAACAATGAAAAATATTTTGAACACATTAATCTTAATGTTAATTTAATAATTTACTAATTCAATATTATCTAAAGTAAAATAAAATCAAAAGCAATCTCTGTTGATATTATTGAATAGACCTTGAACAGCTGTTTTTTTTTTTTACTTACATCAATAATGATTAATAAATACTTTAATAAACGTAGTGTTCATTGTTTTGCACAACATATAATAAGATGGTTTTATAAAGGGTTTCTGCTTTATTGTATAGTTTTTTTTATTAATAAATAATACTAACAGTGCCCAGATCATTTCTGCACAAATACCTGCACTGCAAACAATTCATGATTATTTCAATTGTGTTACTTATTAAATCTGATACTTTTAATAACTACGTTTAAATGAATTTGTATTACTGGTAATTATTAAGATTAAAAAGGAATTTAGGTCATTCAAAGAGAATTTGAGCTATGACAAACCATGCGACACGAAATATGCTTATTGGGACACAACAAATCCTGCATTTAGAGAGAAAGCCCCACCTTGCATGTACCATCTTAATTAAATTGTTGCTAGGTAACAGAGGCAATCTGTTGGTAAATGGGCAGGCTTTAGCAAAGTGAGCAGAGGCCGTTCACACAATGGTGGCAAGTTGCCTCTTTGCCGCACTTCAGATACGCCCCTTGCAAACTTTAAAAACTAATACAGACTAACCCTTATTTCCCCTGTCTTTCAGGCCAGCAAATACAGGACACAATATGAGTTTTTTACCTCCAGCGGTGACTTATGGGGAGTCAACTCCTGTGGCTTTCTGGGAGACTATAGACGGAACATGCCTTCAGCCACTGTGCCCGGCAACTGCGTCCAGTGGCAACAATTCCCCAAAGACAAATACTTCTGTATGGGATCTTCACTCTGACCACACAAAGACTAGCTGCACGTGAACAGGCCTGGAAACTTGTCATTTATGGCATTGTGGAAATAAATCACACATTTGAAAAAATTCTCCATAGTGTAAAAATATTGATAAAATGTGCAACTATGTGCACATTCCATGTCTGTTCATTCATTATTTCTCTCTTTTTAACCTCCATAATTTAGTCACTAATTGGTGAAGCAAAAATAATGCTCGCTATCCGTAACACTTGATTTTTAAAGCCATGATACTAGGCTACTATTCCACAAGATACAAATTAATAATAAAAAACAACAACAACTGAGTATTATAATTAACAACTTTACCAAAACGCATTATATTTATTAATTCTTAAATGGATCACTTATTCTTAAAAAGAAAGATTTACGGGTATTTGGGGTTCTTCAGTGATAGTGCTGGTATGCTGGAATCTAAATGGCAGCATCCCACGGGGGCTTCGGTTGACTGCTTGCTGACCTTTCCTGCCCTTGGACCACTAGCCACAGTTCAAACAAGAGGCACAAGGGACACATCAAGGGCAACGAAGGGCTAAAGAGGATTATAGATCAGCGGACACATGCCCGGCGAAGCCTGCTTGACCGAAACATTCTAATAAACACAGGTTTGTTTTTGCAAGCTGTTATTGTATT
>JAUMHG010000038.1:13129440-13146123 GCA_032359395.1 Enteromius anoplus
ATATATATATATATATATATATATTACTGAAACATTTACAATGTTCCAGGTTTCTATCAAATATTTTAGATATTTCTATTTTCCTAATGTTCAGCAGCTTTCTTTTTTGTATTCTCACAATATGTTCAAGATTATAGCTTCATAATTAATAACTTGTAATGATATTACCAAGTAAACAATATATAATTTCTTCGTGTAGAACTTTCTTTTATGTGATGGGGCAAACAATAAAAATAAAGTCTGTCTGGAGAGTCATTTTCAGCCTGTCAGTGCATGATGCTTTCACAAGGGGGCAGTCACTTCTGTCCAAACGCCCTGTGGAAGCTCACTCCTACCTCAGCTCATTATGAGGTCTACTTAATTGCATTACACCGACACTACAAACACCTTCCATCCTCAAATACTCTATCCTATATAAACAACAACAACAAAGACAGATAAAACTAGCTCTCGTTCCCCTCATCTCAAAACACGTAAACCAATGCATCCGTGTCTTGTTTTGCGCGTACCATGTTCACGCAGGCATGTGAACGTACTGTTCTATAGTGTATTTGCATTATGGAAAATCAAGTAGTCTTTGAAAGCAGTTCTCGGTGCAAAACCAAAGCACCCAGGTTCGTTAGCTCCCTCAAGCATCCTTGCTTTCACTCTATTCATTTCCAGACAAAAAGAATAAGGTTAGGTCACCCATTATTAGAAGTTCTCATTATTTATTTTGCTGCTCTCAACTGAGCTAACACAATAATGAAACTCTCATTATTTAGCACAGACAGCAGATCGGTCATTAAAAAGATACCTTTCGAGAAGATTCGCTCGTTCAAGCACTGGGAACGACGACCCTCAAAAGGGCTGTTTTGTGGGCCTCGGATAAAATGCTTTGTGTGAACGGGGGCCTTCTTAAGAAAAGAAAAGAGCCTCTTCGGCTGTTTGTTTTGGATTTTGTCTCATTGATCCAAGAGCAGCAACTTGAAGATGAGGCCCGTATCGACAATAGCACTCAGGGCAACATTACTCCAGCCTCACATGGATGAGAACCATTCACGGTGCAAATTCATTTTATTCATGATAACTCCAGGTTTAGAAGACTAAAATTGTGTATTCTTAAAAAATAAAACCCAAAAACTCGGTTCACAATGAGAGTGGAAAAACCAAAATAAAGTTCATGCTAAAGAAGCAAAACGGTAAGTCATGACTTTTTTTGACAATCATTTATTAAACAAACTGAAAAGTAATAAATAAAGATAAGTACTTAAAATGCATTAAAGAATAACAGACCCACTTAGACTCATAGGTTTTAAAAGAGATCCCAGCTACTTCAGGGGGTGATTTGTCTTTAATATCTTAAATGAATATGGTTCTGAGTCTCGTATACTATTTGGCATTAGGGTTAGAAAAATTTACAGACATGTTTATTGAACACCTTATAAAAGGAGCTATCCTATAGTAAGATTTTAGCAACAGATTATTTTATTAATTTTGGTCACTTTAATAACATTTTTATGGTGGGGGAAAAGGGGGAGAAAATCAACATTAGGTAAAGTAAAAAAAAACTCTATAGCTGAGTGTAAGACTAAAACGGCCCTGCTGAGGATGACCAAAATTTGCAAATGTTTACCACTAAAATAAACTCCCCTTTGCGTCCATCAATCTTCACAGCTTGATAATCAACAGCAGAGGAAAAGAATTTGAATTCAGCATCTAACTGCCGCATTGTTAACAAGTATTGATTGTGTAGTGTGCTTTTGATAATAGTGGACGCTCCTTTTGCCCAGAAACAAATGGATTTCAAAACTGATATTTGATAAAAGCAAAGAGTCCCAAATGTATTCGATTTTTTTCTACAATAAGAAGAACCAAATCTGGCAGGATCAATACATTCATTGTCTGCATACCTTCCAAGGTGAGCATAAGACCTTTACAGTAGGTTAACACTAAAAAAAGATATGCCTCTGTGTGGTTTTTGTAACTGTACTGCCGAAACAAACTCACAATATTAAAGTGGACCTTTGTGATCAAGCCGCATGTTTTGCTTTGGCTCGTACCTCAGCATGTGTGCTTCCGATTTCCAACAGGAAGTACTGTACACACTCACAGGGGAATACAAGCATCCTTGGCACCTTCACATGAAACAAATCCAATCCTGTTATTTGATGCATTACAGAAAATCAATAGGCTCCACATACAGAAACACGGAGCACGCTTAAAGGATGCGTTTGATGTCACTGGACCCAAATTCAAAGTGAAACATCCGACCAGTTAAATGACAGGGAAGGGTATCAGAAGAGCGGAGGCCACTGCTTTAGACAGTTTTTTGAGTTAGCTTTTATACTTGATCAAAATGCCCTTTTTAGATTTACCCACCAGCAGCAGGGGTCACTGGGAGCCTGCAGGCACTGATGTTAACACACGAACCGTCACTTTCACACGCGCACGCACACTTAAATTATCTCTCAGTCTTCTACAGTCAAACGAAAAACGCTCCTTGTGAGAAGGCTGGCTTCAGTCCCTCTGAAATGGACAAATAAATATACCTTTAACATTCACTGTTCTCCTTGATCAATGCCCCAATGCTACACTCTCCAAGCTCGACTAAAACACTGTTTCCTCTTCACGGATCAGTGATGAAAACTTCCCCTAAAGCAGAAGCCAGTTTCTACTTTGGAGAACTTTAAAACACTATTAAAAACCGTCATTTTTATGAAATTCGTACAGCATTATTTAAAAAAAAAAAAAAAGATAAAAAATTGCAGAATGTCAACGATCATAAGTGATCCCTCGCTTTCAACCTTCTGGTGGTTCAAAGACACCATCCCCTTTAAAATCAGCATTATTTTGAGGTCTCCTTCAGACGTCATCCTCCATCCACTGAGGCTTATAAATGTTACACTGACTGTTACTGTTGTTGTTTATGTATTGACTAGGTTAAAAAAACACGTCCACGAAGGAAGAACCCAGCTGATATGGTTTGCACAAAAAGGGGAATGTACCAGGGCCTCGTGTCGCACAGTTCAGTTGAAAAAGTGATTCCCGGAGCTACGCAGCCATCAGATACTGGTGGTAGAAGAGGCCGAAGAGAGAGGTGGAGAACAGGCATGCGGCAATCCACCAAGTGAAGAAGGACAGGAGCCCTCGAAAAAGCAAGGGGGAGAAAACAGTCCTCAGCCCCCCGAGAGCAACCGACAGCTGGGCCACGGTTTGAGAGGCCTGCATCTCGCCCTGCTCCACCTCGGAGGGGCTCGAGTCCTCATTTGACAGACACGGCAAATTCTCTTCAGGGTAAATCACCCACGAGTATCCACCTGGGGGTTAAAACAAGAGTCTGAAAAATTCACGAAAGCCTACCGGGGCAATCGAGAACTAGTTGAGAAGAACCTTAATGCACTCACCTAATGTCTTTAGCAGCAATGTAGTGTGCAACAGCATCACCAGAGGTGCAACGTACTGAAGAGCTATTACACACAGGTAGTAAAAGACTCGAGCGACCTGTGTGAGGAAAAACAAATTTGCAGTTAAAACATTTAGGCAAATTTCGTTCAAAACAAGCAGCTTGGTGGGAGAGAAGCTCATCAAACAGACTCGCTGAAATCATCACTGGGAGCTTAGTACAGAGGGAGGCTGCAAGTATATGATTCTGGAGCAGATGTAAGACCAGACACCCCTGCGACTCTACAGCCATTTGCGAGTCTCACTTATGGCTTGGAACATCAAACGGGCTCTTTTCCTCGGCTCCAGCTGTGGAGTGCTGTGGGTTTTGATCCTTGCGCTCCACTAAACTCAAATAGCCTCCTCATTTTAGAGCTTTGAGGGCAACAATGCCACGCAGTCCTTTTTCATACCGACATACTTCCACCTTTGAGGAATGTCGACACTATAATGCAGGCCCCAAGAGTAGACGCCACAAGAGGGTCCCTGAGTGCATTTATTAACCAGTATCAGATCAAAACATCACAAGGACAACCTATAAAGATGGGAACCTTGGGATGGATGGGGTATCACGCAATGAGAAGATGGCGTTGCATCACAATAACTTACAAATGAATGTAATGACACATCTGTAAGAAAAAGATTTAACAAGAACGATAGGTGGTAAAAGTTCACGCACCATCTTTTGGAGGTCCACTGTACTAATGCGTCCCGCTTCCTTCTTCATCTGCAAGACGCCCTTCTGGGCCAGATTAAGGTAGGCCTGGAGATGATGCCTCATCATGGCTAGTCTCAGCACACACAGAAGCAGTATTACCCACAGACGCAATGTGTCATATGTCTTCTCGGACATCCTGGAAGCAAATGAACATGCCAAATCAGCATAGACTTGAGGAGAATTAAAAGTGTCTCAGAAATCACTTTAAGTCAACAGAAAACAACCATTTTACTACTGCATTCCTGAGAAAAACAAATATAGGGTGGAACATGTTTGATTAGATTGTGAAAAAGTGGGCATTCCACACAAGAACAGAGTTTGTAGTGGATTGCCCAATGATTACTTTCCTTCTATAAACAGCATCAACTTCAATTTCTGACCAAGACGTGGAAGCTGAAGAACAAGTTCACCCTCAAGAGCTTCTTTTATTCTGTTTACTTTATTCTACTTCCATTAACCATCATAACAATTTTTTTAAAAGACTGCATTACCAACAACAGTTAGCAAATTTGTAAGATTTTACTCACATTAAAAACGTTTTGCAGGAAAAAAGCAAGCATGAAGATGCATCTCTCAACCCTCAGTGGGGTTTGAGCAGATAATACAAAAACGTATGAATGAGACTATATGAAAGCCATCAATAAATGGTATAAACAATACTTGTTTGCTCAAGAGCAGATGGTCTTTAAAACAAGTTTAATAACAATTCAACATAGTAAAACTAGTAATGCAAAACATAACTGTAAAATAAAATACTCACAGAGGCACACTATCTTTCCCAAATGTGGGATTTATTATGTAATCCTTTGTTATGGGCTTCACCCATAGCAGTACCATGATTAAGGGAGCCAAGAAGTTGATATGTAGCAACGTCCTGAAGGATGGACACAGGAAAAACAACCAATTAGATATGGTAACACACAAGAGGATCGATATCAGTGGAGCAGTAAACATCAACTATCATAAAGTGCCACTGCTTTAAATATACCATTTCAGCCGTAGCATAGCAGTAATCCAGGCCTAAAAAAGAGGTCTGACTGTAAGCCCCATAGTGTCATGAGAGCAGGTATGGTGAGCTGGCCACGCTGAAGAGGATTAGCTATGTGAGATGTGTAATGCTTAACTCCTCTTTTGTAACACAGTTAGAGTCAGTGCTGGCTGAAAAAGTAGACCAGGTCCATACATCTCTGCTAGCGTAGCGACTGATGCTCCACATGAATTAACATAGAAATATTGCTAGGGTTACGATACTTCATTATAAACTGGTTCAATTCATCTTGATGTAATACCTACAGTTACGAAACAACAAAATAGTAAATTTAAAATGAATTCGATTTTCTGAAAGCCTTACTGTGTGACTTTGCAGTTGTTTAGTGTGAGGGCATCAAGATGCATCTGAGCCAATCGTAGGCCGGGGAAGGTGAGGAAGGCTCCAATGAGAGCGCAGAGCAGAGCTAGGATCAGCTTAAAGGTCAGCTTGGATATGGGACCCCTGTAGAGACAGAGGAAGAGACCAAGGCCTTCACCGCAGGGAATGCACAAACCATCACATACATGGCTTAATCTCAACCCATGGAGACATGGTATACTGTATACACACTCCCTCTCTACTGACAGGAGACGGAGGTATACCACCATAATACTTACTGAGACTCAAGACCTTGGTTCTCCAGAAACTGCACGGCACTTTCGGAAAAATTTGCAAAGCCTATGAAAGGAGAAATATACAGAAAGAATCAAATATAGTTTTAATATTTTTTCTTGAGAGACTGGCTGATGCTTGGGACTGTGACTGATGCAATTCAAACACGCAAAGGAAAACAGCCAATGATTTTTTTTTAAAGTAATTGAATTAATGGAATTAATGTACTGCAATTGAGGTGGTATACACATAAATTAAGGGACAGGTTTGGTGGTATGGGTAGGATTAAGAGGCTTAAGGTATAAGGGGTTGGGTCAACAGTGTAATTCTAAATGCAAGTACAGAAATTACAGATGTAGTTACATATAGGTGTTTTTAAAAAGTACAATGGTAAAACGTGTATACAAAATAAGTGTACTGTACAAATGATTAAGCGTACGTACATAGTAGTTAAGGCCACCTAATATAAAGGTGGGCTGATATTTCTACCAGAATGTCTTAATTTAAGACTTTAAATTATTCTTTAGTCTAAAGAAAACAAAAAAAAGAGACAAAGCAATATGCATAAAACCGACAAACCTGTCTCAAGCCCAAATTCCAGGTAGTTCTCTGTGATGATAAGAATAGCCATGGCTTTCACAAAGAAGAAAAAGGCAAAGGTGATGCAGAGGGAACGCTCACCACCCTCCTCTAATCTGAAGTAGTGAGCCGTGAGGGAGAAAAGTATCTTCCTGAGAGAAACTGAAGCTAAGGAACATATCCACAAAGAGAATATTACACCAAAAACTGCTGTCCAAAAAAACTGGAATGAATTCTTATACTAATAATAAAATATTTTGCACACTTGCCCCATTGTAAAAGTTTAAACTAACACATTTTTCAGGCTGAGTTGCCTTTAACTGGCATTATTCTCATGGATCCCACATAAAGACACTCTGTACGACTGAAGCTGGTTGGATTCTAATTGAATCTAACTGAAAAATATCCTTTCTCACAGCAAAAGGGATACGCATTTAAAACACAACTTTTCAAATAATGTCAAGGTTAATTTCGCAAAAGGTGACAAAACTACAAATCTGAAAATCAAAAAAAAAAAAAAAAGACTCCAAATTCAGACAGAAAGCAGCTAGCTGGCGCCTCTTTGTTCCGAAGCCTGTGTGTGCCCATTTTGATTATACTGGTCTAGGGTCAATCATTCAACTTGTGGCTACGATGTGCAAATCTGCAAGGCAAGCGGGCGGCCATCTGAGGAAATGTTTCAGTGACCATCACTTTGACAAGGCCATTTTCCCCACCACATACTCTCCACTGAGATCAGGAAAAATGGCTCCTTCCTGTCCACATTCAGCCATTTGCACACATATAGACCTATCATCATCGTCATCATCTTCATCACCCTACCAGGCACCTTCCTTCCTCTCTTTTTTTCCCAGGCAAATCAGTCCGGTGGGCTGTGAAAATTGGGTCTCCAATCTTCTGTGGCAGGCTGAGCTAGGTAAAGGGCAGTGGCGAGTGCAGGGAGATTGATCTTTGTGGACCGTGCCGGGGTTAATGTGTGTGATTTGGTGAGGCACTAGAAGGGGAAAGTAGCAGGAAAAAGGCAACAGGTGCAGCTTTCATCACTCACGGCTAGACTGTACCTGCATGGAGACTGTGAAAATTGAGCTTCTCCACAAAGGTTGTCTTATATGAAGGATGTTTTCAAATTTAGGGAGTATGTACACGTTATTGAATAAAGTACTTTAAGGTTCCTACAGTAAATCTGTTAAAACAACAAACAGTTTTGTATGTAACTCATGGCACATGCTGAAAAACTCTACTGTGTTATGGTCCTCTTGTATCGATTTATTAACACGCCAAATACAAAAACTAATGAGAAAGACTTTAATAATGGGTAGCGGACATGCTAGGTGTCATCTATACTAATATACATAAAGATGTTATAGTTCTATTACTACTAATGGTGCTTGCTAACCTTTCTTTTATTAATGCTCATATTTGTTACTAGCAAATAAAAAAAGCTATGTGTTACAGTGTTAATGCAAATAATATCACTAAATGTTCTTTCAGAAAATACAGATATCATGATTTAATGATAACTACATAGTACACTTCTTCTAAAAATCACAACTAGGAACATTTTACTTTAGATTTCTATTAGTAATTTATATTACTTATATTATTTATGAATATTTTTAAGGCTAAAGTGTGACTAAATCGACAAATAAATATTATTTTAAATTATTTTAAGGGTCTTTTGCACCCACCAACACTTTTAATTTAATTGGCCAAAAAAAAAAAAAACTGTAAAACTGTAATGTTGTTAAATATTATCAGAAATTGAAATAACAATTTTCTATTTATATTGCTTTCAACCGAATTTACTGAATCGTATTGTAAATCAATTTTACATTTAAAAAATAATCAATTATTTGTCAACTATGCTAATAAAAAACTTATGAACTTAAGATTTATTTGCAACGATATATGAAAAAAGAAAAGCAATGTGAATAAGATAGTATTTTAAGCATTTCAAGCAGCAAAGGGATACATGACAAAGGCCAAGACCAGCAGGCTCCACACCACACTGATGTTCATCTCTCCACTTGGCTCTGCCACACAGAAGTAGAGCTCAGTGATGACATACACCACAGTGGCAGCCACCGTGAAGTCCACCAGCCACTGGAATTCAGGAAAGTAATGCAGAGCTAGACATAAAACAAATAAAAACAAAGATGGACAAAAAGAGAAGCTTTAGGAACAAGACTTACTAAGAAGGGCTTTGAAGCTCAAGGATTCATTAGCTTTCATATAACTACAACACATGAGTCACCTAGCGTGTCCACTTCTGCAATGCATTTAGTCTCCAGCTGAAGGTCGATGTCTTTGGGAATAGTCATCGGCTTGTTCTCCAAGTGCCCATTGTACTTCCTGAGAAGCAACATATAATAATGAACAATGAAACACTACAAGTAGGCTAAACCAAAATGCACACATGCCCAAATTACCATAGGCTTTTTGGGTCCGAAATTCAAATTGAGTGCTATTTTTCTCCATTCACTTGCCGGAAGAGTTGCATAAATTGTATTAAAGTTGCTTTTTATTTACGCTTTTGAACATAACAATAGAAAAATACAAGTTTTATTATTAGAAAGCACGTCTTTCAAAGCACATTACTCAAAATATCTAGGCCAAACATAAATAAGAATAATTAGCATATTTTATATAA
The DNA here is from genome assembly GCA_032359395.1 of Enteromius anoplus. NCBI lineage: Eukaryota > Metazoa > Chordata > Actinopteri > Cypriniformes > Cyprinidae > Enteromius > Enteromius anoplus. The sequence goes on from JAUMHG010000038.1 coordinate 13,138,453, forward strand.
AAAAAATAAATTAAAAAAAAACATTTTAAAAGATAACAGTATGCTATTTCAAGAACTAGCCGTTATCATCCTCTGCTGCCCAGATAAGACCGAATTTATTCAGGAGCATCTGGACTACTCTACCCATTCAGTTATGATGTTTCAGCACTCTTGTAAGTGGCTTCCGTTGTAGGATGGTGGGGCTTCTCTGGCATTTAACCTCATCACACAATGCAATGCGTCACATGACTCATATCTCCTTCCTGGCCGTGTGGATTCTGATTGCAATGTGAAGTGGGATGTCATCATCAGGGTGAGAAGTTCAGACGCTCCCAGTTAACATTTTAGCATACACTTTAGTCTCAATTTAGTTTTTTTATATGTGACTAACTTGGAGAACAACGGAAATGGTGTCATTTAAACTCTTATTTAAAGTGACAACACTTAAACATATCACTGTATACAATTCAATTCCTTGGATGATGGCCAAGTTGGATTTTTGGCTCCAGTCTTGTATGCTGATTTGCTGCTTAAGAATTGATTCACAATGATGAACGAAAGCACGTATCAACGTGTGGGATCTGCAACTTTGTCCAACGGGCAGCCGATTTTTCGCAGTCCTAACTGAGGGCTCTGTCTCTATTGGAAACCAAACACCAGAGTTTGCACATTTTACTGGGGATTAGAGGAGCCCTCCTCGCCATTGAAGAAAAGAGCTAAATCCACACAACGTTCAAATCAAACATATTTCCACCCATCTCTAATGCCGTCTGCATGACAAAGAATAGAGAAATGAATGTCGGGATCCGCTGGGAACGGTGGGATATTGGAAAGGGGGCACAGGCCTTAGCTTGAACGGGTCTAGCATGCAAGCTTTCTGCCCCGTGGCTCCGAACCAGCTGAACCTGAGATTCTTGGACTTCTCCTCCGGGTCCCTGTTGTTTACATAGGTCAGTGTGCACAATGGTGTTCAGCACAAAAGCACTGTAGGCATGGTAGTCTCCCTGCACTGGATCGCAGCATACCTGCCTGACAAAATGGCCCAAGAGCTCCCTGCAGAGCAAAAATGGGCTTTTGTCTGAGAACAGGAGGTAGGTATAATAGAGCTGACTATCAAAACTAAGCTGCTAGACAGAGGCTAGTCTACCTTTTCAGGGAATTAGCATTGTATGCATAGTCAGCTTCAGAATATGGGCAACAAAGCTGCTTGATTTTTACCACTTTGTTGAACAAATCAAAATGTTCTTTGATACACAAAAGTCAAATGTGTACGGATTTAGAGAAAAGCGCAACAGTGATGCCGTGTTGTACCTGTCCTTCTTGCTCTTGCCTCCTTTCTGCTGTTTGCCAGCTAAAGTCCTCAGCTCGTCTTCTGTGGGGTGCTGGTACCAACGCAGACTAAAAAGAAAAGGAGAATTATATTACCGGAGCTGAAATACAAATAGCTCTTTAAAACCTACACGCACACTGCTTTTCAAGAGATCAGTGGTGCTGCTTAATATTACAGGAAACATTGAAATCGGTTATTATTTACTAGTTTCATACCTTTCATCCTCAAAACAGATAGAAAAGATATTCAGTTTTTATCCATACAATGAAAGTCAATGCAATCTGAAACAACATGCGAGTCAACCTATTGACTTTCATTGCAAGGCCCACTTTCATAATTCTTTTATGGTGCCTTTGTGACCTTTTTTGAAGGTTGAAAGCTTCCGTACTGTATCTCCATGGAAAAGACCAACAACCGCAGCTTTCTGAATTTCTCCTTTTATGTTTCACAGAAGGTATACTGATGCGCAACGAGGGCCAATGATCACAGAATTTTCATTTTCGTGTAAGCCATTTCTTTAAATTACAAAGGTTGTTTGATGGTAATAAAATTAGCGGATCTTTGGTGGCAAACATTTACCACAACCCCTTCAACTTTGTTTAGAAACTGGCCTGTCACGAGCCCTGAGAGGGCTGTACTGCTTTCGGTTGTTTTTTCATGTTTCCTTCCTAATGAAAACTTAATTATGAAAGTCTCCTGGGCAACACTTCCAAGCCCTGCACTCGAGCCAGAGTTTTCCCAAACTATTTTTACAGCCAAAAACAAGCACAGATGAATTATTGAGCGCATTTGAAAGAGCTGTTTACTCTAAACACATATGGCGCTAATTAAGAGGGGAAACAAGCGTGGCTTGTACTTTCGTTAGCGGTTCTCTTGGGTCGTAGAGCTTTTTGATGAGACCCTTTGGTCTTACTGAAACACCATAATGATGCATTTTTGATGGGCCCTTAATATGAACAATAAAACAGGATATGCTCCGTGCAAAGTGGAGCAGGATCTGCGCTTTGTGCTGCTTCGTAGATTAAGATGCCATTTTAGGCTGACCATCGAGAGGGATGCCAGAGAGGCACAGGGGGCTGTACTTCCTCATTACCTGCCACTGCAGAGGAGCCATCGTGCAAAGGAATAGTGGGGTATGATCTTCTGAATCACGCTGGCCATTACCATGGTAACCACCAGCTGCACACTGATCACACCCTGAAGGGAAAGAGTGAAATATTACAACACTTTCTAATCGCACCAGCAAGAACACAGAACAGCATTCAGACTAGTAAAAAAGTAAGTAACCTCAGAATTTGTGATTTTTCAAAGCAAACCGTTAAGAAAAATGTGCAAAATGAGCATAAAACGACTCAAAATACTTGACATCTTCCTGCAGACATGGATTTAGGAACAAAGTGGAATGTCCACAGAGCAATGCATTCGGTGCTGCAATGGTAATAACCTTTTGCAAACGACGTTGACTTCCCCAGTCAATCACCTACCAACTCTGTAATTGCCTTAAACGCCACAGCATCAAACTATCCCAGCTACAGCATGGGAGGACCGCTCGAATCAATGGGCAATCTCACCATCCACGCGTGTAAGGCACAGTGTCCTGCCCCTATGTCGAGGAGACGGTGATGTGCATTCAAATGATCGCTGATCCACACAAATTGCTATGTGCTTAGCTAGCCATTTCAAGACTCGCACAAAAGAAATTTACATGGAAACACGGCAGACATGTCACTCAGGAACAAAAGAATCATGCATCAAATTGTACAGAAATTCAATCACAAGATTAATTAAAATTATCAGAAGTATTCTGTTATAACGCAAATTTACATGGTTGACTTGGTGAATTTTTTTCCATGACTTTGGAGCCTAATTATGAAGACGTGGTATATAATTTTGCCATGTTCTTGAGACATACAGCGCAGGTTTAATGCAATGGAGCACCTCAGGAATAGCCTAACAAATGTGGGTTCTCACATGATGTAAAATATGACTAATGAACATGTATTTTCCCGCGCAATGGTATTCAGAACAGAAAAGGAATGAAAAATGTAAGTATAAAACAAACATAAATTATAGTGACATTCATTATAAACAACATTTATTATAATTGGCTAATTTAGTTTACGGTATGTGGAAAATGTGCTATAAAAATAAACTTTGGCTCATATGCCGCCATCATTTGGTACAAATTTAAATATGAGTGCTTTGCATGTTTGGCCTGCTTGACGTTAAATTGTATTATACAAATCACATTGGAATACAAGTCACAGCACATTTCAAAGGATAAAAAAGCAATTTATATTCCAAAAAATACAGCGATTGAAATTATTTTAAGATTATTTCACCCCCCAAGTTTGCCCATAGTGGGAACCACCCCCTGTGACCAGAATTCACTGCATTAAAGTTGCATTGTTTTCACTGTATCCCTGGAGAATTAGATTTAAAAAGCTCACTGTATTCAAAACAAAAGTCTAAAAAGCACAGAAAATCCAAAAGAATTAAGTTCTTCAAAAGGTAATAACCCTTATATAGTGAAAACTTCCTCAGTCAAGTACATTCTCTGTACTCATTTCAATGACACCAACATTAGACCATTCCCATAAAAAGGATCAACAGCTGCGATATTTAAGCACTGCTGCCATTTAATTCACAGTAAATCACTAAGAAACTTTCACTGTGAATAGCTCGCTATGTGTGCAGCGCTAACCCAGAGCTCGCCATAAAAAAATAAAATGTTACATTTCATTTATTTTATCCCGCTTTTCACCACTTAGACAAATGCCAGTAGTACCTGCACAGAGCCACACAATAACATAAAAGCTCTAATGTGGTGGTCTGAAACACATGAAAGCAGCCGCATGCTTCTTTTCACTGCTGGTTACAGGCATCTCTGAGAGAACACAAGCCGATGCCACACTACAATGTTTCCCTCACTTTACCTGAAATAGACAGGCAACCCATTGCCATGGGAACTATACAGCCCATAAGAATGAATGTGAGACTACCAAAAGAAAGTGCTATTAAATCGAAGCAATGAATGTTATTCTTGGTGGGCTGGATTGAAGTGTACACTATAACGTGCCATTTTATTTAAAGACACAGTAACCTCATAAAAGAGCTCGAGAAAAGCATTTTGAATAAAATACATTTTATGGATACATTCAAGCTAATTTATTTAGTATTTATTTTGATCATTTACATGTAATTGTTTCATTTAGAACAGTTTTATTTATTGCAGCCTGCTAATATTCTATCATTAGTTAGTAGAGTTAGTAGAGTTGTAAAACGAAACGTGCATCCAACTTTTGGGATAGGACAGTTTCCCAAAAAAACTCCCTTTAGTTGACTCAAACCATCAGAAAAAGTGTCACATCCTGGACATTCTCTTTAAAAGCGTGACATAAAAAAAAAAATGCCCCCCCCCCCTCGCTGAGGAAGTTTGATCCTTTGGTGTAAGTCAAAATGAGAGGTTGGGGCAGGAGAGGTAATTGAAGCAGCATGGGACACTTATCTGCCTCACTGGCAGTGACCTGGACAGCACAGGGGCCAAATGAGCTCTGAAGGGGGCCACTGAAGATAACCAGCAGGTCTAGAAGCTCAGTCACCATATGAGTTAATGGTCAGAAGAAGAGATGCTCTGGTAAAATATGGATTTTGAGCTCTCAGCCTGTGGCGACGCACCAAAATTTGAGATTTTGCAAATCATTTTCTTTCATTACTTATGTTTGCTGTGATGTGTTGCAGATTATAATTTGACCAGGCACAAAGACTAACGCTAGTGTGAAACCATCTAAAACTGATATAAGTGTGTTATTAAATGACTAATGATATTAAATGATGCATTAATTACACAACCTTGTAACCAAATTATACAAACCACACTATAATATGGCGCCGCCAGCGGTTCAACACTATCAGTTCTGCTGAGAGTTAAATATTAATGAAGCAGAAGTTATGGGCAAGAGTATTACTACAGCAGTGCACAGAGCAGTATTTAAGGCTAAGTGCATTTCATCAGTCATCATGTTCAGAGACTACTGTTCAAAACTTCCCAGTGTAGGATTATTTAGGCATATTTTGGTAGTAAAACCTGTGGCACATTTTATTGGTGCAGAGAATAGCATGTGTATTTTGTAAAAAAAAAAAAAAAATGCGATGACTTAAGTGAGCATTAACAGACCTGTTTATTTCTTTTTTAATAGCACCCAAAAAATCTGTCGCACAGAGGCCACAGAACAGACAATTTCCCCCTGATCTCACACTGCCCTTCTCGAAGGTCAGTCTGGGAGGGTCTCCCCCCCCTCCTTCTCCTAAATGTGTCTTACTTCCTTATTTTCTATGCTACCTCTCGACTGACCTGTCTCCCCCCCTATGTGATGTTTGTGTACGGTGAGAGGGGTCCAGTTTCACTGCATGTAACAGTGTATGTGACACATAAAGGGTTCTACTACTACTAGAAACTGTGTTGATTTTAAAGCAAAAAGTACTTAACAAAATGCATAAACAATGCTTTGTACAAACAACTGTACAAAACTGTGGGTAACTGACAGTTCTACACAAACATACAGTTTTCATTGTCTACTTTGGGCAAATACAGGAAATATGTCATGTAAGCAGGCATAGTTAAAAGCAAGGACTGTAAATGTGGGAATCGGGACAGGCACATCTGAAAATTAGATCAGGATAGTTTTTAGTTAAAAGGGTAGTTTATCTAAAAAATTATAATTCTGTCATAATTAGTAACCTTCATGTTATTACAAACCTGCAGCATTCTTATCTGTGGAACATAAAATGACATGTTATGCAAAATGTTTGGGAGTTTTCATTTATTTTCATGGCACCTTTTCCATACAATTAAAGTTAATGGTGACCAATTTCTTTATACATTTTACACAGATTTGTAACTACTTGAGGCTGAGAAAATATTGATAAAATGCTCATTTTGGGGTGTACTTAAAGACCAGGAGGAGACCTCCTCAAGTGCCCTTCCATGACGTCTTCCAGTGGAGGGCATTCTGAGGTCAAAAGCTTACCTGTGCACCACCAGGTGAGGCACATCCGCCTACTAGCAAAACTATCAAGTGGTATTCGTCGACTCCAGCATTTACAACTACCACTAACATGACATTACATTATATCATTCTTAATTTCTGTTTAAAAGCCACGCACACGTTTACACCCATAGGATGCAATGGACTCAATCCTACCAGGTAAAGCGATGACTGCACGACTGCAGGCATCTATCAGTAGAACGAACACATGAATAAACCATCCTCTTGATATATATTTAGTATGCGTTCATGAAAACATGACGGTAATGGTCCATTCAGATGCTGTGATCACTCACCATAGTGATGTTGCAGTGCTGTGATAGATCTCAAAGCCGGCAGACACTCTGAGCACCCCTGAGCGGAGATCCAGCGGCACGGAGCACATAAGCCTGTCTTACGGTGCTGTTATTTGAGAGTACTGTGTTGACAGGTAAAATGAAGACCTAAACAAACACCCCACGGATCGAGCAGCGCATCCGCTGTGTTTTCAACTGCAATAGAGGTCACGCTCAGACTCTCGGTACTGAGCTGCCACTGACAGCCTGTACGATATAACGACCGCTATAACTCCCTAACAACAAACCTTTGTGCCACAGTAATATTTCAACTTTGATTAATAACACACGTTTTCATACATATCCACATTTTAAAGTATATTTGAAACGAGCACGTTGTAATAGTCATATTTTTAAAACAGGCACGCTTTTGGGCGACTTAAGACTCTCGCAGGACCCCCTTTACCGGAAGTAGTGAGAGAAGCACGTGACGTTTTCCTACCGGTTGTGTTAACCCTACACAGGACTGAAAAGCTGGGCTGTCAATGCAAATTGACTACTAAAATATTAGCGTGCTACTAAGTACAATCAGCGAAAACATTGGTAATTGGAGATTCTTTGAAAAGTATATATATTTGTTTAAAAAAAAAATTCAGCCTTTCCACTTTATTTAGTTTATTATTGCATTGAATAGCATTCTCTGAGTATGTAAACAGCATAGGACTGAGTTACTTTTGATGAACAATATTACATTATTTCAACTGGCTGTTTTTAAGTTGCTTATTATTTTATTGATAAATATAAAGTCCTAAAAGATTTATGTAGTTTACAAAAAGATGATAAGAAATGTGGGCTTAGCTGCGTAAATTAAAATATAAAGGTAAGATAATGATGTTCTGTGAAAATATCTTGTATATTTTCTACCATACCATCTACCATTTCTACCATCAAAGAAAAGGTTATTTAAAAATGTTATTGATTGATATGGTTTATTTGACCTAATTCTAAGTGAATTACTCTCTGTCTATTTACCATATAT
>JAUMHG010000038.1:13152146-13195306 GCA_032359395.1 Enteromius anoplus
TTCAAAAACACAGATTCATCCAGTAATGAAACAAGTAAATCTTGAGTGAGTTACTGAATCATTCCATGCATAAATTCCATAAGATTTTGTTTACTTATTTGTTTTTTTCTTTAAAATGTTGAGAGAACTACATCCTCCATAAAAAAAATAAAAAAGAATTATAATAAAGTAATCATTTTTTCAAGAATCGTATGTTGCTCAGCTTTTAATGGAGTCCAGTTTTTTTAATGCAACTGGCTGATTTTTTTATGCATGGTATTCAGCAGCAATTAAATGTTTTGCAAAAAGAGACAGAATAAATATCCTTGATATCGAAATATTTGTCTTTTTTTTTCAAGAATCAGAAAGATAAGCAGAATTGGGCCGTTTAAAAGTTGCTGTATGTTGAAAGACACATATTTACATGTCTTTCTATCAGTTTATTATTTAAAATGTCCTGTTTGTATGCATATCCTGGATGTTTAAATCTTTTGAAACTTAAAAATGTGACCTTTCAAATGTGATTATGTAAAGCGTGAAGTCATACAAGTGCATCGATTCCAAGTATTTATTTATTTATTTTTTTTAAATGGCAGATTGTTTTGCTAGACAAGACCATTATTTCCCAGCGCCCCTTTAAGCAGCCCTTCAACCCGTTGGTCCCAGTTGATGTCTGCTATAGAGAAAAATTAACACCTTTAATGACATGGGGGTAGTAAAGTGTCTTTAATTCTAGTTTAAGTTTTAGCAATATTATTGACTTGATTGCACAGACAATATTGGAATAGAATAGAACTGAGCTGAACGATGACATGAACTGACTTTAACAGAAATATTTATTTACTACTGTCTTCTTTTTTTAAGAGCTGCTTTACAGCAGAATTGATTATTATTTTTCTCCATTATTGACATGCTCTTTTCCTGTTCAACATTTATTGATATAAATTTAGGTCACTTGACTGGACTTGCACCTTAGTTTTGGAAACAGTAGCTTGACCAGGCTAACAGACCAGCAAACCACATCGTGCCTTTGATTCCTAGTCAAAAGAGCTTTATCCCATTGAAAATTGGTTATTTTTCCTTTTTTCTTTGATTTACCCCAACCAGCTTTAACCGGTGAATTGTTTTTCTCCATCTGTGACCACTTCTTAACCTCAGATGTGACCCCTTTATTTTATGTGACATAAAAAACCGAACAGTCTACTAACCTTTCTTCCTCACATCAAAGAGCAACGCACCTCCTCAGAAGCATCACTAGAAGGAAAGAAAAAACACAATAATTAGTGTCATGTGTGAATGAACTGCTCCTATACGTCTAGTTAAACCCGTCAAAATCTCCTTGCTCCTTTCTGACCTGAAGTAAATGACGTGACCTACTTCTTCTTCCACCTACAGCTCTTTTGTTGGTGTAGATAAAAGCAGCTCCTCACCACATATCTGACAATGTATAAGTAAAGCACATTCCAGTGCACAGTCTCACTCCTAACCCAACAGAGGAACACTAAAAGAGTTTCAGCTATTATAAATAATTTACAGAATTTTTCATTCGCCCTTTTAACCCCTCTGCAAAAAGCACATTTGGCTCAGGTTAAAAATATATGCTCCACATATCCGCTTGGTGTACGAAGGCGAATCTTAACCTGGAGAAACCCGTGGTTTAGTCGAGTCCCAAAGTCAGTGTCGATGTGAAAATAAATAAAAGTGTGACTACGTAGGGATATAAAAACGATTAACAAATACTGTCCCTGACCAAGCACCAATTCAATCTTTTCTCCATGTTTATCCTACTACTATTTAATCCAACTAATGCACATAATCACTCTCTTTTCTTGTCCCGCTGAATCAAGTGCTATGCCCTGGGTACCCACGCTTTGGTACGGGCCTGGCATGCTGCAGTGTTTCCATGGAGATCAGGATAAACCTATGCTCCTCCACCAGGCAAGATGGGTGAGGCTGAGCAAGCATGTACACACAAACACACCCCCATCTTGGTATCTGACACCAGACAGCACAAATATCTCTTTGCCAGGGGCTCCTCTCCTTTCATATGTGTGCAAATGAATTCATGGCCATCTAAGAGCGGGCGAGATCAACCCCGTCTACCAACAGCTAACCCAATGGAGCAGGGGCAGCCCTGTCATAGGGCCTTTCAGAAACGGCTAAATCTAGATAAATGCATTTAGCACTGCGTGAAAGCGTATTCACAAAGTGGTGCAATATTTTCCAATTTATAGCATTTCCATAAATCTTCTTAGTTTTGGGACTGTAATTAGAAAGAAGGTAGCTCATATTTGTCCAAGAAATATTTTCCGGGTGTATAGATCTCTGTGTGCTTTTGTGGGCATCGAGGGACACGTACAGTTTATCCCTCTGTTCATCCTGAAATGATTCATTTCATTAGCTTTTATCAATAATGCAACAGTGTGCTTGTTCAGTTCTCCTCTCTCTCTGCCACAACATTACATATGCACTACACCACATACACTTACAAAGCAGCTATGTGAACAAAAACATACACTAAAACACACACACACACACACACACACACACTCAAGCACACATGACCTACAAACACCATCTGATGTTTCGATATATTGGTCTGCTCAATCAAACTATTGGAATCCATTTTTAATCACTAGCACTCAACTTTAGCTATAATCTGTTCTAGAAGTGGAATAATAAAATATTACAAAAAAAAAAGAAAAAAAAAAGAAATATATATAGCAATTTTGTATTTAATAAAAAAATACATAATATAAAATGAAGTACATTTCTTTATTTAGTTTATAAATGCATTTATTTAACAATCCAGAATTAATCATAATCATAATCATAATAATAACTAAATTTTGTTCCCTAGGATGGAAGAAACCTCTACTTACCCATACACTAAAATAATCCTTTTGTGATTGGAGGGCTAATTTGAAGTGTCAATTATTCTTATGCAAATGCATATGTTCTTTCTCACATTTCAAAAGCTGAGCACAGATGGCTACCCACAAATCATGCCACGCAAGGCGAAGCAGCCGGCCAGACAATAACAGCTTGTATAATGTGATGATGGTGTCTGCAAGTCTGTCTTCCCTTGCGCTGGTGCATGCTTCTAATGATAGCAATGCTTGGCTATAGCAAAGACGTAAACTAAGCTCTTGTTTACCACCAACGGAACGATAACCTTCACTGCAAACAAACCGGCTGATTTAGATATATGCATTATAGTTCATCAGTAGAAGTCTAAAACCATAAGAACACACACAAAAAAGGTTGTTATAGAATAAAGTAGCATTATTATAAAACTATGTACTATAGGTTGTGTGGTTTATAGAGGGCTGTATTAAAACCGTATTGCCATACGCATTTTTTTTTTAGCATACACTGACAAATGTGGGCAGCAAAAAGGAGAAGAAAGAAAGAAAAAAGGAAAGTCAAACAGAAAGAAAGAGACAGTAAGGAACAAGAGGCTGCTCTCCCAGCGTGACCTGAACAAGCCACTAAAACGTGATTTCTGACAGTTTGCTAGCACTCAGGCTGAGAGACAGCGGCCTCTATGCTTTCACGCTAAAGACCATGATTTTGCCTCTGAAAAGTCAGCTGACAGACACACCTGCTGCAAAACCAAGCAACACCCAGACAAATATGTGGATAGGCTTCAACAAACTAGCATGGTAATAATGGCCAATCACTTTAAGTGCTGCAGAAACAACTTAGTCATGTGGAAAAATTAGTTAACGCTTTGCAATTCATACAGAACAACGTTGTCTTTTTTTTCTTTCTTTTCCAAAAAAGGAGAAGATACAGGAAGAGACTGCAAAACAAAAGACAATGTTCCTTGACCTTCTCAGCTGATCCATCGGTTAACAAAAAAGGAAGAGAAAAGACGACGGCAAAGAAAACTTTTCAGAAGAGTGGATCAAACAACCAGCACTGGCGTCTAGTTACAGCACAACAATGGAGCCATTGAAACCAAGACTGAACATGGCAACCGGGTCCACAGGTTCCGATTGTCTCACAAAGGGTCAAGAGGGAGAGGAGAAGCTGAGTGTTGAGATATTTTAGACGATAATGGTGCTCCAGAAATGAGACGGTTTCAGTTTGCCAAGTTTGTTTTGACTTATCTACCTAGGAGGCTAAAGTTGTTAATCCTGGACGGCTAAAGAAATAAGGGAATTGTCCAGACCTTAATGCCTCATGTCTATGTGGATAACGGATCGGCTAACAAGATCCGAGAGTTTGTGGAGTGTGAATAAAGTGATACTTTACATATGCACTGTTCCTGAATAATGTTAATTGGGGCATAAAAGCTGAACCCTTTTCAACTCCAAAGCCTAATGCCACTTAGTAAGTTCCCCAACAAAGCCCAACTGAGATGCTTGCTTACACAGTCACGGCTTCAGCTCTACACTAAAACAATTCACACATTCTGTAAGTAATGAGAGAATGAGAACTTATTATAGGCTGAATAGCACTCACCCTTCACCTCCAGCAATGAAAACTCAGCTGGAAGATGTTTTACTCAAAACAACTAGTCTATTGAATTGGACAGTCCCCTTGAAGAAATCTGAGCTTGATTAAAGGAAGCACTGAGTGCATAAAAACAACAATCTAACAAATCTAGCAGAAACACAGCAGATTTAGCAACCTCAAGGTTTGCTTCCCATGAAACGTTGGATAACTGGAACATCTTAAATTAATAAATTAAAGTTAAATCAACAATTTGCAGGAATGCATGCAATGGTTTGCCACTATTTTGATTCAATGGAATTTAAATGTTACATGTAGAAAATTGGCATGGTTAGAATCCATACGTATTTAACTTCACTCACAAATAACTGAGTATCAATTAAGCATATCATCATAATTGCATCTTCATTTGAACCTGCTGCTAAAAACACTACACTGTACACATTAGGAGTCCAATGGTCCACTTGTCTCCTCCTCAGAAACCACTGGATGTCTGAACTACAAGCAATGAACTGACGTAAAGCAACGGTTTCTTAATGTCTCTGAAAGAATGTTTAAAGTATACCGGTTCCCCCCAAATGACCAAAAATCCAATGAATGAAACTTATCTCATGCCAGCAGCGAAGGTTTATTTCCAGCAGGATTCTGAAATCCTGCAGTACAAAATGGTGGCTCACTTCACACCAAAAGCTAAGTCCAGACAAGCAACCATGATACTGTCACAAACACTGTCACTGTGAGGGTGGACATGCCTATTCACACAGCTCACACTAGTCTCTCCATGTGCCAGTGTTTTTCTTTTTCACCTATCTCCCCAAAAAAGTGTGTGCGTGTGTGTCATACACATCAAAACGGTAAGGTGAATCCTTTTGAGCTGGCGGTGCAGTTGGCCACAGAATGAATAAACATCCATGTCAGGAGAAACTGATACACTCCCCTTTTCAAGCAGACGGGCCTCTCGTGGGAAATCCAGCACTAACACAATGGATAGAGACGGCCTTTTGTTGAGTCTCTCAGCTATGGGCTACTACTTCTCTCGAGTCTGTAGCCTGAACAGACCACTCCCCTCGGTTCCTATTCCCCCTCTCACACACAATTAACTTTTACCTTTTTTATACTCATCCATACTAGAATCTGTTTCTTTGTTACTTAAGAAGGTTGGAAACCAGCAATGATTAAAATGAACAATATGAGTATTGTGGTTCCCAACTTGGGATGCTGGGATGTTGGTGCACCCACCAGGCTCAAAAACAGTTAGTTCAGCTTCCAGGCAGAAACGGCTAGTTTACCACAGTGTACTGACAATAATATGCTAAATAAAAAAAATAAAAAAAGTTAATGACCTCATGGTGAGGACTTTTTAGTCCTCTGAATAGTCTAACACTAAGGTGTTCATCCAAAACAAACTCTTAAGGAAGAGCTCCCTACAGGTCAACCTGTGGGGATTTACATGAAGTTTGTAATATAGTTATGTATATATATAATATACAATAGCAAAAATCAAACAAAGCTGCAATCTGTAAATCTGAGCTTAGTTTACACTTTCCCAGTCTTGCTGAAAGAGAAGTTTTCATTCGCTGCCTGCATCTATAATTCCTTTGCTCTATCCTTTGCTTTCAGCTCCCATTTGGGCTACAAGTTATTATGCATGACAGTTTGTGGAGCAGAATAGGTACTGGTCGAGCCTGCTGTGTGGCTACAAAGTGGGCCCATTCTCTTCGGCCGGGCTCAGTTACGAGGCCTGGGCAGTGGGACAAGGACAACATTGCTGGGACATTCCCAAGCTGATGGAAACAAAAAGATTCAAACCACAGTGAGTCTTGGACCCCCTTGTCGAGGATATCTTGATGAACAGGCCAACTAAGTGAACTAAATAGCCTCTCTCAACTCGCAGCTGAATGGGGACTAAAGGCACAGACATGATGCAATTTGAAAGCTTATTTCATTTGGTGCTTAAAGGGATGGTTCACTCAAAAAGTACTAATTCGTCATTGACACAGCCCCACATGTTATTGGAAACCTCCATTAATTTTTTTTTTATTATGTCAAATATCTTTATTCTGTTGGCAACTAAAAAGTTTTGTTGACCCCAGACTTCCAATGTACTGTCAATAAAATGACCACAAAACCAGTCATAATGGTCATTGGTATGGCTTGTTAGGATAGGGCAATATTTGGCTGAGATCCAACTATTTGAAAATCTGCAATTTGAGGGTAGGGGGAATTATTTTCTTCTTTTTGAATCACAATATTGAGAAGTAAGCAATAAAAGCTGTCCAAATGAAATTATTAGCAACACATATTACTTATCAAAAATTACCCATTTTATTTGACCCATACAACGTATTGTTGGCTATTGCTACAAATATACCTGTGCAGTTAATGACTGTTTTTGTGGCCCAGGGTCACAGATACCACCAGTATATGTCTTTAAATGTGTTCCACTGATGAAAGAATGTCATACAGTGTTTTGGTGAACTTAAACATAAAAATATGCTGAAAAGTGGGGATTTAAAAAAACAAAAAGTCAAAAAGATCAAAAAGTCTCTAATTTAAACCTAGAAATGAACAAAGCACACAGAAAACTAATCAAATAATCACATTGCAGGCTTTTTAACACATGGCCAAATCTTCTTGGTTCTATTAAAGCTCAAGGATCTTTCTCAAATCAGTGTGGAGGAGATGATCATCAGGTGTGATGCAAACTTATAAAGATCATGAATCTTGAGTGCTGCTATCAATCAACATTTGCTTTCCTGTGTAAGGATGTTAGAGATCTTGAACCGCTGCATTTACAAATGACACTGCATTAGAAAAACACAACACTCGAGTTAAAAGTTCAAATTAAAACCTCAAAAAAAAAATTTAAAACGCATTTCTAGACCTCTTTTTGTATTCCGCCTGAATGGCTCGTAAGACATTCTTAAACTCACACAATTATTTATAATCAGTGTAATTTATAATGAATAAACTACATAGCAAAATGGTAGCCTTTCCATACACATTTTGATCACACAAGGCCCAGTAGGCTCTGTAAACCCCCCGGTGTCTGGGAGCAGACGGATAACCAGGCATATGAGAAAGTGCTTACGTGGGGTCCTGAAATCAGGGGACCATATGTGCAAACGTTCTGTATCATTATGCTGTGCGGCGGTGCACAGGGAGACCACCATAACTTAGTTTGTCGTCCATACAAAGTTTGGGCCAAGCTTGGATGGATTCATTAGACGGCCTTTCTTTGGAGCCAATGAAGCTCAAAAGACCTCCAACAAAGGAGCTAATCACAGACTCTCTCCTTAGCTTTGGCCAGAGTCTTTCTTTTCACTAGGTCTTAGATCATTTCTCACATCTAGCTGGCCAGCTAGCTCCAAGCTTGTCTGGACAGACAAACAAAGCTGTGGGATATTTATTCTCGGTGTATATGTACAGCTGTTGCTTCTATAGGACGAGTGAGCATGCACATGTGAATGAACCCCCCCACCCCCACACACACACCCATTCATATATATATATATATATATATATATATATATATATATATACACAGAGCTGCTACTTTTGTTGGTTTTGTGTCACACACAAACAGACCTGCGCTTGTGGGGGTGTTTATGACTTCTGTTGGTAGTGGTGTGCTAATGTGTATGTTTGCATATGTGTGTGAGTAATATCTGTGAGGGCAAAACAGACAATGAAACTGCAGGCCTCTATTCTAACATTGACCTTGAACCCGGTAGTTTTCATTCCCATGGTTGCTGTGTGAGTCCTTGAGCATTGGAAGCCTTTTGGATTTGTGTTGCCTCGTCCTTGCCCTCTTTCAATTAAACGACAAGCCTCCATTCCTGCAATACAACATTGCAGTCTCACTTATGGGTGTAAAACACCGTGTTATATGCCCTTTGATTTGCTATTATTCAAGTTCATACTATTTAAAGAGCAAAGAATGCAAAAAGGTTTTGCAGCCACATGCTAGTGTCGATCTATTGTTCCTTAGTGGTTCAAAGAGCTTAAAAAACAGGTAAGCTGATGTGAAGAACCTATATGTA
Source organism: Enteromius anoplus (assembly GCA_032359395.1). NCBI lineage: Eukaryota > Metazoa > Chordata > Actinopteri > Cypriniformes > Cyprinidae > Enteromius > Enteromius anoplus. The sequence continues at coordinate 13,160,630 of JAUMHG010000038.1, forward strand.
AAATACAAAATATCAGAATATTTCACAGTTCTTTATAACAAACATGTTCTTTGATGAAGCTCTGGTACTAAAAGTAATACAAAGGTAAGGATAGAGAGAAACAAACAAACAAAATTATTTGTTTTCCTATTAAAATTATTTTACTAATTTATTGTATACACTACTGTTCAAAGATTTGGGCTTGCACATACTTTGTTTTCAAACAACGTCAGATTTTAATTTAAAATAATTTTTTTTTTTGATTTTTTAAAAATGTAATTATTCCTGTGATGCAAAGCGGAATTTTCAGCAGTCATTACTCCAGGCTTCAGTTACATGATCCTCCAGAAATCATTATGCTGATTTGACGCTCAGGTAACATTTCTTCTTATTAGCACATTTTGAAAACAGTTTAAAAAATTTCATTTGAGTATTTTCATATTTCACGGTTGCTTTTATTACATGCCTATTATTTTTGACACTCAAAACTCCTTTAAAACAACAGCATTTATTTTTTTGTGACAATGTATGTCTCTACTATCACTCTGGATCAATGTCATGCATCCTTACTAAATAAAAGATGAAACCTTTTTTCTTCAAAAAAAAACAAAACTTTGTTGCACTTTTAAACTGGTGTGTACATATGCCTTAAACCATACATTGCATTTATTTACAATTACCAGCCACCGGCAAGTGTTCTATTCATGTGCTAAAGTCAATTCATACTTGTATTTGGCTCTTGGTGAGTCTTATTATTGGACCCTGCCACCAGCTATATTATTAGATTTGGACTATTAGAAGTATTGCAACATGTCCTGTGAATGAGAGATAGTTGCTTAATCTATTTGTCTTACTTTTTTGTAAAAGCGCATTTAAGTGTTGCATTGAAGCAATGCAAGAGATCTCATATTTTATCACAGCGCATACCATTTTCTAAAATAAAAACCACCGAGATGAAACGAAAAGAGGGAAAAGTGCACTGACATGGGGTATTCCTCAGTTGCGGAGAGGGGCTGAGTGCACCCCCCGCCCTTTCACTTCTCAGCGGCACCCACAGAAGGCAGAAAGGCTTTCTGACATTGCCCTACATTCAGCTGACTGATCCCACACACACAGTCTTCTGTCACAAATAATCATTACAGCCGCACTCGTGCCCGCACGCACACACACACACCCTCTTTCTCTCCCATTGTATTAAATATTGAAGATTTCAACTTTCAACTGGGAGCATGTTCAAGCACCCTCCCATCAAAACACAGAGACATGCTCACACACACACACACACACACACACACACACACACACACACACACACAGAGCATGTGCATTGCCCTGGCTGCAATACAAACCACCTCTATTAGAGTGTCAATCGTATTCAGATCTTTCCTTTCTTGCCGGCACTGACTTTCAGAATGTACGGAAACCCTACATCCTCAGACGTGACTGTGCCCACGCCCCTCCATCCATCCATCCATCCTCGCACATTTATGTGCTTTCTTTCCGTATCCCTTTGTTCCTCTCTCCACATCAAGGTGCCTTGCATTTCTGCCCAACGTTGGCTAATGCTTTCTAAAGAATACCACCCGAGCACTGCTGCCCGCTTCTGCTGTGAGTACCCATGTCACCGGGTCGTCATTAATTATTCCCTTGCTTACAACATGCTGTTGCCACGGTAATGTGCCATTAACGGAGAGCCAAGCGAACGGCAGTCTCCATGCAAATGAGGCTGCCACAAAGACCCTGGGCAGATCGGAGGATGCTGAGACGGACACACTCTGTATTAGACTTGAATAAAAGGGACGATAATGTACCTGGGCTTCCTTTTAAAACACAACAGTTATGCCGAAAGAGTGCAGAAAGGAGCAGAAGAGGAGGGTTCGGAGAAAGCACCTGGCATTTTAGAAAATACAGGGGTGTGTGTGTGTGGTATTTGATAGACATTTGAGGGACGAGTTGGCAGGGACCATCAGCTTAACAGCAGATGCCTCTGCGACAAATCCGCAAGTCCTCGATTTGGATATAACTCGCATGTGATGATGTGGAGAAAATAAAGCTTTGAAATGAAGGCCTTAAATTTAGAATATGTCCTTGTCGTCCTGACGAGTTTGCTGGGATTGTGGTGCACACGCTAGTGGCGGACGTAGCTGCGCGTGGCTTTAGATAAAAATCAGTGAATAATATTTGCCTGTGATGTCTCAAAACGAGAAGACGAGAAGTCTGTGAGAAGGGGAAAATAAGAAATGCAAAGATGAAGATTTGTGCCCCGCTGAGCATTTTGCCGTTTTGGCACGTAAACCCTGAGCCAATCAAAAGCGGTGTTCTTGAAGCATTTAGGGATGGCAGACCAAATCAGCAAGAAATCACAAGGCTGCATTACTTACACACTGAAATATTATAAATAAATAACATCACCATATTCCAATAAAAATAATAAGAAAAATGCTGACAAATCAGTTTTTTTTTCAGTGTGTGCAATATTTGACTGATATTACTATTAAGAACAATAATAAGAATTCTATTTATAATACATTTAAGTAGTTTAGTTTTAGTAGTCAAAATTACAAAAAGGAAAAAAAAGCTTAAGTTTTAAAACCCATTTCAAACTTAAAATGCAAATATTGCATAAACCTTAAAAAAAAAAAAAAAAAAATATATATATATATATAGATATATATATATATATTTAGGCTTTACAAATTTCATAAAAAAATTTCAGTTTCACAATTTATTTGACATCACAGTGATGAACTGACTGATGCCGCTCAATTACAGATTCTAGACAGAAGTCATGGCAGGTTGCCGGAGAGGAAATGTTCCCTGCCTTTTGGATACAGATTGCAGCCATTATCAGGACAATTTCCCAGGTGGAGAAAAACATCAGAGGAGTCTGGGATAACGGTGAATAAGAATCACAGATGAGAATTTGTTTGTTGGGGTGGGGTGGTGGGATCTACAATTTCATATGCAATTGTCATTGTCTGCTGCGGACCTTTCTGCAACTTTTATTCTGTAAAAGCCCTCGCCGCCAGGTACTGAAACGGGGCATTGGGTGCCTTCACAATTTCGAGGGCATTCTTGTGTGTTACTTCTAATATGTGACATGTGATTTAACAAATCCACAGATGGAGAGGAAATTCCAGGTATCAGATATATTTGATATGAAGCAAAGAAAATAACATCAAAACAAGCTCTGAAAGGGTTTGATGACAGACAAATCTGTCTTTGTGTTTCTATACGCTTCTTTTCCACTAAGCTATATTTTGACTAAGGTGTATTTACACTAAGGTATATTTTGTGCCTTTGACAATCATGTATGGACTTTCTACCCCTCTTTGTCTCTCTCTCTCTCTCCATCACACACACAAACAAGCTCGCACACAATGGGCAAACCCTGTCAACTTGCTGCTGAGAGTCCAATCAAGCATTTGAATGCAGTGACACATCCGGTCTTCTTTTTATTTTTTTGGAAAAGACAACATTTATTCATCAGGCAGAGAGAAATTTCCCTCAAAGACCCCACAGTGCTCTGCCAGGGCCGGTCTGGCCCTGTTAATTGATTGCTTCTCACTAACAAGGATGTAAAGCCCTCCATTGTGCACCTCTTCCTCTATGCTAATGAAGTCCAAACACAACACGCTCTTTCTTTCGTTTCCTCTCTGCGTCCCCCTTCCTCTCTTTCTCTCTCCGATAGGAGGTTTTGATGTGAAGATGCTGTGACAGGCTTGCTCTCTTTCTCTCTCTGCAGCTGGCACGAAAGATGTGATAGGAGCCAGGACCAGGAAGCAGTAATGGGATCATGGGAGAGTGATTGCAAACACACACACTCCTCCAAGTTTCCCCTCACACTGCCCCTAATGAGGGGTAAAGGGACAATATCGTCCTTGTTACCCCCGTGTTTGGGAACCTCAGGGCCAAGAACAATAGCTGTTTACCCAAGCAGTCCTCACTGTGTTCGTTAATTAATCCGACGGCTCCTGATTACGTTTGCTCTGTACACCCCACTCAATACCACCTTTCCCATCCAGCCATTAGAGATGAGGGACTCTCTCTCGGTTCTGCTTCCTGTCTCTTTCATTTGGTTTTTAGACCATCCACAATCTTCTACACACACTTACTCACTCCACATATATCTGTCCCCTTACTGCCTTAGTAAGAGCACTCATTCCCTAATACTCATCTTTTATTTGTTTCATCAGTACAACGCAAAGGCTATTGAGAAAGAGATACTAACAAAATAAATAAAATAAATTAATAAATAAAACCGTAACAACAATAATAATAATAGATTTTGTATAATAAAGTAATAAAATAATATAACAATGTATATTAAAATAATGATATTTTTTATTATTAGTAGTAGTAGTGTTATAAATGTATATTTTATGGTGAAATGAAATGTTATGAATTTGTAAATTCATAAAATAACAACATTTGTATATTGAAATTGGATTAATAGCAGTTCAATGGTAATACAAAAAGACATAGGTCCCACCTTACCGTCTTTACGGTGCGAATTTGCATCGGTGAAGTCACCCTCCCGTTTACCATCATATATCTCTCTCACACCGCAACCCAACCCACTACAAGCGATATGCAAAGCGCCATCATGAATATGTGCAATTAGGCAGGGCTGGTGAGATTTTTCCGACTTATGGGATGTGACATTTGTAGGGCAGAAGCACAGATCAGCATAAGCGAGAGTGACAAATGCCTAATCCCTTCCTCCACATTTCACCATTTTTCAGGTCTATCAGAATACGTTCTACGCAGAATACACACCTACGCCGCACATTTGAATTCCCCGATCAACTCGCCTCGGCAGTGGCCATACGGTATCATGGATACGAACAACATCACCAAGAGCAAGAACAAGAGGAGACTTCTTAATGGATCGTGAAGATTTGTCAGAGTGCTTGTGCTCTGTACATCAAGGCTGTTCTGTATGGAAATCACACAATTTTGAAACGGTTTGTGTGACAGCGTGTCTCAAAAATAATCAGTTCGTGAGGTACCGAGAGGGAAAAACATACACAATGCATATACAGTTATATTCACACGCCACACAATACAAAAGCAAAATGATAGACATAAAATCGTCCACTAATAACCATCCTTGGAGCCTTTTACCTAAAACCATGCGGATCCAGTGAAAATGGATTATGTGTTCACTATACTTTTGCTTGTCAAATCACTGGCAATCCTCGCTATTCATCACACACCTACTTCAGCTGACTATAAAGACTACAACTAGTCATTTTATATGAAAACATTTGAAAACATAAGTTTTCTATTATATTTCCCAAAGTAAGCAATTTCATACTTCCAGGAAATTACAGTTCGCTGCAGTGCACTTAAATAAATATATATTAAGAAATGGTGACATATGACTACATACATATGCGCTATATATACATATATCTCAACACACACACATTCTCAGGCAGACTGGTTTTATTTAGGTGTGGGAGTTTAATTTCGCTGAGAGATGTCTGTGAACCCTATAATACGGTTCAGGTCGGAATCCTCTTGGAAAATCATCAACCCATAATCCTTCACATTGTGGCGCATTCAAATGAGGTGCTGGAACTCCCACTAACGCAGTGTAGCAGCGACGGCTAATTTACACACACACACACACACAAAATCTGAAATTGTTCGCTCTCACAATACGCAGGCGTACCCCAACCCCCACATACTGTATATAGTAACAAAATTTGAGCGAAACACACACACACCTGCATGTAACGTGGCACGTTGCATGAGCTCCTCTTTGCAAACCTCTTCCCCCACAAGCTACCACACACACACATCATGTCACACGGCGCATGGTGAGGCGACGCTCACACCACCCAGGAAATTAACTTGACATTTTATGGCGACCACAGAGGAAAAAATATGGAAGGGGGGAAAAAAAAAAGAAAAAAAAACAAAGCGTACCAAAGGCACAGATAACATAAACCCTCTACCGAGCCTCGCCATCATATTCACCAGGATTTTCACCGATCTGCAATGCAGACGGCACGGGGTGGCCAAAGAAAATGAGCTTTTCCGTCCTCGCCCGCCTTCCTCTGAAGACGACGGCTGTCTCTCTCTCTCACTCTTTTTCTCCCTCGACAAATGCGTCCTGTCTATTTTCATATCCAATTCAGTTGGTCCCATTGGTGCGGTTCTGCCTGATGTGAGGTTAACAAAATGAAATAAATAGAAAACGGGGCAATCTCACCTCAGTCTAAGCTCCCAATTAAAATGATACAGCCGCCCATGTCAGAGAATGAGAGCGTATTGAAATGGGGAAGGAGAGTTGCTTTGTGGCTGCTTGGATTTATTTTTTCGAATATATGCGTGTGCATGATGGACGGAGCCATACTGTCATTGCGACTCTTCCTGCACACACACACACACACCTTTTCCAATCTGGCACAATATATCTTCGCTAAACCACAGCTATAGTGCAAACAACTAAATATTACAAAATAATTTATGTTAAAAAAAGCAGTGGTTGCTTGCTTCTTCACATATGACATATATATGAAAGTGTTCTTCTAACATGTTCATAGGACTAAAGCCGTTGGGCCATGCTCGTTGTCATAATCTCAAAGAAAAATTCAGAAAAGATGCACACGCGTGCATAAAGAGTCCAAATTAATGCATCTCAGGATGCTGAGTTCATGGACTCACACACATCCTCACACACACACGTGTGCTCGTCTGACTTGGTGCATTTCTCTGTGGCTGGGTCCTGCTCTATTAGACATGCAGGAATGTTAACATCATTATGCATTATTCTGAGTGTCTGTCTGTGCTTTCACACCCTCCTCCTCTCTCTTTCTCTCTTTCCATTCGCCATATTGTGTCTGAGGAGAGGCCCAGACGTGTGTGTGCCACAGACTAACACAGTATTGTGTCTCCTGTCTGGGGATGGGCATTATTTTAACGGTCTTTCATGTGCCGGTGCACACAAATCACTGATCTTTTTGGAAATGGAAGAAGTGACAAATACACGAATACAGACTACCACACCCAATCACACACATTTACGATATGTATTAATGCTCCTTGCAAATTATGCCCAGGCTAGGATCTCACAAGTCTAAGGAAAAACGCATGATATAAAATTGGAGAAGACAGAAAGAAAATAAATCAACATATTAATTTATATATTATATTTTTTACTTATAAAAAGAATATATATATTCTAAAGATGCTCAGGGGATATTACAATCACGTGAGTGTTTACTTATGCAGCTTCATACAAAATGTAATCAGCTGTGACTATCATCAAGTCCCATTTTCAGACCGTTAACGGGGAGGGGCTTTTATATTTGCAATATTTCTCTTTGGGAATAATAAAAAGCCAACAAGACACTTATAAAATGACATTCGGATGAAGCTTAAGCACTGACCTCTTTTTTTCTTACCTCAAATGTTACTAGGCTGAAATAAAATGTGCTTAAAATTTACTACCTAGAATTTAAGGCCAATAAATGACTTTTTTATTATTAAGTTCTTCAATTAAATCTCTATACCTCTATTTTTAGCCTAGCAATAAACAGCCTTGGTGTTGTTATTTAACACCTTTACGTATTACACTTCTTATTTCATTGACATATTTTATATTTAAATATATCACTCTGAAAATGTATCATATCACTTCTAAAATATTGCGGTGAAAAAAAATGACTATGATAAACAGTAAGTGATAGAGCAATGAGCAAAATTATGCAGACTGTATATTAACAGTCTATGCAAAGGATTTAAATTAATATGCATGATTTTTAATGTCCTTCAATCTTAAATCTGACATATCCCTCAGAATATACATTCAGCGTATTTGCAGTGAACCTCCACTACAGCCTCTCCCTCTGCTTCCCATCTCAACTCCTCCCCCTTTGCTGCTTGAAATCTGCATACATTTGCATAGCATTACCATGCGCATATTCTTTGTTCTGAGAGGGAAAGGATGGTGCGGTTTACAAGCAAATTGCACGTCGCTGTTACACGCTCCACTTGAAGATGCTTGGATATTTAATGAACGCAAAAATGCTTCATCATCTGTTGTTGTGAACGGCTAACAAGCTTTTTGAAAATGAGAAAAAAAACTAACTGCTTATATTACTGTTCGGTGAATCAAATAACTTTTCAAATGTAAAATATTTATGTTAACAAGACCTAAATCATTCACTGACATGCACGGATGTCTATTTTTTACATGCTATATATCTTGTTTTGGTAATATTGAAATGCGCTTGAACAGTGCCCAATGCAGATTTAATTTTTTACGACGCCCTTTGTATTCAAACATGTCACATAAAACACAGCGATACAGAACGTTTGATACACAGCAGAAGCATAGGCTGGCATCCTGTAAACTGACATCTATTGTCCTCGTGGGCTCTTCCCTTTGTGCCACGGCCAACAGTAATCATGCAAACGCAGGCGCCAGACTTCATTAGCTCCTCAGGGCCAACACTAATCACACCACAGCAAGGCACAAGAGAGGAGGGGCCACAGAGTATGCATAAAACAGCCGGGCATCGCCTGTGTGCTGCTGATATACAGGTATAGTGTACTGATAGCATGCATGGTAGCACTAACTGCTTTTTTTCTAGTGTTTTTCCCCTTATATTTGCAAAGTTTGCTAGACAGCTTTGCGAGTATGCACATTCAGAGTTTATAAGCTAAAATTTAAAATTTAAATATGTCCTGGCTGGGTGTGAATACATATTACACAGTAATGAGAAAGAATAGAAAGAACTTGGATGGGAAAGAACTTAAAAGTGCACTGAAAAAAATAATGGGTTTTGTGCTTATGAAGCACTGTCCGATTGAAATCTGACAGCATATATGAAAATTAAGACTTTTGTTTTGAGACCAGCATGCTTTGTCGCAACCACATAAATCTATCAGATAAAACAAAAACAAAACAATTTGTGTTGCATTTTGCATTTGGATTTATCTGAGAACTCACCTCATGTTAGTTTATCACTTGATAATACTGATGCTTCTGCTCACTTCTTGAGGTAATGGTCACATTTTTCATCCTGCAACAAAAGGAAGAAAGGACATATTGACTAATTTGCCATTTTACAGTCAAATTCAAGTGAACATCCACCTGTGTTTAGCTCATTAGGGGAAATGTATATAAATAATTACTATTAATTGTGATTTATTGCAATTATTTATATTGGCAGCCAGTAATAATTGTAGCAGAATTACCATCAACTAATCTGTTCATTCAGCGAACATTCATGTAAGTTAAGATAAACCCTAAGAAGGGATATTTTCATGGCAACAGAAAAATACCTTCTTACAGTATCACTGCATTAGAGCATGTAGCAAGGGTCGAAATTGTAAAGGGACATTCATTTGCAAGGCAGAATCAGAGACTCATGTAATTTGTGCAAAGGTTTTATTAACTCTAACTCACATAACTGAACACACAAGCATAAATACACTCACACAAGGGTTAAGGGTAAACCATTAGGAAAAGCCAAACTTGAAGTTATGAAAAGAGTCAACTGACATCCTGTAAAACCATCAGTGCCGTTTATAACGGGTTCCATAACTAATACTAAACCTCTGTTTCGTTTAGTTATATGTACGATACTTGCATTGCCTCGTTGGCGAGGGTCCAATGCAGTCTCAAAGTCCTGATGGTTCCAAGGTTTTGGATTGGCAAGCATGTTTGACAAGTAATGAATTCTAAAGATGTCCTGACTCTGATGATTAAGAGATGATCTGAGAGAGAGGTTGGTGGATCTTGAGTTACATGGAGAGTCATGGCCTTGGCCTGGTGTAAAACTTAGGTATTGCCGTGGAGTTAAATCCTCATCTTAGTGTCTCACAAGACTGCAGAATGCGCTGCATCTAGGCCCACCCGATGCGTCTGCATGGGTCCCGGGGGCTTAGCCAGAAGACAAGAGAGATGGTGGGGTTCCAGCACCCAGAAAAAGCAAAAATCGAGGCGGATCCCCGCCGAGGGGCCTTTTGAAACATGTTGAGGTCACACCTCTTGTGGGTCAAAGAGCCAATAGTGTGTCGATTCCTTGGAGGGAATTTTTATAGCTCTTTGTTTCTAAGCATGGTCATTTGCATATGCATTCGATTGGAGGTTGATATACAAATAAGAAGAGATTCTTAAAACACAGAATATTGCAAAGATATCAACATATAACATACATTACACTCTCAATTAGATCGTGTGAAGACGAGTCTTAGATACCAAACACCAAATGTGTTTATATTATGAGGTGATATTAGCTAGTGATCTATCATAAACACACACAAAACAGTATCGCATACACAAGACGATATACAAGCACAATAACAATATACACAATGATCTGAAGGATATGTGTTCACTCAAAGAAAGTTTTCCTGTAAATTAATTTAGGGAAAAGTCCATTGTCTTTTTTAAAACTAGTCAGACCTGCTTTGTTCACAGTCCTTCAAGTAATAAACCGGTGTTATCAGCCGGTTGCCATGGAATCAGAGGCCTGTTTTGCATTCCTGAGGTGTTAGCTGCCTTTTCGGGAAAGGGTCCACAGGCCCTCATTGTGTAGTTTGAGTTACCCTTGGGCTGGGTAAAGTGGTATTATTATAATTAAGATTATTTGTTAAATGAAACAAAAAGTTTGTGCATGATTGGTTCAAATGCTACACACATCAGTAAACATAAATGTGGCATAAACGATTTTGAACTTTTTTTTGTGCAAAAACTGTCAGTAAATTTGAATTTGAACATATCCTAAATTGTTTGCTGAAATAAATTGTCAAACTGGACATAAGGGGAAAAAACACTGGGAAAAAAGTGAACAATATGCTCTGTATATATGTATGTGTGTGTGCACGCGCATGAATCTCACAGCAGCGTACTGTCATGTTGTTGTGTCTGTGACATATGCAAATGTCTGTTCATTTAAATGAACACATATTTACTGCCTTCCCTCTTTGCAGGACATCATCCCTGCATGTCCAGAAAGAGTTGCTGCAGCTGGTGTAACCAGCATTGCATTTACCTGGAGGGGGGTTCACCACTGCTGACTTTTCAGATGAAATGACTCTTTCCGTTTCAAACCATCCCTCTGTATGGGAGAATACTGGCAGAGGCTGCACGACTGTCACCTCAAAGTACGTCTCTGGCCAGCAGAGCCCGAGATCTCTACAGCTATGCATTCCCTAGAGTCACACACACATACACACTGCTGCTCTGCTCGACTGTCGCACTGATCCAAAGCATAACATTATATTTCTCTTTCTACATACTTAGGCATATAAATGTAAATAGCTCTGTAGTTTGCAGATGTTGACAGCTTAACAAGAAGCTTTGGATGGTTCCTTGATTTGTTCAGCAAGAAGTAAATATGCAAAATAACACATCTGCTACACATACTGCTGGAGGGCTACAGCTTGTCAAGCCAAATGTGTGTATTTTTATACCATTAGCTGTAAACTTAATCAAATTGCATTTTGAAATATGTATTTTTGTGCATAGCATAAGTGATTATTGTTTTTCGGTATCCTACAGCACAATAAGGAAGACTCCTCTGAAATGTATAGGCTTTTTTGTAAACCTGTGCATTCTGTGTTATCTACAGGAACTCTCAAAGAGCGGTGTAGGGCCATGTCCATAGAAAGGTAGTCATCTCCTGACACATGTCAGAGGCAGAGTGACAGCTGTCAGCTTTTATTAAGCCTCTGTGTCTGTATGGCTTGAGCTTTTGACTTAAGTCACTGCTGCTATACAATGCATTTTTACTTTCATATAATATTCTATTACATTTTATTTTCCCTACAAGTAATGTCAAGTTTTTCCAAGACTTTTTAATCCTCTCTCACTTTCATAAGCCCTTATAAGACTTATCATCACTCCACTCGCATGTCAAAAGCTCTGACAATAAATGGTTGTAATAGCATTAAAAAAATAAATACAAATGAAATATCTGATGGTTCAGTTACATTAATAGCGAAGTATTGTTTCCCACGAGTCAATCTTGACAGCTTTTGTGCTGAAGACGAATGTAAAAGGCAGAAACAAAAGGCAAATTCCGATGAAATTTATTTTCAAAAACGCACATCACAATCATTGCTTTTACAAAATACAGTGCAATAAATGATTTCAACTTATTTGTGTTCGGTTTACAATACAAACATTAATACAGATTCAAAACGATACCATGATAGTACAGCGCAAGTTATTGTATATATCATATCTTGTGAATGAATGTCACACGCTGATGTTATTCAATGCGTTCAGAAAAACCTTCACAGATAGCAATGATTGAGCGGAGCAGCTATGCTAAAAAGCTAAGAGTCTCCATGCGCTTGTATCGCCTGCAGTACGGTGAAACCAGGGTCCATTTTCGCTCTTGATGTTGGCAGTGTTTGAGTCGTCCCCATCCCCCACCCCCTCTCTCCACACCCTCAGCGTCTGCACTCACTGGATCCCTCTGCCAACACCTCAGTCCTGACAATCAGTGGCTACTGGACTATATATGAAGGCCGACTGCTCTAGCATGGAGCCAGGAATGATTCCCCAGCTGACAGTCTGCATCACATCTGATGGCTGAGAAGCAAGAGCTCCCTCACACACACACACACACACACAGAGCTGTATAGCTCACGGATCATGACCAGCTACAAACAAAAACACTTAGATCATGCATAGGAGCGTTCACAAACACAGCCCACACCTTCTTACACGTATATATCTCACACCACACTGGCGATTGGTTATAAATACATCTCTTAGGGAAGAACTTTTTCAAATTGAACAATGACCATTTTTATTGATCTGATCAGTAAACAGAGTAAACAGGTTCTAAAATGTTTAATCTTGTCTGCTCTTCCAAAGATACTCGAAACTTAACTGGATTGCTTTTGTTTGAATAAGTTTGAATTGAGACCGCCCATCAGAACGATCGGTTTTGTTCAAAAACTCACACTGTAACCAAAAATTTTTGCTGTGTTCCTTATCCTTTCAATTTGTTTTAGTCAATACTACCCATACAGAATATCTTGAGGAAATCCACAAAGAAATGGTCACAGGAGACACATTTGAAACGCAGGTGAAAACTGTATGTGTCTTGGCTGACCATGTGTGATCAGATGAGTGAAAATGCATCTTAATACCAGCCTTTTCAATTTCAGTTGAACCCAAAAACATCGGTCCAGCTGTGGATAATGCTTTGTGTAGCCATGTGGCACAAAACGACTGTGACTATGTGAATGATTGTTGCCTATTGTCTATATTGTTGTCCTTTTCATCTACGCCACCAACCTTTACGCTTTCCTATCTCATTTCTCAAAACGTTTAGCGCAGGAGATGCTCTCATTTCCTCCCATTAACCACTGACAGGCAGAGTCTAAAACATGCAGGAATTTAATTACATTCGGTGGGCTCTCATAACGGCGGTCTGGTGGTGGTTGAGGTGGAGGTAGGTTGCACACATCAGGTATAAGAGTGTGTGTGTGGGTGAGTGTGGGTGCAAGAAGGAGGGAGTTTTGCTGACACCTCTGTTGCCCACTTTCACGCTAATTAACACTTCTCAGATACCGGGTGACGGCAGTCTACACGACAGGCTCAAGAGGACATTTGCACAGACCTTTCGTCTCTGAACAATCTGTTCAGATAAAGGTGCGCGCGATACTTGCAACAAACGTGTGCGCGGGAGTATAATATATACACATGCACAAATACCTAACTGACACTAACAAATGCACACACATGAAACGGACCTCCACTGATGCCACCTCATTATACCATCCCTGCTGGTCACCATCTGTAGAAAGTCATTCAATAACTCTGTCCGAACCAGGATAACACAGGACCATGGCGGTGAGATTCATGTAACTGTCCGTTCTCCATGAGAATGCCTCACTGCCACTCTGCACTATAATATCATGTCTTTTTGATGCTTTCCTCCACACTGAATTCAAAGGAAGCCCATCACTCTATGACAGCCGATGTCAGTCCTGCTGATGGATGCATGTAGCACATTTCAACATGAGAATGCGCGTTAAATTAGCGCTCTGCTCGGCCTGCCGTTATTAGAATTTATCCTACCCTGGCGAATAATTGATCACCATAAATGAGAACCCCTGTGTTCTCAGAGTAAACCTGCATATGCTTCTAATTACAGTTTTTGCAAGAGAATCGCGCATGCGCCATCGTGCAAGGCCTCTATATGTTTTCATGCGTCTGGTATGGGGGTGATATACAAGGAGGTAAGCATTAAGAGTCATTTCTAGCACTCTGGCAGTGCCAAGAGGACGGGCTGAGATGAAAGGTAATGCAAATGGAAGTGTCATACAGCGAGTTCCATTCTAGACAGCCACCTTTGAAATAATTAAGACAGTGGAATGGAGTGGAGCCCGAGTGAGGAATAGCAATTCCTCTGAGTGAATCCTTCTAAAGACAGCAAGCTACCAGGCACAACACTGTATTTCCATTTAAATGTTTGTTAAATTCACCAAAAGGGTATTTTATTGTTAATTTGACGATCTCGGTCAAATGGACATCATTTAAAATTAATTATGCCCTTTTTGCGATAATCGTGATGGTTATTAAATGTAATCACATTGAACGCAATCACGTCAAAGCGCATTAAACGCACAAGAATCTGGCCGCCTTTTTAGCCTTAGCCGAGGGCCACAAATTTCATGTGGAGCGAATAAATATTCATCTAGAATTTCTCTAAATCGCTAACGGCTGAAGATGAATACCAAGTGGCTGAAATGCAGAGGATTCCATGCTGTGTTGGAATATGGCGCATGTGTTGTGCCGGATAAGTACAAGGCTTGCCACAAGCCATTCGCATATGTAGCTGACAATAGTGGGGCGGGTTTTTGCATGCAAATAGGTTTCTCAACATGCACGTTGCCGGCGACACCAGCTAATTTCATAATTGGTGAGCGTGATTATGCGAACGCGGTGCCGCCTTATTGGAACATGCGAGGTGGGCTTGTAATCAAGCGCGTGCCAGCGGACATTTTAAGTCTATCCTTTTCGCATGCTCACCACTGCTAAATTCTTTAAGATGGTGGCACCTTGAAGGAAATGCTACTGCGCTGACGGAGCCCAGCCCACCTCCTCCCTACCCAGAGTCTGCAATGCGATTCTAGGAAGATTGTGGGGCACCCTTCGCCTACCCCACCTGCATGATAAATTTTTAATTCCCACGTCACTAATAAGCATATTAAGCTGAGAGTCTGGAGCTTCCGCATATATGCATGAGTCCGCATGCATTAAATTTGCATAGAATCGAGTGATTCAAATGTAAGTATGCTAACGTGCAGCATTTCACTGTGCAACATTACTGCCATGTATGACAAATGCTGCCTTTGGATTGCATCCCATGCGTTTTTGGAAAACACAATAAAGAATCTCTGCTGAGGTTTTCTAAGAAATGAGGTGGCACGGTTCTAATTACACCGATCTCACCTAAACTGATTAGAATTTTTTTTTTTTTTTTTTTTAACAAACAATCTCGCTGTATATCCTAGCAATATTTGAACTGCATTATTCACTCAGGACATGTTTTTTACATAGGTTCCTTCAAACAGATTATTAAATCACTGTTAAAATGTACAGTCAAATTATGTTGTAATTTATTAACAATGTAAGCTTTACATAATTATTTTTTTTTTTAGAAAAAACAGTCAAGTTCTCATTGCATGCATCATTTAGGCTCTTTCATATGATTTGAGTTTTGAGGGGTATTTCAGCTGCAGTTATTGACTTATTTATAGCTCTGAGAATTTGCATAATCTAAATTCAGCAAACAACAGACACGCTCAGTCACACCGCTGCGGTTAACGCCAATACGGTGTCCTTGCACAGATTGCTTTGTTGTACTATTTTTTAACTGTCTTTATCATGCAATGTACTATTAACAATTACATGCATTGCAACTAGATATACTGTATTGTATAATACACAATGACAGATTTTAACCAAAATCAACAGTAGCATTACACAATAACTCATTTTAATATTTCAGCCTTTTAAAAAAAACTTCAAGACTGAAATATTAAATGCAGGATTGAACTTTGACATTTTACCTATTGCAATTTGTGTGAATTTACTCATGTTACTATGGGTTATATATATATATATATATATATATATATATTAAAAGAGAAATGTAGAATTTTTTGCATTCACTGTACTGCTTCTAAATCTTGACACTGAGATTCATTTGCTGCATGAATCATGCTGCAGGGTTGTTTTATTTGAACTATTTGAACGTTTTGGCACTAGACCTCTCAGCTTCTTTGAGATGTCAATAAGCGGTGCATTGACTCTGATAAATCAAGATTTGAGTGCGAGATCCCAGATTGTTGCTGATATACACAATTACACACAAACATGACAAATCTGAATGCAAACATGCACACATACATTTAAGTGGCTTTTGGAAATCCTTACAGATCCACACCCACACATGTACACACACGCACAGAGAATCTTCCACGTACTAACACACACATATACTATGGAACCTGTCCTGCTTTTGCACATTGCCATCATACGCATGTGAGATCACCCCTTGTTGCCACAGCGACTCCAACCAGTGGGAACAACACTGTACATGTGACCTGGTCGGGAAGGGGCAGATGCTACAGGATGCTCTGTGCCAACATGTATCTGCTTGTTTAACATCACAGCACATTTTATGGCACTTTATTCAGTTAGATTGTAGGAAGTAAACTTACGTGCATGTAAGCTTACGGAATCTAGAATAACTTCTTGTGAAGTCAGTGGCATGTAGATGAGAAAGAGACAAAAATACGACTACACGTATCTCATCACAACACTGTAAAAAAGTATGAATATGCTGCAAGGGATTAACTAAATGCCACTTTATGTACTAAATAAAACAATTATTTGTGGGACATAAAACCTAAAAGTCAACCTAGATGTTGTCTTAACATTATATGACTTAGGGACTAAATGCTTAATATTTTTAAGGAATGCTGTTCCTTTAGTGATTAGACTTTTCTCCAACACTGGACTGTATTAAGAAGTCTTTAAAGACTCCTCTTTTTAAAGCTGTTTATTGTAATCGAGTATACTTTGTTATTACTGTATTGTTATTATTTTATAGTAGTAGCCCTTCAGGTTTCAGAAAAACACATTAAAAATAAAATGCATTATTATCATCATTATCATTTTCTTTAGGTTTTCTATTAAATTCTTAAATCTCTCTGTAACCTTACACAATTACAAAACAAACAAACAAAAAAAACAAAAAAACAAATACAATAAAATACAATTTCTTCCTCTTGTGCTCCACTGTCTTGGAATGGCTAGTTAAAGATGCTATTTCTCTCCAAATGCATTTTTATCAAAATTGGAAAAAAAAAGCAAAGACTATGTTAACAATTGACTAAGAATGAATCTGAGGACACCATAAAAAAATAAATAAAAAAAAACTTAACAGGCTAAGCATCCGTTGATTAAATATATTTAAAATTAGCGGTAAACAAAATACATTTGAGGAAATAAACATAAACGACAATGTCAGTTGCCCAAATGCTAACAAATGAATGAAAGAAGCACAGCGTTAAAGACAACTGTGCAGAAGCGCTAAGATGGGATGTGACTGAGAACAGGTGGAGGATGTGTGGAGTAGCCAAAAATATAAAGATTGCCTGCCCAATGAATACTGATAAGCTGCCATGGTCACCATGGTTATAGTATTCAGCCAATTACAAGACAGCAATATGCCTGAACTGTCTAATACACACACATATACGCACGCGCACACAATAGCAAACGGCTCATTCATAGAGCTGCAGGCAACCAGCCTACTACATAAAATGTAATATTCAAAAGGAACCTTGGAGTTCACCTCAATCTAGGTCCTAAACCATGTAAACATGCAGAATATTTAGTTGAAGCTCAGAGCGAGTACACTTACACGTCTTTGCTGATTTTCATAAACGCATCCAAAACTGAGATTATATTTTAAAATTAAAGATTTCAGTTAAAAAGGTGTAAATCCTCAAATAATAATATATAAAATATTAAATGTGTTTTTTATATATGTTACAAGTTGAAACTGGCTTTTAGCATGCAGCGCTGCCTTCTCTATAGTATCACTGATATTCTTAAAAAAACATGACCCATTTCTATCACTCAAAGCATGTGGTTTCGCAGTAATGAAAGAAGTGATCTCAAAAATGATTTGCAAACATTCAACACTACGTTCCACCTTTCAACGGTACACATTAAAATTGCAATGCGGACATTTTGAATAGATTGACTGTCAAGTCCTGGTGCATACAAAGCAAGCGCTGAATATGTAAAACCAAAGGACATGTAACATTATCATAAGAGGAATTTTTAAGGGTTTGACTGAAGTGCAAAAACAAGGTGTACAGTTTTGTGTGATGCAAAAAAAAAGAAAAAGAAAAGAAAATAATAAAAAAGGAGAAAATGTCAAATGAATTTAGGATGACGCAAGTAAAAAAACAGGGTTTTGTTTTTAACACCATTGTTGTCTTGAACTCACAAGGCAGGGTGTCAATGTCTTTTCACAGTGGATTCTGGTAATAGCCTGGCAATATCATGTTCCTTTTTTCCTTATGGACTACACACAAGGCCCTACTATTACAGGCGTTCACAGAAAAGAGCCTGGGATTAAAACTGCTTTAGTTTTGGCATTTAGACACAGCTATGTGGTTTTTTTTCTTTTCTTTTAAAATAGATCAGAATTTAAATAAAATTTAATAAAACTACAAATACAACCATAATAATAGCAACATAATATAATTCATTAATTACTTTTAGAAAGTCTGTTGGCTAGATCTTAAAAACAATATTTATATTTAGTTTAATTTAAAATTGCTTTTAAACCTATTGGCTATTTCTTAGACTAACATGTTGAATACAATTGCACTTAGTAAGTGTTTAGTTCCGTTATATTGCTACAGTTTAAGATAGAACGTGTGTTAAGGTTTACTAAGCCTATACAAAGCCTATTCTGCAACTAACTTGCCTGTAGGCCTCTAAAAATGTTTTGTTTATTTAAAGAATTCTCTGAATAAATTCATAATAGAGTAGACCTACATTAAAAGTCTACTGCAAATAATAAATGGGGTATAATGAGAGGGCGTTAAGCCAGACAAAAAAAAAAAAAGGAAAAAATCTCACACTTGTCAAGTTCAAATGCAAGCGCTTTGAGGACAATAGTGGTGATGTCATGTTTCAACGCGGTCTCAGAGCTGCAGCAAAGCTATGCTTCAAAACTTCAAGCTTCTTTTACATACACACGCCTTATTCCCACACTTACAAACAATTCACCTCAGCAGCAGAAGCAGCGTATATAGCTATCATGCCTGTGATATATTCACAGCCGTTAGGCTACTGTTCCTGCTTTGGGGCCCGCGTCTGCCGAGGCTGGGAACCGTCGCCACTTTCTAAAGGGATGCAGATGAGTCGGGTGCACTTGACATCTTTTCATGACCCATGTCGCCCCCAGCCCCCCCAGCCCGCCGGCGCTGTCTGTCATATTCTGGATAGGGCCGTGGCATTGCCACTTGCCCTCGAGCGTGGGAATGGGAGCGTCCAGTCGTTCACATCTACTGCGCTCCGTTTAACGGAATCAATTAAGGAGGACCGACCCCCTCGCTCCCCATGTGCCCACCCCTTTTCATTTTTGTCAGCTCTCTCTATATGTCCTAATTATTTCTGTTTGGGATGCCAGCGCCGTTTCCTGGCCAAAGGCGACCGAGCTGAAATAAATAGTGAGCACGTGGGCTCCTCTCTCTTCACGTGTCAGTTTTCAGTAAATTGGTGAGATCATACAAACTCGAGTATTATTAATTTAATCTCTGCGAGTCTATTCATTTATTACAATATTTCCTCAGTAAAAAACCAAGCTGACTTTTCTCTTTGTTTGCTTGCTAACGTTTATATATATATATATATATATATTGCGCGCAAGCGTTAAGAATAAATTGCATACTTCTCACAGCAAAAAAAAAATAAATCAAATAAATAAAACCCAACTTCTTGTTTGACAATGTGTCTAGCGAACAGCCCTCCAAATGTTCTGACATGTAATATATTTTTGTAAACGTATCTTCGTGTCATTAGGCATCCAGAGTTTTCGATGAGCCAGGAGGCAGTTTTTACTTTCGGTTATCTAGCTTTATGAAGTGCAACATACTCATACAGCTAGATAACCAAAGATAACAACTCGCTTCCAATTCCACAACAGTAATCCCCGGATACCTCCGTGTCTTGTGTGCAAGAATAAATCCAAGTGAAGAAGTTGCTAAAACAATGAAAATAGGCACGGAGAGAGACTTCACACTTGTCATTTGCAGTTCTTAAAAGTAGGTATTCTCGCAACAGAAATAAATGACAGTTTCTTCACAGGGTAATGAGAATCAAAACGGAAGCTATAATCCATTTGACATCGGAGTAGTTAACGTTAAAACAATATGAGAGTTGGAGTGAGGGAGCCTGTCGAATAAGAAGCAGTCATCCCCGCACAGGCCATCATTTGCATTGCAAATTACCTTCCAATCTCACAAAAGGCTCCTTTGGCTCTATTAAATCGTGGCAGCAGCGATAGATATCCCACGGAACCAGCAGCGAGATTATACAAAGGAAAAATCCGATTCCAGAGCAAAAAAGTGCACACGGAAATAACATCGCGTTTGTTTCGGCACTGAATGGAGAAATCTCTCTTATTTTTGGCCGAGTGGTGGCAGGTTGTCCGTGCACGGAGGAGATCGGCAATGCCACAGATCCCTGAGAGCTGTTATGAGAGAGACGAGAAGAGGATTGTGTTGCTGCTGCCAGCGGTCTGAGAGAGGGAACAGGGCCACATCTCAAGGAGTGGGGGGCGGAGGGGGTAAGCGGGGGGACGGGCTTCCAGTACCAAAATATGGACCAGCCAGAGAAGGTCAAAGGTCTCAGACCAGGGGAGTGCAAGGCGATGATGATGGTGGTGATGATGATGATAATGATGATGTCATTAGAAATCTCCAGAGTGCGCTCGCATCCCTCGTGCTGGCTGAAGCGACGATCCTTACGCACTTTTCCTGTACGCATAACGCATTTTCAACTACGAGCGTGCTTGGTGGAAATATGTTAGAGGCAACGCCATTGACCCTCGCCAACGGGCATTTTTGATTTTAGAGCGACTGAATACATGAAAATGCACGCCGGCGACAAGAGGAATCTTGCGATCGCTCCCTCTGGCATCGACAGTCAACACGCAAAGGTATGTATAGCAGCTGCTCTCTGGACAGAGTAGGGTGGTTTCCATAGCTAATATACGCCCTTATATTCTGATCACTTATTTTTAAATGGATTACATACTCGTGCCTATTTTCTGTTCCGTGAGAACTGTAATCCAGTGCAGTAAGTGGATCACAAACCTATCAATCAAAGCGTGATGCTGACTTTCCAGCATCTGTGTGGGTTTCAGAATGTGGGACTCACAGCACGACTCTCTCTCTCTGTCTGTGTGTAGGCGTGTTATAGTAAAGTTGAAAAACATTCTCAATAAAATGATTTCTATCACTTAACTTATAGACTGTGTCTTCAATTCATTTACACGCCGAGTCATTAACTGCATAGACTATCTGATACATCACAAACAGATGTCAGCACGCAAGGTGTTCTGTAGGCCTGTACAGTAACATACACAAATAACTGAACTCTTTCCTTACAGGTCCACAGATCCACTGGTCAAAAGACAGCTATCATTAATCTGATATGGTGGTCTTCTGAGTGAATTGGTGTAGGTGAATAATGTCAACTGCATTTAAGACAAATAACAGCTTTGAAAACTTCTCCCTCACTCAGGCCTTCTAGATCATAGCCAAATACAAATAGCAAACACAGAGCCCTGCTAAAATCAATACAAGTGAATAAGACCTTTGACACATAGCCTACGTATATATATATAAAAAAAAACTCCAGCATTATTAACACACGTAAAACTTGATTGTCTTTCCTGAAACAACATCACCGCCAAGTAGTAGTACTTAATAATCAATGACAGCTCACAAAACATTTCGTAGAAATGTGTGCAAAATTGAATTCCCTTGCGCATAATGACAAGTTGTGAGACTTGGTCACATTGTACTGTCGCTGCATCTTTGGCCTTGAGACAAGTGCTTTGTGTTTGATCGGTTCAAATGTTAATATCTATGACACTGTTCTACAATGTGGTTTTAATATCTCAAAGATAAACTCCAATGTACAATCGTGACATTTCTTCCGTCAAAATCTGCAATGCAACTAATATTATTCCTAATGGCCACAAAAAAAGGAAAAGAAAAAGAAAAAAAGAGAAGTGTTTCCAGATGTACTCACTTGAGCAAAGGTTTTTTATAATTATGCCGAAGTCGACGTTACCAGATGCAACTCCTGCTGTAGGTGAGAAGCCGGCGTGTACGGGCAGCTTTCGGTTTAAAATTGCCGCTAATACGCAGTTCATTACGCGTGCCTCAGCGGCTCTGATTCTCACAAGAGCACAGTCCAAGCGCACGAGAACGACAGCTACCGTATAAGCGAGAGCCAGTGAGAGGGGGAGAGAGAGAGGAGGGGTTGAGAAGTTTCCCATAACCTATTTGTCTGCAGCACCAAATAGAAAAGTGCACTGTTGAGCAGAGAAGGTCGACATGTCCCCCCCCCCCCTTCTTTCCTTTCCTTTTTTTCATGAAGGGTGTTCGGGAGGGGGCAGTCCTCTCTGTGAAAGAAAGGACGTGCTCTGAAATTCAAACAAGTTCGCCAGGTCTTTTGTTGGACTTGAACTGAGGAGGCATTGTTCCTCTATTGGCGTGGACTAGCCCCAAGTTCCCAGACCAGGTTACGGATTGACTGCGGTAATGAATTTGCTACGAGTGCTTCTGCCCAACACGTTTTGACTGACGGAACGCAATGGCCATCTGACACTGGGAGGACATCATCAGCTCGGGGAAAACTTACACAATGATACGTAATAGCTTTTGAAGAAAAAAAAAGAAAGAAAAGTGAAATTGGTACTATTTAAACTCACCATAACCTCACGTGCGAATGCGCGCACGCAATCCCAGAATAGGGCCTCATATTACATCTTTTATCTCGCGCCATGAATGCACAGGCCTATAGGCTACACACAATAATAGTTGCAGTCTACGAATTATACAGCCAAGTCCATTTCGGCGCCTCTAAAGTTACTAAAATACTTTTAAATAATGCATCTTACTTTTGATAGGATTTGCAAAACTGTAATAAAAATAATAAATAATAATATTATGTTTTGTCCTATTCGATGGCGATCCGAAAAAATGGTGAATACCGTTGCTATAGTTACCTCCTTTGGCTACTGAGATTGCTGTGCGCCAGCATTTGAATACGCGGACTGATTTACTTATAAGTTTGAAACACATATGTAACAAGGAATAAGCACTTGTGAGACTCTGATGCCAGACCTTTTGTTTTGACATTTAATAATACGGCTTCAAACATTTATTAAGGGGGATATCCCCCCAAAATCAATTTCACAACATGCATTATTGCATATTTATACATCATCATTAATTATTATTATTAATAATGTTGTTGTCATTATAGCAAGTTGTTTTTTATTATTTTTATTTAATGATCATGTTCAGGTTTCCACCACGACATTTCCTAATTTAAGATTCTGAACGTTTCCAAATAATGTTACCTTAATTCTTATTCCATCACTGTTATTGCTCCTCAATTATTGCTAGCACTTTGTTTGACTAAAATGAATTCACGTTTAGATTTTACAACGAGGTCACGTCCAATGACGTAGCAAGCCTATCGGCTACGTGCAGCCATATTTAAATACATCAGGGAAATTAGCGCATCAAATATGCAAATCCCCCAACATAGCCTTTCTTTCAGCGCTCGGAGTAATTTCCCCTCATCGGCTTCAAGGTGGCTCGTTTCTGTTTCGGAAGAATATGTAAGTAGCTGTTTTTTATTGAAAGGAAGAACCTTTCTTGACCGTGAAACTGGACCATATGCAGCAAAGAAGCGGAGACTCATTGCCAGGGAAGTCGCCCATCATGCATAATGAGACGCCTGCTCCGCCATTCTTACAGCTTCACCGCAGTTGGTCCTTGCGTGTGTATAATTTTTAATATTGATGCATATTTAAAAGGTATATTTGAATTTCCTTTGCATTCACGATGGCTGCGTTGTCTTGATTTCATTTTATTTTATGCGCCTTCGGCTCATCGCGATGCGGATTTTTATTGCATAGGCTGCAGCATTGTCTCCATTATTGTTAAATATGCACAATTTAAAGAGGGTTAAACAATACTTAATGTTTTTTCCTCTTACACCTTAAAGATCGGTAAATGGAAATATTATAAAATTCTAGTAAATATTCAAATGCATTAGCGAACAAAGACAATGGAGCGGCTCATACAAAAGGCACAAAGAGCATTGTGTTACATTAGAATTTCAAGTTAGAGCATCTCTTATTCACAAATAGTCGGTTAAAAGATACCGCAACTGTACTTAGCTACTAAGCTATACAAAGAAAATATTTGCAATATTTGAAATCATCTATGCGAACAAATAGTAGTAAAACAACATTTCTATGCACTTGACAGTAATAACTAATTATTATTAGAGAACATAAAAAAATATTTCTAAATTATTATAGTAATTCAAAAACGGGCATCGCATCTTTAGTTTTCTTTAACCCAAATGGACAAATAGCCTAGTCTGATACATAAAAAAAAAGATGAAATCATGAGACAAATGCTTAGAAAATTAATTGACAAACGAAATCTATTGCTTTGAACTTGCTATTGACACAAACATACATCGACCTCAAAACTTACCGCTAAAGTCATAATTAGGCCTATTATCCACTTCCTATTAATACAACTGCGTTCACTTTCGAGTCGAGACTCTTTTCCAGAACTTTTTGCGCCATCTTAGACATCTCTTCTTCATAGTTCCTACTCGTAAAGCGTCTGATCTTCATCTTGTGAACCTTTGCTCAACTGATCTAGCACCCAATAGAAGTGGTCAGACGGGCACGCGTAAAGATTTACTCCCAATGGGTCAACACACGTGCTTTCATATGCTCGCATGTTTTCCGCCTTAAACTTCAGACAGCCCTGCTATATCTCTTTATACGAACAGACGTCAATGAGCAAAACAGGACTTACTTGGACTCCGCATGTCTTGGCGACTTCGTACGGTCCGAAGTTGTGTAGCACATATGTGATCTGCTGCGCCTGTTCGCAACACAGCAGGACCGCGATTACCATACTTATGCATATTTAAAACCTATAGAGAAAAGGACTTCAAACTTTCCCACAGCTCCAATAAATATAATGAGAAACAATGACTCACCATAACGTTCTGAATTATAATACAAACCATACAAAACTGTTTTTGGTACAGCCAGAAATAATTCTATTGACCATCTTCAAATCCTAATATATTTTCACGATATTCTTATGTTATTTTTCATTCAATTCTAAGCTTTTTTTGTCCTTGGTTGGTTTTCTGGACCAAGAAATCTAGTCTATAGTTAATATGAAGTTAAAGTAAGGAGCACATTTCGACTTAGCGGAGAATAAAAATATTTATTTCAGGCCATTCCTGATGATACCCTTACAGCCTAATCCAAAAGTGTCTTAATAAAGAATGTTTTAGAGGCATAAAAAAGCCGTTTCACGGAGAGAAAGTGGCAATTGTAGGATTTTTGTATTCACTTTCACACATTTCTATAACCGTTACTTTTAAATAAAGTAAAACAAAAAGATTTTGGTTTTTGCGTATCCAGGACATTTTTTCCCCTCAACGCGTCCCTGTAAATACTGTTATTGAATTGAAGAGATAACGAAGTAGATAAACAAATACAGTAAAAGGAAAAACACAGGCAACGAATTGTCTTAATGGTCACTCATTGCATCAAAAAATAGATGTGCAATGAATGAACAGCCTCTTTAATTACGCGTGTTAATGATGAGAACAAGAAAATCTAACATGTCTTTAGATCACTCTGGGTCTAGACGAACCGTGTGGCTTAATTTCTATTCCTCCTCTTTTCTCTCTCTCTCGTGGTTCTTTTCACAATCATTAATATCACCGCTGTAGATATAGCCTATATCAAATAGGCTATACAATATTTGGAGAGACTTGTTGTTTAAGTGAGTTAAACGTATGATAGATAGAGAGAAAGAGAGATGGGTAGAGAGGGAGTGGAGAGACTGATTTCCAGGTAATTCAATACAAAGACATTCAAGTTTTCTTTTCTATTGTTTAGCTGTGTCGAATAATGCAGTGCACACATACGATTAACAGAGAATCCAGATAAAACGGTGTAGATTTACTAATATCTTAAATTTGATTTTTTTCCCCTCCTCTTTTGCCGCATCTTGATTTTCCGCGTAGGACACAAAACCTTGTGGCCAATTCCTCTAAACGTGACAGACAGCAAATAAAATAATAAACTCTATTCTAAATGATATTTCAAGTCATTTCTAAATATTGCCTCAGCCATTCGTTCTCTAGAAATTCATTCACTGTGACGCATTTCTGTAACACGTGGCGACATCTAGTGGTGTAATGCTCTATGGCGCAGTCCTGCAGAAACAGATGCAAGGCTTTCATCAGGAGACAAGAGCGCCAATTCCACGTGAACATACCCTTCAGAAATTCATACAGTAATCTATCATCTCAATTGTATTTGATTGTGTATTAGTTTCGTCTCTCTCAAATCCCCCGTTATCCTAATATAAATCTACGCCAGTCGTCATCTTTTAAAAGCACTGATAGATAGCACGATTTCAAACTGTACCCAAATGTGATAGATTTATAAATACTAAGCTTTAAATTATATAGGAGCCTTGTGACCTTTTCTATTTTTGTAGACACGTTAGACTATATACATGTGTGTATTGGGGAAATAAAATCCAGCAGACTGTACGCACAATAATAGGCAAGCAGCAACAGCTCTGAAAATATGTATCCAAATATTGTCTTTATGGTAGATTTCTTTGTTAGTTCGTTAATTGTTTTTGTCACCCTGAATTATCAGTGATGACTAACAATTGTCGGTCTTGCTGAAAATTGGATCCAGTCGCCTATACTGTGCTGGCTGTAAAAACGCGAAGGAAAAGTCTTATTCCGCTTTCTTGTTTCACCCAGAGACCTTAATAAAGATAGAAAATGTGTTGGTAAGCAGAGAGACATTTCAAAGGTTAATTTTCTTTTTAAAATGCCATTTAAAAAACAGTGTCGCAGGCACTTCTGGCCAATACGCGGGTTACAATGCGATGTATTATAAATGGGTGCTCAA
Source organism: Enteromius anoplus (assembly GCA_032359395.1). Taxonomy (NCBI): domain Eukaryota; kingdom Metazoa; phylum Chordata; class Actinopteri; order Cypriniformes; family Cyprinidae; genus Enteromius; species Enteromius anoplus. Next base: position 13,187,917 of record JAUMHG010000038.1, read on the forward strand.
TATCATGTGTGAGCCGTAATGTCTTTTATTAAGCATACTACAGTATAATGCAGTATTAACGCGCATGGTTTTAATTAAAAATTCATCTTAAATGTCACGTTAATAAAAAGAAAAAAACTTTTTCAGTTATAACGTGCTTACTTGATTGTCAGAAATGCACTAGCATGCCCTCCTTTTCTGCAAAGCATATTGACGAACAAATGTGTTGCGGAAACTTTTTTAAATTGATTTCATTTACTTAAATAAAAAAGAAAGAAAAGCAACGAGAAAGAGAGAAATCATATTTTGGGTATAAAAATATTCGATATTTTCCCCAAATATCCGCAACTAATGTGATATTTATCGGTCATGATTAGGCTATGTAGCCTAATGGAAGTTAAATAATAACCAAATCAATTTAATTAATTAATTAAAACAAAAATAAAAATAACATAAAAAAATAATATAACTAAAAGCAGCTTAACGTATAACAAACATTTGAATTTTTATCTAAAAAAATGCTATGTTTTCTCGGAAATCTTACCGGCAGAATGAGTTTACTGCAATTAGATAGATATGCCCATGCGAGCTTTTATTTTACTTTTTATTATTTGAGAAAAGTGTTTTAAATGGTGTTCATGACGTTTTACAAACTTCCTAAAAATATGTAGCTTGTCAATGTCGCGGTTAATACAATTGTTATTATCCAGGATTGCAGTGGACTGTATATTCTTCCAGTGTCAAAGTGCGCCTCTGATTCTCTTTCATTCGTTTGTTGTGTTCATATCTAATGTATTTTTGAAAGATTTGTGAGTGTAACTCGAATGAGAGATAATATCTTCTGTGCAACATCTGAAAGAGTGGAAAAGAATCTGCTGATTAAACGTTGAATTAATCTCTTTGTTGTGACTGTCTTTTTGATCACCACAGGCGTTCAAAAATACTTACATTTTAGTTGTATATAGGCCTACAATATATATTTGAATTATACATATCAAAGCTAGAAAATACTACGGAGCATCATTTTTATAAATATATATTTGTATGACAACTTGATGATGTTCTCTGATCTGGGGAAAAATACAAACGAAAGGTTTACCGCATCTATGTGATGAAAGTAGCCTGTTTTAAGCATTAAAATGTATAGACCAATAGCAAATAATGTGATCGAGCAACTAGAAATAGCTTAAAATGCACTCAAAACAAATACACATAACACAAATACAAAATTAATGAGATAATGAATATATAAATGTAGATTATATGTCGAATTTGTGCAGTATGTTTGTGTGTGTATATTTTAACGCATCTGCCAGAGATGAGTTCACTAATCTCAGTTTCAGGTGAAGGACTTTATAAAGGCGACATTGCCTGGCACGAAATCTTTTAACCATTAAACAATGGTGACATCTTGTGGCCAGAAGGATTCATTGTTTCTTCAACAGTCTTTTTTGTTTCTACTAGTGCAATAATCTCAGGTGTTATATTTTTTGCAGTTTATATAGACAATTAATAAACAATAGAAAAATCCAAGGTCTACAGTTTAGGCTATAACGCGTACACGTGAAACCTATGTTACTTCTGTTAATGCCAGTTATACTAATAAACATGTTAGCTCTTTGACTGGAATGCACGACTAATATTTGATTAACATTCTTGAGCTAGGCATATTTTCAAGGGAAACAAGAAGAAACTCCAGCTCAGCTCAGCGGTTGTTGTTGTTATCTGAGGGATTGATGTTCAGGTGTTGTGAGCGACGTCAGCACTTGAATGTTCATCGGAAGAGTTTAAACATTTCCTTTCACAATCCTGCCACTTTGGAATAACCATGGCGACCAAACATTTTTAAATCAGAAGCAAAGCAAACTCCGAATTTGTTTATAGGTCGTTTTGAAGCTCTTACCTCTTCAAAACACGAACAGCTGTGCAGATGCTTTCATCCTGTTTAAGGTATGGTATGGTTTATATAGTATTCTACTTTGTCTTGTAAGAGTTTTGACTGTGTTGGACGTTGTTGTTGACAGGTAAGACATTTCGAGCATTTTACGTTACACCCCCTAACCTCAAGAAAACGCGCCAAGTTTTGCTTCCGGTTCCATATATGGACTGGACCAGATGTGCACGCGACTGAAAGGACCTTGAAAGGTTTCTGATTGGCTGAACCAACTGACTAGATTTTTGACTCGGGGCAGTCGTTTCAATGTATCTTTTAAGAAACTTGATACAGTTTTACAAAAACAGTTATGCGAGGTTGTAATGTGTGATTGTATGGTGAATATGATTTTTTTTTATTATCACAGCTTCTATGGAGCATAGCTACAAACCATGGATTGTAAACCTTGTGCATATTTAAAGACAGGCCCAGACATGCTGACAACAATAACAATACTAATAATTCTGCAGTTAACCATTTTGAGTGGAAAGTTTTGGTTTAGGGTTACTGACTAAATAGATATCACACAGATATCTTGCAGTCGAGTCCAGGGACAGAACACAATAAAAATCACACCAGGACGTCTGTGTAACTAAGAAAGCCAGTAACTTTACTGAATTCTCTGCAAAATACAAATACCTTTTTTTAGTCCCAGCAGGAGAAACAATTTTTTATTCCATACATTAATTTTTTTACTACATACAGCTGAATCAAGTCCCTTGAGATACAGAGATGTGGTTTAATTTAATGACATCTTGTCTTCAAGTGGCGACAAAGTCCAGCTTGTGCCGCTGAAAGCCTCTTTTTCCTGGTTAGAAAACAAAAAAAAGACACTTTCTTTCAACCTTACCCATTGTAGGTTTATACAAGCTACATTTGTTACTACAGATTTTTTCTGCTTTTTTCAATTTTTTTTATTTTTATTCTGTTATTTATATACTTAATGGAAACAACACTCGAGAGACAGAGAGAGAGAGAGAGAGAAACAAAAAGGTCAACCAAAGAAATCGATAAAAAAAAGAAAGAAAAAAAGCAACCGGAGAGTCATATATGGACAGTTGAAATCTATATAACAAACAATGGCATTTTCACAATACTGTACACTTGTTAATTAGAGGAGAAAATTCCCAATTCTTAACAAGACCAACTCATTGAAAGGTAATCTGAGGCACTGGGAGGGTGAGTCAGAGGTACCAGCCACTAGCATGAACAACTTGTGAAGAAACACAAGGGTCTCAAACCCAGAAAGGATGATGGAGCGGCAAACGAAACATCAATTTTTGTCTTTGGTAGAAAAAACAGACGTATGACATATGTCCTGTCAAAATCACAGAATGCACAATGATAAATATGTATATCAACTGAACAAAACTAGTCACAATCCACTAAATGATGATAAAAGCTTACATGAGCAGTCATGAGGTATCTATGACTGTGCTGTCTTATATTATAAAATCTTCAGTGCAATGTCAATTAATGTGACACTGGAAAGTTTGTGAATATTCCAGAGCAAAGTGGATACCTTGTGCTTAAAAAAAAAAAAAGGTGGGTAGAGCATCGTTCTAAATGCATTTGCCCCTGAAAGACTCAGTCCGGTGGAGGGAAAAAAAGAAGAGGAAAAGAAAGATGATTAAACGTGTGCAACTGCACAACCCCGCGACGGGGAAAACGTTATGACCATAATTTTTTATCATATATATTCATATATTAGAAAGCTATACACAAGCATGTTAATTTCACAGATTTTTAAAAAAAAGATTCTTAATATTATTATTCAATATACTTAGAAATACACGTTTAAAAACAAAACTTCTAGAAAGAGAGAGAGAGAGAGAGAGAGAGAGAGAGGAAAAAAAAAAAACATTGAGCAAAGCAAGGGTTCACTGTCATGGCTTACGGTTTGAAAAGCCCAAGGTTTCTCATCCTTTTTACTATCATTTCTCATATAAGCAAAGCTATCAAAACACATTCTGGCTCTTATAAACTACAAAAAGCCACAAAAATGCTTTGCATTGTATTCCTTTTTGATATGAAAATATAAGCAAGTGTATCATACAATTTTTTTGTCTCTTTTTCTTCTTTTAATACTGAACAACAACTGCAAATACTAGGTTAAAATGTCATCAGACTGAAGTAACATGGCTCTTAATTTAAAAGTCCTTCATCTCCATCCTGCTGTTTTCTTTCCTTCAGCAGGAGTTATTTTTTTTTATTTTACCTTTTTCCTGAAATACCCACTCCCCCATAACTTAAACAAAGAACCTGCACATATATCTGTACAATCCTTCGAAATTCTTGCATAACAGTTATGTTTGTGAGAAATCAGCAACCTTGACCCTTCCCCCGTGTCCCAGCCTTTTCTCTATGTACAATACGTTGAACCTGCAACATGACATTGTCGCCCATAACATACATTTAGCGGGGGCCCTCTGAAGAGAGTGGCACTAAAAAAAAAAAGGAATCTGTACATATTGTACTGGTACAACAACTCAAGTGCTAAGGTGTCACCTCCGCGATATGCTCTCTGCTGTGCTCCTCTTGTGGCTGAACATCTTGAGGCATGTACTTTACAAAAAAAAAAAAGAAGAAGAAGATCCAAGAGTACCTGACACTTTTTGTTGGTTTGTTACTCTGCATACATGTACACCTACACAACGTGTAAATATATATGCATATATGGTAATTCTTTACATTGTATGCCACAAACTGCACAAGTTATGCATAGTAACCCCACCCACTAAACCCTCCCCGACCCTGGTGTATCAGTTCTCCTTCCCGCTTCCCTCCCCGAAAACCCAGTCAATCACAACAATATGTATATCAGACACATTCTGATAAAATAATAATAATAATAATACAAAAAAAAATAAAATACAGGTAATTTTCGAGAGCACTTCCTCCCTTCTCTATAGCAAATCAGAGAATAAGGGTGAGCAATGATTAGCGCGTGAGCCGCTTTGCATGGGGAGGTCAAGATCGAGGACGGGGCTGTCCACAAGGGGGGTATGGTTTAGGCTTATCATGTGGCCCACCCCTCCGAGAGGCGGACACGCTTGATGGATGGGCTGTCTTGCTCGTCCAGGCCAGGCCGGCCCAATCCTAATGGTGAATGGAAGTCGGGACGGTGGTCATCGCGGTCGCTGCCGTCATGCGAGCTGCCGCAGCTGCTGAGGCTGTCGGCCGGGGAGCGGCCCGAGTCCTGTCGCCCCTGTGGGGGCGGGCCCTGGTGCTGCTGGTGGGACGGTAGCATGCCGTAGCCGCCGGGCGTGGTGCTGCTGGATCGATCTCTAGGAGGAGAAACAGGTTCGGACTTGATGTGCAGGCTTTGAGTAGAGGGCAGGGACAGATTTGAACCTTGACATAAGTGAGTGCTAGAGCAATTTCTGTAGGAAGGAAAGGAAATGAAGGGGGTTACGGATCGGAACGAGTGCTGGTGCACTCTTGTACAAAGATACAATCAAATCAGTGACGTTTGTTTAATAGTATTTTAACTATTGCAGAATTGTTTAATGTTTTCTATACAGTGACAAAGAGCAGTACGGGTGAGAAAAAGTGAAGTGCGTAAGAATTAAAACAGGCTATTTGATGTGTGTATAGGTAATTAAGCATGTGTGTGTGTTTGCGTTTGGACTTACCCCAGCTGACTGAGAGCAGAGTGCTGCATGTTCTGGATCTGATGCTGCTGCCATCCACTCATTGAACCCAGATGCAGAGTGTTGGCACTGTTAAAGCCAGATATCGAGGACAGGTCTGCACTGCTCAGAGAGTATTCTAAAAGAAAACACATGATCTGGGTTAACATTTGCATCCTGAAACAAGAGGCTGCTTATTTGGATAACAATGTCTCCGCCTGCTGGAGAGATAGAGCTATTACATGTAGAACAGATAAATCGTTGAGATTCTAAAAAAATATAATAATTTAATAATAATATCCAATCAAGAGAAAAATAAAAAATGACAACAAAGAAAATGAATTAATAATAAAAATTAAAAATGCATTTAATATTATTGTATTATTAAAACAACAATAAAAATAAATAAAATAAATTAAGAAATTCTAATTCCAATAAGCTGTAAACATCATGTTAATTTCAAAGATTAAACACAAAGTTTCATATTTTTACATTTAGTAATATATTTAATATAGAAATTTTATTATATAAGCTCATGATTTCTATTTCTTTTACTATTATTTTTCTTTTCATGTAATAGAAACTAAATCAATCCTACATAGAGATTATGCATTAATTCCGCCTGGATTTATCAAAGTAATACATACATATAAAAATGTAAATTAATAAATTATTTTTTTTTATACATTCATTCGTTATGCTGTTTTACAATAATTAGTAATAGATCATTAGTAATATATCACTGAACTGTATTTTAAAATTGTAATTTAACCAGTAATTATTATGCTATATTATTTGTCTAATAAATTTTTCAAAAATGATTTTAGTGTCTTTGAATATAGTTTTTAATGGCAGGTCAAATTCTACCTACCAGTACCATATGAGGTTGAAATGGCTGATGGGTAGCCGCCCATTCCCTGTCCCGGTAGAGTAGGCGTCGCTACAGAAACCACGGGGGTCGCCAGTGACTGGGCGGACTGAGAGTTGTTTATTCTCTGATTCTATAAGAAGAGGAAGAGAGCAGAGGAACACATATAGATGACTTGTCACATCAGCAAACTTTGACCTATCCGTATCTCCATCGAAGCACCACTTCCTCCCCAAAATAATGAACAAAATAATAATCACTTGACATGAAGCACCACTGAAGCCTCTCAACCTATGATTTACTATCCCTATTAGTGCATCGGTCGCTATAGAAACTCAAGGTCTCTAAGGCAACAGAAGGGTTGGAGGTGTTTTTTCTTTCTCTTTTGTTGTGCTGGCACAATGATGTGACAGAGCTTAAGAAAAGCAGAGGTGGAGAGGTCAGAAAGACCTGAAAACGAGGCTCTTATGACCACTAGATGTCACTCTGGAGCTTGGTTGTGTAAATGTTCCTTTTTCACTAATATGACTTTTACAGGTCAGAATGTGCACTATTGGCATTGGAACAAGAAGCTAAACAACATCAGAGGGCACACTATTTGTTTTTTATGCGCATGAGGATGAAACATGCCCTTGGCTTTAATAGCACGTGTCACAGGTTTGAGTGACAGTGTCACTTACCAATAGAAGGTCAACATCCTCAGACTGATGGCAGTAAAGGGAGGGTGATAAATCCAGAATTAGTGAAGCTGATGGCCGCCAATGACACTACGTGAACCTACAGGTGAGCACTTTGCTAAACAACACCAAAATATGAAGGACTCTATCCTATTTTTTAGTTTATGAAACTACTGGAGAGGAAATGAGAAGAAAGGAGAGGAGAACCACGGACGGTTATCCAGATCCAGAATTAGTGAAGCTGATGGCCGCCAATGACACTACGTGAACCTACAGGTGAGCACTTTGCTAAACAACACCA
>JAUMHG010000038.1:13195406-13213827 GCA_032359395.1 Enteromius anoplus
AAATATGAAGGACTCTATCCTATTTTTTAGTTTACGAAACTACTGGAGAGGAAATGAGAAGAAAGGAGAGGAGAACTACGGACGGTTATGAAGGAACCGAGGTGCATGGGTTGTATCATCAGGGCTCTTAATAAAATTTAACACCACACACTGTGGTGAACTTACAATAGAGGGCATGTTGTTCTTGGCCCCAGGCGGGATGAGAACTCGTAGGTCAGGTTTACGGCTGTTCATCCCCAGGTTCACCGGTGGAGGGGACTTGGCCTGCATGCTCTTGTTCATGCCTCCGGAGGACACCAGAAGTCCTGGAGAGTTACGGTGGTTTCCATAGCCATTTCCTAATACGAGACAGAAAAGGAGGGAAAAAGGCGTTAGACATAAGAGAACCAAATGAAGTGCATTAAACTTTCACCATCCCACACAATTTAAACAAGCTTCATTTGACTCTCTCGCCTGCACCAGAATGCACCATTTGCACCGTCATCTACTGTGAAGCCTCTAGTCAAGCCTGTCTGCAGCTCTCCACACGGTTCCAGTGAGCCTTCACCACACGCAGCTATTAAACACCGTTTTATCCGTTCTGGAGTATTGCAACCATCTTTCACCAAGAATGTGCTCTTTCAATTCAATGTTTCCACACCATTTCACCCAACTTTCACCTCCACCACCACTCATTCATTTGTACCAAGCACTTGGTAAACACACCCTCTCATTCACCCTCCATCAAACCAAACCAGACTAATTCAGCTACCCCAAATCACCCCGTCACGCTCGGATGATTTTCACTCATGAATCATTATATATCATTATGAATCAAAATAGGGTTTTTTTTGTCGGCCTTTGCGTAAAAAGATCTCGGTTCAACTGATTATTAAGGATAAGCTACTGTATATAATTTTCTTAGGAAAAAATCCTTTAAAAACAGCAACATTTTCACTTTAAAATTAATTTTTATTTATCCAAATATATTGTATTTATTGTAATCGATTAGAAATGTATGAATCTTATTAATATTATACTCAGAAATGCAAAAGGCATGTTAAAATAAAACAAAACAAATCCAATCAATTAAAATACTGTTTTGATTTTTTAAAAGAAGTAAATGGGTTAAAAAAAACTGCTTTGAACAGCCATAATTCATTATTTGCAGTGGGGATGGGGAAAAAGGACTGCATTTGTTCCCCAAATGCATTTAAACAAAGCAAAGCAAAACCAATCACTGGTTAGATTAATGGTTTAATCCACGATTATTTGGCATTAATTGTGCTAATATTTTCTGTAAAGTATTAAAAATGTCGCTTGGTGAAAGTCTATGAAGTCTAGTCTCTTCAAAGTGCAGCTGAATGATGAAGGATGAGGTGTTTGGTCTTAAGCTAAACCGAATCTGAGACAGATTGCTTGAGAAAGTTTCTGTTTCTGAGCAAACTGTTGCAGCGCCATGTCTGTTTAAAAAAGTTGAGAGATGCAAATGTGGAGTGTGGGTAGATGAAGAGAAAGAGAGAGGAGAGAGAGATAAGGCTCATTTGTTCCTCTCATGGTTTTGCGGTAAGGAGGCAGGTGTTTGATGAATAGAGACAGGTGGCATTGGTTGGAGCTTTAGGAGCTAGTGTCAAACGAGAGCAAAACTGTAAAAACTTCATTAGAGAGCTCATTTAAAAATCAATATTTTTTCAAGGTATATTTTTACCTTAACATGAACATGTTTTTGTTCAAACACTTTATCTTAACTAAATTAATTTCCTTATTTGAATGAATAAAAAAACTCTCAAATTCATTACATTTAGTGTACAAGTTACATTTGAAAAAAAACTGTACAATATTGAGGGAGAAAAGGTATTTCGAATCATTTTCCAGTCATTTCAGGACCCTTTATTTCAACCATAAAGGATCACTCCAAATCCCATCTGGAGCACAATGGGAAGGTTGCCACTATCACATCTCATTTCCCAAGGCAGCAGTCTCTATAAACGACATAAAATCCACGGCCCTTAAGAATTGACAGTGAAGGCCATCATTTGGCAATCAATGATAAATACATGTGTGCACATGTGGCTTTCTCTTATGACTACCAGAAGTGGATCAGACAAGCAATCTTTATTCCTCATCCACAATTGCTAACCCGACTTCATCATCTCCAAAGAACCAGAGGGGTACATTATACTGGGAAAAAAATACAGACTACGGAGTCTTTGTTTCAATCCAAATCCCTCAATTTTTATTTTTTTTGCTTTCGAGGGGAAAAATGTGGAGTGCTGCATGGCTTTTGCCACTTAAAAGAGGGTTAGGAATTATACGGTAGACATAAATGAATTTCCCAATCATACACTCAAGAGGAAAACTAGATGCAGATGTCGTCCTCGGCAATTTCGCCATGGTGAGTTTTCTTTAATTTGAAGGCGATGGTTTTTGTTGTTTTTAAATGAGAAGTCTTGAAAGCGCAATTTGCACGATTCAAGGAAAATAAGGAGGACATGAGTCGGGAACCAGGAAGAGTAACTGTGATTGTGAGAGGTTGTGTTCGTACAAGTGTGAGCGGGTGGATGTTAGTGCCATGTGCACTGATACATTTCCTGTCTCCTCATACATAGTGAAGTATGGGGCTCGAAAAACAGCTGGCTGGAGCTCTTCTCTAAACACTCAAACAGCTACACTTCATTGTTTACAGTGGAAATGAGAAAATAACACAGCATTTGATCCCATGCGTTTGATAAAAATATATTTCAACACTGTGCAAGCTGAGCTCAATCCACAGCACTGAATAAAAAAATAAAAAAAATAAGTAATTAAAATAAAATACAACAAAGTATATCTGATTGAGCTAAAGTGGAACTATTGCAAGTATAGGCCTGCTTTAAATATCTTGCATTTAAAGACTGATATTATTCGAATATCCTACAATCCTCATCAAAACTGACATTGAAACAAATTTTAGGTTTAATATTAAGAAATTTGCATTGCGCACGAGAACACTCTTAATAAAGTTTAATGATATATTTTATATCATCAAGTCTCGAGCGATATGTCACTAAATATGTTAACAGATTTGAACTATGCTTAGTATATTTTAAATACACTCCTTTTTAGTGAGAAACTTACAATAAAAATAACTGGGGTCAATTCATAAACATTTACATTGCTTTTTTTCCCTATAGTATAGCCACAAGACAATAACAATATGCATGTTGACATGATTGTAGTGAGTCAAAATGGCTTACTAAAACTTACTACAACTACTAGATTTAACAGGCTTAGCGCTTTTGTAAAATTGCGTTCGGTGCAATTCTGTGCATTTTGCCCTTTTTCTTTTTTTCTTCCTTTTTTAGCCATTTGATCACAATGAAAAAAAAAACTCCTGTAATTATTCCCGCACAAATAAACTGATTGATAGAAGCATTCATGGGGACTGGCCTTACTTCTGCTTTGGTAACCATAGAAACCTGTGATTTTGCGATGTGCGCAGATTAATTAAATAGCCTTGCACAGTACAGTACACCCTGAGCCGATCGTGAAACACACGGAGTGCTCAGATCGAACAGACCGAAGTGTATTTAACAAGCAGGCCACCGTCATTAGTGATCAGCAACATCAAGCAAGAGGTAAAGTGACCCGTCGAGAGCAGAGAGACGGAGACGATGAATTCAACTGAGGACGTGTGTGCCCGACACCACTGATGAATGAGCCTTGGCAACATGATTTATGGATCAGAAGCAGCACAGCTGGGATTCAGGTGGCCAATAAGTAGCACAAAACTCATTTCTCTCACTCTAGTCGCTGATTCTTACAGTTGTTTGTTCTAAAAGGAAGAAACAGTTCGTTAGGCCACAACAGTGTCCATCTTCTGAGGCACGCAGTTTCCCTCGCAAAAGCCACGCAAGTCTCTTCCCTGTGCGCCTGTGGCCCAGCTATTGCCCTCACAATGGGGAAGTACTAAAATTACAGCTGCCCAGAAACGAGCGGTCCCCTCCTCACACACAAATCGCCTGATGTGTACACATGATAAAGGAGCCGATTCTATTTCTGGGGCTCCGCAGAGGAGGCTTAACTGTAAATGGGCTTGGCCTAAGTTTCCACTCTGTGTCAAAGCAAGCTGACCGGCTGGTGTGGTTAAGTACACGCTCGCTTTCCCTGCTAGTTGGAACGTCTCTGATTTCTTGTTGTGGTGTAACGGCCTGATTTAATCCTGTTGTCCGTGTTTGTTGATTCGGTGTTGAGGTTTCAGGCCAGCCCTGGTTCTAGCAACTGAAAGAATTTCAGAGGTGTGGTAGGAGCAGATGCCCGGAAACAGTAAATTAACAATAAAAAAAAAACACAAAGAAAAACTCTGCTATGAGACTCCACCTAAGACTGGCCCCTTCCCGTGTGTTGGCTGACCTCTCCGTATCTCATAGCACAACCCTACGTGTCACAGATATATACTGTAAATACACGTAGCAGAGGATTTGCGGTTGTCTGAGAATGCCAGGGTGTCGGCTCAACAAATAACTGTCTGCGACAAACATCATACCATCATGACACACTTTTGCCAGTACATAGTGTAACTTGGGGAAAAAAAACATTCAAATATATTAAATATATATAGAGGCACACTGCTATTCAATTTTTCTCTTTAATGTTTATGACTTTTATGTCCACCAAGGCTGAATATATTTGATAAAAAAAGTGAAGACAGTTATATTGTGAAATAATATTACAATCTAAAATAAATGTTTTCTTTTTATCAATATTTTAACTAATTGTAACTTATTCCTATAACGCAAAGCTAAATTGTCAGCAGCCATTATTCCAGTCTCCAGTGTCACATGATCTTTCATAAATCATACTAATATACTGGTTCAGTGCTGAAGTTACATTTCTTATTATTTATTAATAACTGATTGCTATCAACGTTGCATTTATCCGAAACACACACACATATATATATAATGTATGTATTTATTTGCGACATTACAGTCTTCTCTGATTAATGCATTCTGAATAATTCTGAATAAATGTATTATTTTTTATACGCTTGTTAATAAAATTAAGAAACAAGTAGGAACTAAGGGAGGAAGGAAAAAAAATTCTAAAACTGAGGTTGTTTGTGTCGTTTGACTCTCTTCGCCTCTTGTTTCCAGAGTTGTGGCCTACATCAACTCCACACTGTGCCCTGTGTTGGCCTGCAGTCGACACAATGGCTATATTTGATGGCTGTAGACCTTGAATGTGGACAGCAGGGCCACACTAACAAGTGGTACTTTTGTGCAATCGAGACAGTGAGGAGAGGGGGTCAGTTGACAGACCTCACCCTCACCCTTATACAATAGACCCCGGGCCAGACAAGGTTACCCAGCTGTGTCCCAGCAACCCAAAAGCCAAGTTCAAAACATCTACTGTCCTGCTTTAAATATCTAAGCCATGCTTTTGTAGTGACCGCTGGTTAGCGGTTAAGACCGGCAGAGCTGCACATACACAGACGTCCACATAGACTCTGAGACGACCACAAGTTAAAGCACCACTGCGACTCTACAACTATCCCTTTCAAGTGGACTGTTCTTGTATACATAGATTCATATACAAACGTTTCACTGGGCTACTAGATGGTAAAATATTCCAACTATGTTTCACTCCAAACATACGATAATCGTTATCCTACAAAAGACATACAGCAGAAGTGCAGGGTGAGAGGAGAGTTGTGTGCTATCATGTTCAGACAAGAGCTTAAGCAAACAAACAGAGGATGCGGGTCAAACAGTGCAGCATCTGGCTAATGCCAATATGCTTGTTTACCTCTTTACTAATAAAAAGCTCTGATATTTACAAAGCTTATATGGACAAACTATATTAAAGATCACAGAACAAGACTGTGCACAGTTGATTTCAGCAAACCTGATAAATTCAGCATTACAATAGCTTAAAGCAAATACTAAATGTTTTAAAAGGTTTTATTTGATCAAGGATGCATTCAATTTGTAAAGATATTTAGAATAATGAAAATATTTATATTTCAGATAAATTGTGTTCTGAACTTTCTAGTCATCAAAAAAACTATTAAGGTTTCCACAAATCAACAACAACAATAATAATATGAAATCAGCATATTTGAGGGATTTATGAAGGATCATGTGACACTGAAGACTGGAGTAATGACTGCTGGAAACATAGCAATACATTATTAAATATATTAAATGCTATATATTCTTCTATATATTTATATTAATTAAAACCACTATATTATAAAATCATAATAAATACATTTTTTACATTGTAATAATACCTCACAGTGACTCTATTGTATTTTTGATCAAATAAATGCAGCATCAAAAGCATAGAAGACTTTCAAAAACACATACTTTAAAAGGTACTGTATATGCTAATTAATACACAAATTAAAACAAATCAACTATAATGTACAGTTATTATTTATGAATTGTAGTTAAAATAAAAACAATTTTCAGTTTCTGTGGCTATTGGGTTTGAACCAATCCAGTTCAGCCCAGGTCACCTAATGACTGAAGTCTGCAAAGAAATGACTGTGAATACAAGCCCGGCTTATACAAACAGAACGTTCAGCTGAAAATTTGCGAGGCTGGTTAGAGCTGGAAGAGAATTATGCAGTTATTGGCTGAGTAAAAGTTGTGATGGAGAGGGAACATACTGTAGTATGTGGGGATGCCGTCCTTACCAGCACTGGTGCCCGCGCCAGTGGAGAGATCAGTGCCCATCAGACCACCTAGCATGGGTAGAGAAAGACAGAAAGAGACAGATTTCAGTCACTTCATTGCAACTGACATCCACATCCTACCACAAACTCTTCCTTCTTAAAACTGTCAGGTCATTTATTCAACTCCCTCAAGCCACAGAGATCTTTCTCCCTCCCAGCGCGTTTAAGAGCGATGGAGACCGAAAGACAAATATAAGGTGACAGAGACATGCGTGTGTGTGTGCTTGTCTGAGAAGAACAAAACACTGTCCTTTTCCACCTCAGCACACTTTTTTTTTGAGGGGGAAGCGATGTGGCCGGCGGGGCTCGGCCGCGGTGTCCAAGAAAAATTACACATTTTTATTTTTAAGCATGCAGGGGAGCAAGTGTGGTCAGAGGCGTGCAGGCTGGGCCAAAACTCATATTTAGCTACGTGCTCCTGGAATTCAGAGCTGATTGCATCAGGAGAAAGCAGTTTTAATGACAGAGCTGTGGGTGAGAGACTCTAATGAAGCAAGACAACACAACGGCCAATGGGATCATGCTGTATGAACAACAAGGACAAATGGAGATAAATATAGAGGAATGCTGATTATTAAATTAAATATTAGCAATGGTTAATCATTTAGGTACATTTAAAAAAAAAAAAAAGTCAGAATGAAAAAGAATTAGTCATTTTAATATTTGTATTAGAAAATTAAATTTTTTTTATTGTAATTGTGTCTAAATCAATTAATATACTTGCAATAGGTCTACTTTAGCACAATATAATATACTTAAGTATATTAAGAATTACGTCTTTCATTGTACTTCACCACTACTTCTCTGCAATTAAAGTGCATTACAGTAAGTAGTTGTTCCAATTTAGCAGACTTTAAATATACCAGTTTAGGGCAACTGCACATACTATTAAGTACACAAGTATAAAAATGCATTTGCAGTATACTTAGCATGAAATAAATGTATTTCAAAAAATATGTAAGTATATTTAATTTTTAACTAGAGAAGTTATTATACTTTAATGAAACTTTTTTTTCCTCCTATACAAACTGTGTCCAATGTGTTTTTACCTGCACTAGGTGGTCTGTGTGTGACCCCGGGTGACATGCTGTTTCTCTGCAGGCCATGGTGGGCCAGTGGAAGCAGGTTATGATTGCCTGGGTATATCTGGTTATTCACGGGGATGGGCATCTCGTAGGTAGAAGAGGGCACAGCCTGTTTGGAGACAGAATAAACCAATAATATCATCAGTAATATAAAATATTAATGTAAAAAACAATAAAGTTAAACAAACTGAATGCAAAGGTGGAGTGAAAAAAAGGGGAAAAAAAAGACAGAAATTAGACATTTTGACAATTTTTTTCTTCTTCAATCCTTAGATTTTCTGGGAAATATTTGTGTCCATTTTCTCTGTTATCTACCATAAATGAACAAGCCGAGATGACTCTAAACTCTCTAAATCTCTGTAAATCCTCTTGTTCGCATCACTCCAAAAGACACAGGCTTAACCTTGAAGAGACTTCTTCCTCCTTCCTATTATGTTTTTAAGGACAAAATAGCCCCTAATTGAAGCCGTGTGTCCTAAGGGTCTGTAAGTGCTCATCTGGGAAAGCATCAACTGACAAGAACCGAAGAGGAGCCTCTCGCTCTTTCTCACTCTTTCATTCTTCATTAACTCACAAGGCCACAGCAATCATGGCTTGAGGCAGCCAAATATTTTCTCTCCGCAGTCAAGGTCTTGGTGGGCACAGCTTCACTTTTGTTAGGTGTTCATTTTTCCGTCTTTACCCTCGTGTTCTCTTCGGAGACCCCAAGGCCCTTTTAATAGCTTGACAAATATTAGTTTCATGCTTCAAGACTCTTTCTAATCTTATGAGAACTGATTATAAACTAAATTCTTATCTCACAAGCTGACAACAACAACCACTTATTGCACAATTTTTCTAGAGTCAAATATGTTATTAGATCACATTTAAAAAAATGATTGTTTAGTTCTTTACAAACAGAGGGATACTGCTTCAATAATATTGTACTCTAAGTAAATAGAATTAAATGTATTAAAACAAGAAAAAAACAAATAAGTAAATAAAATATATATATTAAAAAAAAGATTTATACACAAGTACAGTCAGTCCGAACAAAACATAAGGGAGTCTTTATCAGTTTTGTGCAGCTATGCTAGACTGCAGACTCTCTTGTGTCTCTATATGAAAAAGATTTCCACCTCTTTATGTGTATGTGAACCTTGGCATCTTCTGCATGGTGCCACTCTTCCTCTTTCTACTACTGTCCTCTCTAACTGGGAAAATACAACTCAGTCACTGTGACCATTATCTTCACTACCATCATTTACCACTCCACCCAACCCAACCTAATGTTTTCTAATCCTAACCAAGTGTTACTGGACAAAATGTTTAACCACACACAGTATTTTGCTTTGTTTTCTAACAAATATTTTAACACCCTCAAAATCATGCATCATGATAGATAGATAGATAGATAGATAGATAGAAAATGACACACATGAGTAGTTAGGAAAGCACATGCATTTTAAAGGTGTTCAAATGAATTAGTTTGAATCATCAGGCTGTAGGTTTAGACATGTAATAAAGAGTATCTATTTTTGAACACTAATCAGTGAAAGGCCACAAAAAACACTCTGGAGCTTAATATGACTGTATATTTACAGTAATCGTTATAGTGCTTCTTCTCGTTTTAGATGTGCAATTGTCTCCCATGCATCCAAAAGGCAGTGCCAGCATCATTACAAATGCTAGATTCACTACATCTGGTGAAATATGTATTATATGAGCTCTATATACAGTAGCTACGGTTAAATCAAGATTAGAATGAATCGCTTTGTTTCTTTAAATATGTTTGTTAGCTTGGCTAGCTTTTTCATAAAGCTGTTAGTTTTTCGCCTCTCCTCTCTGCACTGTACTTACAGGTATCTTCTGAGTCTTGATCATTAGATCAAACTCTTCGTTAATCTGTTTGTATTTCTCCTCCGTGCGTGGAGTGAGAGCGAGAGCAGACTCGAGCTCCAGGCTCTCACCGCCTTTGTTCTCCTTCTTGCTCAACGCCTGAAGGCCAGTGCGGGGCGAACAGTGAGCCAGAGCACACGGAGAGACAGAAAAAGAGAGAAAGAGAAGGAAGGGTGAGAGGGCTTGTCCGAGATGAAGGTACTTACACATATCCTCTGTCTGCTGATCATGTGCAGATCAATGTCGTCGATTTTACGGAACTTGTCCTCTGACTCTGGGCTGTGGCCCACCGAGTCATCTGCATCGGGGTCTGGGCTGTCACAGCCATTTAGACCCTTCTTTCTCAAGGTCTGTAAAAACAAGTTTGCATACAGTTCAAATACCAACCACCATATATATATCAGATATCAGGATAACGCTGAAGACTGAAAACTGAAAATTAAGCTTTGCCATCCCAGGAATTTATAAAAGTTTTAAAATATATTTTTAAAAAGAAAATGCTTATTTTAAATTGTAAAAAATAAATAAATAAATAATTCACAATATTAATGTTTATATTTTATAAAAGATGCCACTTGGTGAGCTTCAAAAACATCTTCCAACAATATTTTACCAAAATATTCTTTCATGGTTTTTTATTTTTTTATTTCTATATACCTTTATTCTCTCACCGACCTCAAACTGTTCAAAGGTAAAATAAAGGGTATATTTAATATAATATCATTACATTTTAAATGTATTCTCTTACCAGCCTAAACTTCTGAATGGTAAAGTATACATTTAATATACTAATGATTTAATTCCATAATTAATTAATTAATTAATTAATACTCAATTAATAAAAATATTACTCAAAACTCAAATTTCTTGTGCACAACAGTTTGAGAACACTAGTTCTAAATCTTTAAAAGGGTTGCTAATAAAGAAATTCAAGCTGAGTTTTTTATAGAATTTTTTTCATCTCTTGTTTGCTTTTAGAGGTCATGTTATTTACATTTACGTACTATAAAATAATCATAAATAGTCCTCATAAGCAATTTTTTACACATACAGGAAGGGCCAACCTAAAATGTAAACAATATTTAACCAGGTATCGGTACCAAAGAGATAAATGTTCCAAACGTGATTTGAGCAGAGAGGAACAGCCCTACCCCTCCTGACCACAGCACAGAGAGGCATATAGAGCTGGTCCAAAGAAATTAACAGACAGACACCCGAGTGACCCTAAAATGATACAAGGATTCTTTTGGTATAACCATTAAGAATACAAACCAAGAATGTGTGATGAACCTGAAAGGTTGTGCTATGCTTAGTATAACAGTAAAAAAGAGAATTGTGGGCTCTCCTGATATATTACAGCAGCAGTTTCTCTCTCTGCCACCTGATGGCCACCTTCTAGTAGGAATGAAATCATCCTCTCACAGTAGAGTCAGTATATAAGTTAGTGTCCGCCAACTGGGAAATATCACTTTAAAAATAATACTTAAAAAAAGAAAACGGACACATCTTAAATGACTAATAATTTAATATAAGCTACTGTGCTAATTGAATGTAGTTGAAGCTTCTACAATCCTAGATGATGTGAAATTAGTAGAACATCTGTAAGGGACACCTTGTTTTTGTAGAACTTGGGGCGCATTGCCACATGCTGCACCGCAGACCCACAAAAAGTCTTCAACTGTCTCGTGTCATTATCTACACGAGGTTCTTAAGAAATCTGACGTCTCATCAAAGCGAGACGTTCCACTGGATCAACTGTCTTTAAGTGTGGCGTGGCAGGATATTAGCCACCAGCTAACATATGTGCAGCTCACACTCTCACACAGTCCTTCTCTGCCTTCATCTGCCTGTCTGCATCAATCATACCATAATTAATTTACTCTGCTGACACGAGGGCTTGATGAAGACGGGTTTCTCATCCTCTTTTCTTTGCTATGACATGCTTCTATTAGGTGTTGAGGGATTGTGTGGAGAGCGCAATGTGTGATGAGAGGTTTTTTTTCATATCCTTTTATACATACTGAGCTGATCAAATGCTTTGAAGACGAGTCCCTGCATGGTTGTTTTGTGAGATTGAAACAGAAAATGAGTAAAAGTTGAGATATGGTGTCTCAGTCATTAAAAAAGATAGTAAACAACTTAATAATGGTATGTATAAATACATAAGTGCATGAACATGTAAATAAAACAAAGATTCCTGGAGTGTGTTTTACATGGAAATACTAGTTTTTCTTCACGTTTACTTCAGTTTGTTACTTTGCCGTTGCTTTGTGATTGTTTGTGAAATTGACGAGTGATTTCTGAGTTCAAATAAAATTGGTTACTTTATTTTTTGCCTCAAATGATAGGTTGCCCCCCCCTAGAATGCAGGTACTGCCTTGGCAACGGGGCGGAGGGAAGATTACGGTGTAGAGCGGCGGTCGTCGATCTGAGGCAGCGGAGTGCGAAGAGGCAGAGTAGACTGTAGTGTGCTGATGGGAGGGCATGCTGGCCGAGTGAACGCTCAAGCAGGGATATGCAGTTTAAGACCCAGCATGCAGCCACTGTGAACCCCCTAAAGGTCCAATACTATGCCACTCATTCCAGATATGTGCACCTGTGAGAGTATCCACACCTGTCACCAGCCCTCTCTCTCTCACACACACACACACATATGCATATTCTTCTGTAGGGAGATAGAGTTAGCCAATCACAGCATGTATGATGAAGATGGCCATAAATGGCTAAACAAACACCCATTTCTCAGAGAAAAAGAGAAATACTCAGATGTTGCTCTTTCATAGCTCAGGAGGTTATCAGTTTTACATATTTGAAGCACCATATTTTTCTCAATAATATTAATCATCACAACCGACTGTGTGCCATCTCGGCAAATATGATAATATTTTTGATTACCATGGTCTTGTTCTTAGTAGAAGTATTTGATTATTTGAACATAATTTGTTCTCATTTCTGAGAAAAAATTACTTTAATCAATCAATAATCTAATTTAAAAATGTATAAATGATATTAACAATGAATAAATGTTATTTCTATATTAAAACAGGTGAAAATAAATAAATAAATGGTTTAATAATAAATTGTACATTTCAAAACAAAACTAAATGAACACTAACTTCTCTATTCTTTTTCTAGTTTTTCTATTCCTTTTTTCTTTTTTTTACTAATTATACAATTAACAAAAAAAAAAAAAAAAGATCTGTAGCTTGCTCTGTTCTGTTTTTATCCTGTTCTATCCATTTTTATTTATTACATAATTGAAAAATTCCTTGCAATGACACGTTAAGCCAACAGAGATGTGTTATATGCTTTTTTGTGGATTTTGATTGCTTCCATTGTCCTTATTTGTGAGTAACTTTGGATAAAAGCATCTGCTAAATGTAAAATAAAATTCAATAAAATGTTAATGTAATATTTAACAATTTGTTTAACTCTTGGAAAGCTTGGAATCTTTCAATATCAGCTAATGACAACAAGATCCATTTGCTCCACATCAGGTTACAAGGGTCTGCTTCCAAGAAGTAAGAGATTTAAGCAAAAGTCTCTATTTGAACTCCATTTAATGACGTTGCTTTCTAGGAGAAACAATTGAGATTTTGAAGAGACCCCATTAGTAACTTTTCTTTCCTTTTGAGTTTTATAATGACTCACTCATAATCACTCCTGTTTCTGAAGAGAGGCAATACACGCAGCCAATGCAATTGATTTCCCAGGAAGCAACATCAACATTAATGCTTCCAGTTTGCCGATCTAAAAATAAGATACAGTAGACAACAAATACCCTGTACTTGGACCAAACAGCGAGAACATTCTAACGTCTTAATAGCTCCGCAAGATGAAAGCTGTGCGATCGCCCTTTCAAAACATTATCGATGAGGAGTAATCAATCTAACAAAGTGGAAAATGGCCAGGCGGGGGTGAGGAGCCTTGATAAAAAGCTAAAAAGCACAGAGATAGTCAATAAAGAGCTGTGAAGGGATGAGTGGCCGGAGGCTTCTGAGAATCAAGAATCAGTGGAGACAAGGAAGGGAAAAGAGTGGTAAGGAATGTCTCCTTCAATGGTATGCTCCTAATTAAACTCCTTCATACTTCTCATCTCTCCTGGCTCCTTCTGTCAGACCTCCTCTCCGGGCTGAAGCCTAAATAATGGACTGATATCAACTATGGTCTTGCAATTCCAGCTGTAATCAAGCCAGAGAAACTCTAGCTCGAGTAGCCAAAGATGATTCCCAACTGTCTTCACTACTGATCATTTTACTCTGGCCTCTTTTTAAAATCTGAACAGTGTCCAGTGCTCATTTAGACATCTAGTTAAAACCAGGCCAGATTGATGAGGGAGTCTGACCCAGACAGACCTCATGGTTTATTTTCAAGAGGATTTCGGTTGTGGAATAGAGTTGATAGGTATGCAGCAAGGTCCAGAGAAAGTCCCACATTCAATATAATCTGCTTTTCGAGACCAGGAGATATGAGGAGGTTTATTTATATGATCTAACAACAAATAAAAAAATCTAACAGCTTCTTCATGTTCTTTCTTTAATTCAAGTTGTCTTCTGTGAAGTTTATTTTTCCATTTCATAGTTACGTTGTCTTCAATTGGTAACAAATCTCAACAATATACTTTTTTTGTGATTGTGCCAGCTGAACCAATATGCACTTAAGCAACCTCTGTGCTAAAATATTAATATTAATAATGTATAGAGCGTGTTAATGTAAATTGTAAATGTAGCAACTCGGAAACTAGGTGAAGTAAAATAAACTCTTGATTCTCTCGATTTGTGCTTACGTGAAAGTACAGTAATTCAGATGGTAAATGTAAAAGGCATTGCTTAAGAAGACTCGTGATTAAGAATCACAATATAATCTTTAAAAACCACTATCGTGAATTCCTATTTCTATTGGTGGAAGGTCACTTGTTACTCTCTTTCCCCTTTAAACCATTTTTGTGCACCTATCAGACAAAACCAAGGAACTTAACGCTAACAATCAAACTTTGCGCTGTAACTTTGAGGTCCAAGTGGAACATTTGCATTCGTTTTCATTAGCTCACGTTAGCGGTTCACAAAAAAAGACATCATTTCACACAGAGGTCTATTTTGGCAGCTCAGTGACTCTCCTTGTTCAGCACATGTACAAGTGGTTTTTTTCCCTCCCACTTCTTTCTCTCTTACACAAATCCAAAATAAAGTTACTAACTCCAAGGTGGTCCCATTAGGCCAACAGAGATGACATCATGCACCTCAGCAGTCATGCCTCCACCATGTGTGCGCTGCGAACGAGTTGCAGTTGATTACCGAGTCGTACACCCTTTTTGCTTCAGCAGAGTGGATGGAGGTCAGGGAAGCTCGGTGACAGACGCGCACACGATCCAAAAGCGCTCTGCAGATGACCTAACTAAGAACTCTGTGCTTTGATATGGTACATTTGGGGGGGGGGACCGCAGAGTCTCCTGCTCCCATTGAACACACAAGCACCAAACTTTAGGGAGAAAACCAGTCTGTCTTGACCTTATTGGAAGCATATGGCTGGAGAGAAGGCAGGGAAGCCTCCGTTTCATTAAGTGTGGTTTGAACATGCTACAACTGTGTAGCGAGACACGAATGCAGATGACAAGGGACGTGGCCTCCATATGTGCCTGTTTGTGTTTGTATCTGTGCAGTATAATGGTAGTGTGAGGTGGTGCATCACAGAAGACCATCCATCTTTGAACTAACCCATCAGGCTCTTTAGCTGTCGGAAGCGGGCAACTCTTAACTCCTAAAAACCAGATACTTTACTATAATTTGCTTGCTTTGAGCCCTCCCCCCTCTACGCTGTAATCAAGCATCAAAGAGAAAAACTATAGGCTTGCCATTCCACGGGTTAAATGAATAATAGGAGTCATATCAGATTTTTTCCCCCTCATAAGACCAACATATAATGTTAACAAAAATGCT
This sequence comes from Enteromius anoplus, assembly GCA_032359395.1. Taxonomy (NCBI): domain Eukaryota; kingdom Metazoa; phylum Chordata; class Actinopteri; order Cypriniformes; family Cyprinidae; genus Enteromius; species Enteromius anoplus. The sequence goes on from JAUMHG010000038.1 coordinate 13,211,006, forward strand.
TGCACTTATGGAATCTGGAAATATATCGCTGTAATGTATATATAAAAATACTGTATGGGGTCAAAAATAATAATAAATCTTTCTTTAGCAGCAAATTAGAATATTAGAATGAATTCTGGTGAATCGTGTGACGAGATGTTTAGATATGAAAAGAATGAACAAGCTGTTTTTGCAGCTTTGTTTCAGCAAATTAGCTTTTTTTTTTTTTTCAAAAGTTTTCAGTTCTAACAGTTCTAATATGTTTTCCTGACACAATGAACTCTTTTTATCTCAACCGATCAAGGAAAATTTGATTTCTCATGATTACAGTAAGTAATGGGTAAGTAATATCATACCTTGGGCATCTAATTACATCCTGGAATGGATGAACACAGGGAAAGACCAAATCCACTTAAAATTGTCTATATTTAGGCATTTCTAAAATTAAATGTATTCCCGATATAAAGGCCTAAAGTGGAGTAGTAGTCGACAGAGAGAAACAGTTGTTACTCAGAGAAACATTATAATAAACACTAGGTGAAAAGGGTATGTCTGTGTCTTTATTTACTACCTTTTCAATAATGTGATACTCTGCCGTGCCATGTTTTTTAGATTCTGATACATGACTGTAAAGCATGTCATCTCATATTCTCTCTCCATGGCTGTTAGCAAAACAGACAGACAAGTCATTCATATGACCTAATGGAGCATCCCATACATGCACACAATGACACTCAGTCAAGCTAAATAAAGGGGTGCTTATATCATGGCCATCTTTCCATTTGAAACATGCTGGTTATGTCTTTATGTCTTATTTTATTTCTAGACAGACAGAAGGACACCTTTCATACACACACACACACACACACATTGAAAGCGCTGTGATTCTTTTTTTGGATGCAGTGAGCTGCGAACACACTTGCATGCACACACACACACACACACACACACAGACATCAGTTATCAGCCTTTGTCTTTAGGGGTTCTTATCATGCAGCTGCATTACAGGAAGGGGCAGAGGGTTTTGAGGAACAATGTGCAGGCACCTGACCTCTCTGGCATGACCTTGCGTTTCCACACCCTTCAGGCCCTGTGGGAGGGGACACTGCCATCTACACCCACATACAGAAATAGATCGCTCATTTTCCACTGACAGTATGAGGGACAGGCAGAGAGGACAGCCTTGTTACTCGTATCGTAAACACAGATTTAACATTAGTTACCTCTTCGCAAATTTATTTTTTTACTTGTAAATATGGTGACATTGGAGTGTATTCCTTCTAAAACTATTTACATTTTTATTTCTAATTCTTATAATTATTCTGCATGTAGCTTTATTATACCATATTATTATTATTTTAACAGAGAAACAGGAATATGTTTGTAACAGAGAGACTGGAATATTTGTTACACAGCAGTGACGTTTATTAAAAATAAATGGTAAAAGTTGTTAATTAGGTTTATTTCAATAGTATCAGGTAACTGCATTCATGGACTAATAATAACTTAAATTAAGTTGTTGTTTTTTTAATAATAATAGTTAACACATTATTGTCTTACCAAACAAGCTTAATCAAAATAAATATGGTAACACTTTAGAATAGGCTATACTTGTTAACTATTAACTATGACTTTTCCCTCATTAAATTCTTAATTTGCTGCTTATTAATAGTTAGTAAGGTAATATTTAAGTTTAGGTATTAATATGTACTTTATTTGCATTAATAAATGCATTAATAAATGGCTAATCTAGTAATATGAATGCTGAAAGCAACTAATAGGTGTAACAGTAAAATAAGGCGTTAACATAAATATTTAGGGAACCTAAAAATTAGATTGAATTTAAACCTAAAATCATTCACATAAAATAAAATCTACAATCTACTATTAAGTTGGATATGCGCATGTGTGCACTGTTCTTTGTAAGATGGAAGCACTGGAAAAGTCATTCAAATCTGTTACACTGACTATAAAAGCCCTTTAGAGTCTTTATAAATAAATAAATAATAACAGCTTTTATCCGCTGGATCAAATGTTTAGTGGCACCCCCAGGTCTGGCGGTGGAGGGGGGACGCAATCCAAGGGCAGCGGTTCACTAAAGGCCTCCACACAAGCTGTTGAATGAATAGAGCCTTGCTTACTCACCCTGCCTCTCCACGCCTATTCTTCTCCATTCGCTTTGCCAGCGCAATAAGCCAAGTGCTAAATTTAGCAACAGAGCACACTATTTTTAGACCGCTACCATTTTTTGAGACATTTATTAGGGGAAGGATACTAAAAAAAACTCATGCATGAACACACATACACACATCCACATCACACACACTCGCACAAACAGAGGGAGGAAGGGGGAGAGGGAGGGGGCTCCTAATTTGGACACATCTGAAATGCACTCGTTTTTAAAGTGTTGCCATAGATGCTTTGCAGCTGTTTCCAATCAGAGGAAAGTGTAGAGAAAACACGAGAGATTTCGGCCGAGTAAAGGGGAAAACGCAAAAGAGAGGCAAAACAAACGCTCTCGGTTCTCCTCGCTGACGTCCAGCAGCAATATGGCAGAAGTTCAAAAAGTTGTTCCGAGGCTGTCGGGTCAAACTGCTCTGGACTGCTGCTGCTCCTCACCGAATGAGTGATGAGATCTGCTTTGAAGGCTGAGGAGACGTCTCACGCACGTGTCACATTTTACAGTTATTTTTCAACATGTCAAGAATGTGGAGAAATTTCAATCTGGGTTGTTATGAAATGATTCTTTGTTATGAAAGAAATTCAGGTAACACTTTATAATAACTACACACTATGAATGATTAGTAAGCATTTATTTCATCCTTTATAAACCATTGTTCCAA
>JAUMHG010000038.1:13232246-13244586 GCA_032359395.1 Enteromius anoplus
CAAATGACAGGAGCACACGAGGGAGACTGAATGAAAACAAAAACACAGATCACACGGACATGGAATGCCTGGGGGGCCTGACACCCAGAGATTCTGTACATGCATACGATAAGAACTCCACACATCTCTCATCCAGGCTGTCGTTTGTTAAAGACAGGTGGCGTTGAAAGGCAGTATAATTTAACTGGCTATCTGTTGGAACAATATTCATTTCAGGAGCACCTATGATGCCCTTAAATGCTGTCTACAGAGGCAGTGCTAGGTTTTGGAACAGAGAAATTGTGTTTTAATGGGGGTACTTGATGAAGGAACGTGTCATGGCTGTGTCATTTCTCTTGGTCACAAAATGGAGTCTGATTGTGTATGTGTGTGCGCACACATGGGGGTGGGTGGTGGAAGAAAGACAGAGAGAGAGAGAAGGAAAGAGAGAGAGGCTGTCACCCTGCCAGTCTGGGGACTGGGGACAGACATGCATCATTAGGTTCACAATGACAAGGTGTTATTACAGTATTTTTCATGTCCTCACACTGTCAGTGCAAACCTACACACAAGAAGACTCAAACCCAACTCACTCAGCATTACTTTCAAACAAATCTACTCAGACCTCCACACTGATTCTGACTGAGAGTGAAACAATACCATGTCTTACATGAGAAAAATCACACTTGAAAGAAAACAAACACACAACCAACAGCACAGCTCACTTTCCTTTTTGAAGTACTCCACCTCCAGATTGAACCCGTACTATGTAACCTCTGTATGCATTATTTCTATAAAAATGTTTTCATATGTTTCTACCAGTCTATTTTATGTACAGTGGGGACACTAGTGAAAATGCTTTTTTGGATAAATCTTTTTTTTCTTTTCTTCTTCTAACATACATACTATTAATGAAATATTAATTTATTTACAGTTTATATTATTTATATTTATTATCAATTATATTAGTATCTTATATTAGCATATGAAATGATCCAAATGGCAGTAATGGCTTAAGTGACAGTATACTAAAATTAATTTCAATAAATGCTGTTCTTATGTTTTTTGTTTGTTTGTTTGTTTTTTTTAATTTACCAAATAATCTTCAGCTGAAGATTTAGCTTTGCCATTACAGGAATAAATTACATAAATATATAAAAATACAGAAAAATATTTTTTTCAAGCTGCAAAAATATTTCACAATATTTACTGTAATTTAGTTCAATTAAATGCAGTTTTGTTAAACATAAAAAAAAAAGAACAAAAAAAGAAAAGCAATACACTTAACTTGTACTAATATTGATGCACTGATTATATTTTAATTGTACTATGCTTAATGCATATTAAATGTTTAATTCTGGAACTTTAAGTATGTGGTGTCCTTTAAGATATTCTCAAAAGCAATTTTAAGCAAATTGCAATATGTTAATATATTTAATTGTGTTAAAATGTATCTTCAGTGTAATTTAACTGCACAAGCTTAACACATTTAACACATTAAAATACACTTTTATACATCTTGAACTGCAGTTACAATATATTCTAGAATATAGAGCATGCAGCAAAAAAGGGATGGTAACCATCTCAGCCACATATGGCAGTTATCAAATTATCAGATTGTGCCACACATGTTTGAGTTTGTTTGAAATTGAGTACACAAACAAGTTAATAAATAGGGATTTTAAGCATATCTTTGAAAAAAAAAAGTATGATGCACTGCACTATACTGTGTTGAAATGCTTTTGGAAAGTACCATGAAATATTAGCTATAGTTAATGTAATAGTTATAGTATTTAAAAGTACAAGTAATTTTATCTTTACGGTATTACAATACGGCTATTTAAGTATACTTTAAGTACAAGCAAGTAAACAATTAAAACCCAACAACATACAGTACTGATGTTAAGTGTGCCTATTACTAAGTTATAGCTGACAAAATTCTAGTTCTAAACATTGATACAATGAATGCACTTGGATATTACATATACTTAATATAAATAATTAATATACTTTATAAAATATATTGAAAATCGTTGTTGTGTCTTACTGAAACGCAAGCTGAAGCACATGCTCATTACATAAATATTTTTTTTCGCAGTAGGTCAACATATGGGTTTACAAAAAAATAAGATACATACAGTTCTAGTTAAGAGTAAAATTTGTACGCTTAGTAGTAAGCATATATTCGTTACCAAGAATTTCAAGTACATTTTTGAAACCCCTACCTATTTTTAACCTGGGGAATTTCTTTCTTATTTAACACCATAACTCTTCTTTTTTTTAACCATTCTCTTTTTCTATTTCTGTTCTTTTTTCTAAATATTAAAACTTTGTTTATAATAAACCTGATTATTCGAAGGTAAAAAAAAAAAAACAGTGGTCTCAGAGTTCTGGACATGACTGACACGCATACTGTACTATAACACCTCAGCAGCAGTCTACAGATATGCCACAAACTCATGTCCACAGGTATTCCGTTATATTTTCTGATGCCTTTTGGACAGGCTGCATCCCAGGAGAGCTCTTGTCAGACGTAGTATAGCAAGAGAGAGCGATGGATAGTGAGAGACAGATACAAGTTGAGAAGAGACCACACGCTCACGACTGTCCCTTTCTCCTTGCAGTCTGCTAGTCAAGGATCAGATGACTGATAAAGACACATATCCCACAGCAGAAGGTGGAGACAATCACTGCTGACTAACAGACCCGGTCAATTAGCCCCATGCCAGGACGATAAGAGTACCGTAATGAGCCTTTCATATCAGCGGTGAGACTGGACCCGTCCCCTGTGTGACAGAGAGACTTGCACTCCACTGCCTCCATTTGATAACAAAGCTTTCCTCTGTCAAATGATACATAGTTCAGTCCGTGCTCTTATCTTTTGACCGAGACATCACCGTCCTTTTTACTCATTCTGATCTGATTGTAAAAGATTGCGGTAACACAACCAGCTTTCTCTGTCTCTTGGCCTATTAACAAGACAATATCTGAATATCTGTGCTTAAGAAAACAACACGATTCCTTAAATATTGTGCAAAATAACCCTGGTTCCACTGGCAAAACATTCTGTAATATTTTCTAACTAAACTCTTTTAAGTATTATAATTTTTCTCCTGTACCATAGAGACAGATACTTAGCCTCCAAAAAAGAAAGAGAAAGAGAGAGAGAGAGAGAAAAAAACATCTTCCACCCACTCGAAGTGTTCCCACTTTGTGGCAGTTATTAGGAGCTAATATAATTGCAATGTTGCAATATGCTGATCCAATTACAGGATCTACATTAGCAATTAACTTCTGGCTAAAAATAACAATAATGCCAATTACATGCATAAATAATCATATAATCAGCATATTCTGTCACCAGACAATTATTGTGATTACCCCTCAGTTTATGGAATGCTTCGCCAGAGGGATGTGTACACAAAGCCATTCTCATTTCCCCTTGCTTTCTTATAAATTACCAATTTCATTTCGTGCTCGCAAATGAAAAATCAACACACTTAAACATCCTCGAAAATGAACATTCGTGGCTATAAGTACTGCTAATGGAATAGGACATTTACTGTACGATTTAGACTTTCAGAAAAGCTTAACCATAAGACACGGCGACACTTTCTTTGTCTTTTGAAAGTTGGACAGGGCCAACTTCTTTTACTTTTTCGATCCAGACTAAGATCATTTGGATGAATAAAAAATCTGTCTTATTGCAGTTGTGGAAATGGACTTTAAACGTCCTTCAGTTTTATGTTGCTGTCTGGGCCTAGAGAGCTGGCTTTTGTTCAATGTCCGGTTCCCTGGGGTTGAGAGAAGGTCTTTGACTTCTTCTGCTGGCAGAAAAACAGAGCACAGCTTGCAGGGAAAGCCCAGCGCTGGTGGTCTGAGACGGTATCTCGCAGTGAACGAGTATTCTGTATGTTAGGCTGACATGCAGAAGACAGGATCGCTGTCGGCTGCGGGGCAGACTGACTAACAGTTATTTGGCAGAAGTACCTTGTTCGCCACTTGGTCTGAAACAATACACTTACCTATTGTATATAGCACGGATATTCTGATTAGGCTAAAATATATATATGTACAGTATACCTGCATTATGAGGTGGTAATCTCTTCATCATCTACAAGTGTGTTTACACATTTGTTTCCAAGGAAGCAAATGTGGTAACCAGTTTCTTTTTGTTATGTAGATTAAATCCCTGGATTTGGTCATTTAAAATTATTACACCCTAAGCACTCTGTAATGCTCCACAATGATCCAAATAGCACAATATTTTCAATGAGTAGTATGTGCAACCAAGGTTACCAAGCCTGTGGCTTAAGCACAACTGCACTTTTCCAACACGTTCTTTATCATTCATCAGTCAAGCTTCCAGTATTTCTGTTTTGTAGAGGGCGCTACACTGTGTGTATGTTACAACAATAATTAAACAGGGTTATTATCTTTGGCTAAAATTCAAAACAAAACTATCAAAATTATTGCCTTATTTTAAATGAAGCTACATTAAAATAAAGCAGAACAGAAACTGAAACAAAATAAAAGTAAAACTAATTGGGAAAAAAATACACATATATATTAATACGGGGAAAAAAAATTAAAATGGCAAAATAACTACCAAAAATGTATAATAAAATGAGAATGAATAATTAAAAATATGATAAATAAATAAATACGAATGAAACTGAATTAGTATATAAAAATGTTAAAATAAAACTGCAACATGTGCACTGTGTATTTGAAAGTGAAGACTATTCTGAAGGGAGTTTAGATACAGTTTTATTTAAAATCATAAAAAAAGTAAAATAAAGCTAGTTAGTCATTAATTAATTAATTAATTAGTCATTTAATTTTTTTATAAATATTAAATTATACCATTATTATGGTGCATCAGAATAAAAATGAATACATAAAAATGTAACTTGCTTCCTAGCAAACCAAAGCAACCAATGTAAGCTTCTGTAAGGATCAGGCTCAAAACAAATAAACTAAAAGAAACTAACATGCCTTCGTGTTGTTTCGCCTTCCAAGAAGGCTAAATGTGGCTGCAATTGGACAGAATGGCACTCGGTTTCAGTAGGAGGTCTAGTACTGAGCATTCATGTGAAAGGGGTGAGATGGGTTTGTGTGGCAGAGAGTTGGGTGAGAGCGGCCTGAGCTGGTTCCACTGCGCATCAACAGAGATTGCAGCCAGCTTCTGGGAACACTTTCTTTATAACAGCTAAAGCTCTGCGCTCGTGTGTAATGCCTCTGTAAATAGTGTTAAAGAGAAAGGAGAGGCTAGCGACCATTTTTGGCCAAGGCATCTCTCAGCTTCTCACTGACATATGCTGTCTGCTTAGGACATACTATTAGTCACAAGGGGGAAAGTTATAAATATGACCCAGAACAAACAGTTGAGGTCTAAAAGTTCTGAAGACTGCAGCACAGGGTCAGGTTGCATAATGGGATAATAGCAGGTATAGGGAGACCTCTTTATTTATCCATAATAATATTAGACTGGATAAACTCTAATGAGCTCCTGCTGTCCATCTAAGTGAGTGACAAGCATGACAGCTGTAATGTATATTTTTATTGGTACAGTTGCTGCCATGTGTATTTGATTAATATCTATTGTTATAAAAAAGGAACATGATGAACCTAATGGCTGCTCTTTGTGAGCTGCAAATGTAAAGCAGCCCAGTAGAGTTAAAAAAGAAGAAATAATCTGCTTTAGCGTTCAAACAATGACAAAAAAGCAATCTTTAATGTCTACAGGGCATTTCTTGTGACCACCAAGACGAAGATTACTTCAATCTCTTTATATGCAGCCAATTACAATGCACCCGTCCTGCTCAGCTGCCACAAATGCTTTTTATAAAAACGAAACCTTCAGAAGTGTCCACAAGAATTGAAGGAATTTACCATCCACACAAAACCTGTGGATTTGTTGCAGTTCATATAATTTTGGTTTTGGCCCTGGAATTGCAAGCGTGCACTTCAAATGAGATGCTTTCGTGCAAAGTGCAGCGTGTTGTGCATTGTGGACGAGTCTGGAGTAATTGAGGTCATTTGATACGCACCATTTGGGGGTTGTTTTAACATGAGTCGAATGAACTCTTGCCATACCTCCTTCAATGCGCTTAAATATACTGCATATTTGAATCAATGGTGGAATATTGTCTCTAGTCAGGTATTTAGAAATGCATTTCTGTACTGCATGTTTGAAATACGGACAACATCTAAAATGTCTTCATTTATTTAATACATAGAACCTATAACCCAACTCAAAAAAAAAAAAGAGTATTTCTGTTTCAATACAAACAAAGTTTAACTGACAGTAAAAGTTTACCTTTTCTTTTTTTAAATAAAATTAAATAAAACAAGCCTAAATGCAACAAAATTACCCCAAGACGACAGGAAAAAGTAGTAAAAAACTGAAATCAAGGCAATGAAAATAAGTTGCAACACAACGGAAACAAGACGCAACATAATGAAATTAAAATTTGTCCTATGCACTGTGTTGGCGCTAATCTACTATACATACATCAGTTATCAATGTCTGTGCATTCATATACAAATGTGTTCTATAAGTAGCCAATACTTAATGCACTTAATGGCTCGTTTTCCAACAAGGTTGTCCCAGTTTCTTCTCTCTTGCCAACATGACACTTTGTTTTTGTCAGCATCCCCAATATTTTGCAGAATTATATTACAGCTTGAATACACACAAAGTTTTTTAAGAGATTGTCCACTACTACTAAAGAAGTTCCTAAGTTACATGCAGTCACAAAGGTCCTTGTGCAAATACATTAAGATCATTCTCAGAGTAGACAACTACAACAACTAGCCAACCAACCACAAGATTGCACCCAGTCTGAAAACCAGTAAGTCCCATAGGAACATCCATGACTTACTGGTTCCCAGACTATAGAAACCCAGGAGAGAGGCACTCCACCCAAGCATGGTCTTGGTGGAGATGGTGGCACATGGCCAGAATCTAGTTCCAAAGAGAAGCGCACGAGACATGATTTGGCACAAGTTGTTCTGAACACAGAATGTTCCCCTAAATGCTATTTATGTTTGCTCAGTCATACATGTCTGTAGATATACTGTGAGGATGATGAATGTACAGGCTATTACAGAATGAACTGCCTGCGGATGAATCATTGTCCGGTATATATAATATAATATTCGGTAACATAAAGTCTTGAATGGATGAGTGGCATGTCAAGTCCACAGAAATTAGTCTTCTTCAGGTTGGCCTCGATAAAAACTCTGAGGTCTAAGGTCTTGGCTCATTAACTGAGAAAACAAAATGTCAGAGGTGGTCAAACAATGTGATTAATTTGCCTGAGGAAGAAAATTGGTTGCAAATGAACAAAATATGTCATTTCCGACCTCTTGGACAGGGAGCGAGAACACATAATAAGGCAGGTCTAATTACTGTGCCGAGGTGAGGACCTCAACTCAAGCCCTTATCACAGTTTTAAATCCACCCTATAAAAAGGGCTTGCTGGTTGTCAGATTAGACGGTGTAACATTCCTTGAATTCTGAGTAAATTAATCAGAAAGCATTTAACAAAACATCCAAGGCGCTTTCATAATGATCTTGAACACACTGTGAGCACAGAGCTAGGTAAAAAGGTATAAAACCCTGAACTGCTGTAGTAAAGACTTAGCTTAAATTTTGCCAGAAATCCGATATGATGCCGCGAGCAGGATTTTGTTGAATGGTGTGACCATTGAATTGTATTAATCTGGCCACATAAACTACAACTTGTAAAATAAAGTATTTCGTAGAAAGCCGGGTGGTGTGAGGGTCTGACACCAGTTGGCAGTACCGTCAACGTCTGGCCACAGCTATGCCTCTTTCTAGTCGTCTGCTTTTATGTGGCAGCCCTGCAGCCGCCCACATTCCATAGTGTCCAAACATGTTAACCAAACATGAATCACCAATCTGATGCCGCCACCCAATCCAGTAAAATCTTTATAGTTTCACTTGCTGCCACACCAACCACCTGTGCAGACATCAGCATGTGATTTCCAGTTGATATCAACATATTTACCATTCAAACATAAACCCAGTTCTCCAGTTACTGATTATTGAGAATAATCAGTAGTTTCTAATTAAATAATTCCCCTCATGTTGTTGCAAACCGTAAGATCTTTGTTCATCTTCAGAATACAAATGTAGATGTTTTTTGGAAAAGGACAATGGAATTTCCACACAATGGAAAGGAAGTGACATGTGGCCAGGTATGGTTTCCTATACTAGGAATTTATGGGAATTTAACCCATCCAAGTGCACACACACACAGCAGTGAGAAGTGAACAACCACTCACACACACCGTGAACACACACCCGGAGCAGTGGGCAGCCATTGCTTTGGCGCCCCGGGGAGGAATAGGGGGAACAGAGCCTTGCTCAAGGGTCTCACCTCAGTCATGTAATTGAAGGTGGTCCCTGCCTGGGACTCGAACCCACAACCTTTGGGTTACAAAACCAACTCTCTATCCATTAGGCCACGACTGCCCTCACTACTGTTTCTGGGTACGTCTTAATTAGTGTTTCTCGAATACGAAGAAAGGTCTTACGGGTTTGAAATGGAACAACATGGAGCAATTAATGACAGATTTTTCATTCTTTGAATAAACTATGCCTTTAATGGATAGTTTACCACAAAACATAAGTTTTGTAATCATATACTCAACCTCAAGTTGTTACAAATCTGCATTCATTTATTTCTTTTGTTGAACACAAGAGAAGACATTTTTTTTTTGCTAGACATCTTGCTTTGTGTTCAGCAGAATAAAGAAATTCATGCAGGTCTGGAACAACTCGAGGATGAGTAAATATTTTTATTTATTTAATATAATTTTTGGGTGCGCTATCCCTTTAGGTCTTGTGTTATTGTTATTAGACTTGGATGAATGCAATTTCTAATAAGTTATAGTGTTCTGTATTTTGACTCTGGAAGCATTTTCACACATTTTTTTCACCCTTAATTAAGGGTATAACCAATGATGGCTACGGACAGGACCTGCTGGGTACTTAGGAAGGATCCTAATTGAATCTGACAATAATTTTCACATCACTCCCAAGCTCTGTCTCCAATGCTATTAGTGACATTTCTGCGCTAATGGTTGCTATGGCAGCATGAGCAATGCTCATTAATGACCTCAGCTGTAGTAATATTCAGTACAATCTTTTCTTTTTCTTTATTTCCTGCTTCTTTTGACCCGTACTTCTGATGTGAAGATGTACGAGCACTTACGAGATACAACATTAATGGACTGCTCTCAAGAAAGGTGGGGGAAAGTTGTGATGTTTCCGGTTGTAATTAGCATTGGAAAACTGTCCGGAGGGGCATGAAAGAAAATCATTAAACAATTTGTGGTATAAAAGGGTTTTCTATCACAAAAGAATCAAATTCAGGATGGAAGCTACTCCTATACAAAGTCTTGTGCTTTGATCACACTCTAAAGTTCAGAGTGTGGGGGTATGATCAACATTTATTTAGTGACTTAAAGGCATAAAAATTGAAGATAGAAAATGGTTGCTAATTGTCATCTTTATTATGAAATATCCTCAAATGGACAGCTGCTCTTTTAAAAGGCCTATTCTTACCAGCTAGTTTTGCACAATTGTGCAAAAATGATAGGACAAACAAATGTCTGTTGTGGATGAGGCAGTGTTTTGAATGTGGTCAAGCTTTGTTTAACGAGCTTCCTGAGAAGCTCATTTTCCTCAGGACAGAACGCTCCTGGAATTGAAGCAAATAACATTTCAATGGCCTGTAAACAACAGGGTACGCGGCCAGATTCACATCTGATTTGTGGAGCACTTCCTGGCGAGTCAGCCAAGAGGACGGCCGTGTGGTGGCTCTAGCTGGGTCGAGCGCTGAGCAGCTGGACCGTGGCAGATCTTTTCACACACCCACACAACACACACACAGTAGCCACGAACTAAAACACACAAACCCCACCCCAGACAGCTTGGAGAGACTTCAAACTACAGTCCCACAGGGCCAAAACAAATGGTACAGTTCCATCACAGTAGCCCATGTAACCGATATGAACTGGCTGACAGCGATGATAAGTGAATCCTGATTAAAAACACACAAAGTTGTTGTACAAGACGAAGTGGACTGTTTTAGTGGTGCTTTTCACTGATTCAGAGAGAAACCTGCTCATGTTTACAATTCATAAAGTTCCTGAGAGCACTAAATATGACATGTATTATGATCATGTCAGATTTACTATAAATGTTAAATCAATTATAAGGAAATGTCTGATAAATTTTCATGAGGCCTTTGTCTTTTTCTGTTATCTGTATTTGTTACACTGTTTAGGTTCTTTATTAGCATCAGTGGTTCCAAAGAAACCTTTATGTAAACTTTTCATTCCACACAAGCTTCTTTAAAAGGAAAAATATTCTTTAGATTATTAAAATGTTCACTAAAAGGTACTTTGGGGAACCAAAACTGGTTCTTCTATGGCATTGCTGTGAAAACCCACTTTTGGTAGCTTTATTTTTAAGATCGTAGGCACATTCTGACAAAATCTTAATATAGCTGAACTTCTTTTAGATAATTGAATAAAAAAGAAATACAAATCAAAATAATTTGTACTTCAAATATTCAGGTTTTAGAGTAATCAAACATGGGTTGCACAGTTCAGTTTTTTCAAAAGCCTACCACTTCTTAAACTGAAAGAAAAAAAACCCTGTTTCTATTCAAAACAATTAATTGCTTTTTATATTTATGTTTTAAGTAAATAATAATAGTTTTGGAGATTTTCAAAAGATGTTTGCATAAAGCAAAAAGTCATTCTGCTGTATTGCAATATGAATTCACTTTCTTAAACTGGGATTTAATTCACTTAACTTCTGTTACCGAGAGTGATGGAAGAATGACAGTTGGTTTATTGCTGCATTTGGTAAAACATCTCTTTGCTTCTGTCTGGCTTTATTGAGGTTGGAGAGCTGTTCGGCCGCTCGGAGATGGGAAGCTGCCAGTAATGGACAGTTGCAGATGCCAAATTGGGGAAGTGAAAGTGCTGGTACCCCCTCCTCTCTCTCTCTCTCCCTCATTTTTCTCAACCATTACAATAAAGGCCTAAGAACCACAAACCCTCACACTGAATGTACATGAACACACACACCCACGTTAACCTCAAGAAATCTCAAACCATTACCCCACATTTTAAGCTACTTCAGTTCAAAGGTTTGGGACCTTTTTATTGTTTTTTTTTATTTATTATTATTATTGCTTTTTGCTCGCCAAGGCTGCATTTCTTTGCAGTGAAGTAAAACAGTCATATTGTGAAATATTATTACAATTCAAAATAACCAAATATTTTCTATTTTAGGCAAAGCTGAATTTTAAGCAGCCATTACTATCACATTATCCTACAGAAATCAATCTAATACACATGCACATGTACGCAAAATATCCAACAATTCATGACCCATGTTGTAAATACTGTACATGCGCTATTGTTGATGTTTCATATATGCAAAAATATTTCAACTAAAATTCAAATACACATCCGCACAAAGTCAACTATCTATAGGACTTAAAACAATAAGAATTAGGAAAGATGCATGCAGCATCTAGTTGATGCTATCCTTTATTTTATTTTCCTCTTTATTTGCTTCCTGCACCTAACAATCACATACCTATTAAACTATTAAACTAGCAGGTTGTTTTCTCCAGGCAGTGTAATCATTGGTATATTGTTGCTGATGTCATTGCTGTCTTTTGAGTTTAAGTGCCTCGGAAATACATTGATATGTATTTGCAATAGATTATTGCTTGCATATCTCACGACACACACTAACAAAATGCTTGGGCACTGATTTGTCATAGACAGTTCGGCCAGAAATGAAAATTTTGTCATTTCAGCCATGTACACTTAGAAGAGATTGAACCTTTGGAGATCAAAAAAGAACTTTAAAGTGCAAATTTGAACTTCTAGCTATCAAAAAGGTTCAAAGTTGAACTTAAAGGTTCTATAATGATCCACTGGTTATTTGGTAGTTATTTTTAGAACCTTTGTTGTGGTAAAAGTTTCATATTAGAACCTAGCATAGTAAAGGCTCTTTCATGAACTTCCCTGTACTGTAAAGACTAGACTAAGTACAGTTAGAACACTACACTTACTAATTCACACACTCAGTATTAAAACTGAATCAAGAGTAAATTAATTCATTCAGTTACTAAGTCGGTTTAACTGAATGTTTAGGCCTTGAGTTAACAGTTTTTCATCTGTGCCCCATGACTACCTTGCATATTTCTTAATTGCACAATAACGAAGAGGTTATGAATATAACCAAGGTTCTTTGAGGGAACGAACACTGCGTCGGAGGACGCTAGGGGAACGCCTT
>JAUMHG010000038.1:13244686-13296332 GCA_032359395.1 Enteromius anoplus
TGTTCATTTAAGTGATTGAAGTGAATGTTTTTTATATATACTGTATATATATATATATATATATATATATATATATGTGTGTGTGTGTGTGTGTGTGTGTGTATATAGATATATTATTAATTTATTTTTAATTAAATGAATGTGTATGATAGAAATGCATTGTGTGGATTTATTTAAGTTTGTTGGTTTGTTTGTATTAAATATTTATGAATTAAACAGTCTATGGATAATTATGGTGTTCTGTCTATATATTGAAATTGGATCAGTAATATATAAAAACAATAAAAACAATAATAACATAAACAGTAATAATAATATTAATGACAATGTTATTGCTATCTAGAAAAAGGTTCAGAAAGGAACCCATGAGGGTCACTACTGCACCTTTAAGTAAAGTTTCCAATTAGAACCTTTTAAAAAAGGTTAAAAAATGTACTTTTAGGGTTCACCCACAGTTGCAATCTCCAGGAACCTCAAAAGGTTCATTTTTTTAACCTTTTCCTCTAAGAGTGTTTCACTTTCGTTATTCTGTGGGCCATGAAAAAACATTTTTAATTATTGTTTCCACACTTTTTTTAGCTCATACAATTTAAGTCAACCAGGGCCAGTACTGTTTTTGATTGCAACCGTGTGAATGTGAATGAAATATTAACAAAATCGTTATTTTATTTGTTTAATTACAACAGAGCTGGCCTTACAGTATGATTTCTTCGTCCTACTCCTTTAGGGACTTCTGTTTAGGGGAAGTGATACAGGAAGTCTGGATCCTAAGGAGGCGGCATTGAATGAATGACAGAGAGATCGTCTCTTTCTGCAAAAGTTGTCTTTCAAATGTCTGTAGAGTAGTAAAAAAAACCCCAATGTGTTGTCACTGATGATGATGGCAATAAAACCTGCACTTGCGGACTCGTCGGAAATACGGGGAAGTGTCTTGCAAAATCTTTTGACCGCTGGGCGCTGCATCCAAGGGGATTTCCATCTGAGCTTCTGCAAATATTACAGAACACTATTTTTAGAGACGTAACAATTATTCTGAAAACAGGAATATGCTTCTACGGTATTTCTTGCCTTACTATTCTGAGAACTTGATTAAATATTTTGTACAGACGCACACATATACGAGCCCCATTAATAAATAACTCCTACATTGATAGGAAGCTTTATCTCAACGCAAATTGACCTAATGCTGTATTTTGTTCTACTCTAGTTATAGAGTAAACAGTAACCCGTCTCTCTCCTTCAGAATAAAACGTGGGGTGTGAACTTTCCCTGACAGAATGAGGGCAGGGAGACATCCAGGGAATTAAGGTGTTGCTCAAGCACAATTATATAATTATACATTTCCTTTGTTGTTGCCATATTAGACAAAATTTACCAACAATTGCTGTAAATGAGGCCTGTCTTTGAAGTTATCAGACAATTACACACACAACATAAAAGTAGGATTTCAAGAAATGGAGACTGAAGCCTTTGTTTAAAGATTACATCTTGTCACTACAGAAGCAGGGATTTGACTGTGCCGAACAAATGTGTGTTCCTTTCTCTCCAGTATGATATAAACATCAGAGCTGTGAAAGTTCTGCTGGAATTCATTTAGTCAGAAATAGGTTTGATGAACTGCAGCGCCGTCAGAACGCCAATAGATCCTTATCTAAAATGATGCCATAGAGAAGTGGAGGGAAAACTCACACTGAAATGGTACTTAAACACTCATTTTGTTGAGACATGCACCAATAAACTTCCAAAGTGTGGAAAAAATTGTGTGTAATTGCGAGGCAAAGCAAACCCATTGAATTCACAACTGTGAAATATGGGGTATATGGGGTGAATATAAGGAAATGCGTGTTTCGAATGCTGTATGTCAATTTCGTGGGACCATACGGAGAAGGTGGATTTGGTTTCATTTTTTCTCACACAAACAGCTAATGTTGATGTGAGTGGGTGTCTATCAGCACAAAGGCACATATGGGCATTCATTCCTGAAACTCGTTTTGTGATGTGCAATGATAATTGAATGTACTGTACTGTGGACAATAATAGTTATGCTCGGTCGACATTATTGTGGCATAACCAAAACAATTATTTGCTAACACTAGCAAATAATAGGCAACACTTTTATTTATTCCCTCAATAAATGTGTAATTTGCTGCTTATTAATAGTTAGTAAGGAAGTTGTTAAGTTTAGGTATTGGGTAGGATTAGGGATGTAGAATACGGCATTCATATTTGCTTAATTAGCACTAATAAATGGATAATATTCTAGTAATATGCGTGCAAATAAGTGCAAGTGTAAAATAAGGAGTTACCAATAATTTATCCTTTTACACATTCTATACAATAATATTTTTTATGCAAAAATAAACAAATACAAATTTCTTAATTAATTAAGTATGAATCTGATCTTTCAACTTTGATCTGTGAAAATATCCTATTTTAAAAATTATGATTTAAACTGCTTTTCATCTTTTCGCTTTTCACATATTATGATTCGTCTGAAAAATTATCAGAAGTGTTTTTAAGCTTCACATTTCTAAATGCTTAAATACTTCAGAATTGGCCCCATTAACTTCTTCATATTTACTATGAATTCTGTCGATAAAAGGGGAATAACACATAGTTTCACCCAATCTCATGATAACCTTGAGAACATATAGAGTACTACTTCATATCCTTCATATCTCCAAAAATTCTTTAGTTTTAACAAATTTATTAAAGAAAGATACGCCCTTACGATTCTCGCTGGATAAAAGCAGAGCTCCTGGAGGTGTGCCGTGTGGGCGGAGCTAAAGAATGACAAGCACTTACGGCGATTACCAACAAAACATAGACATTTGATGCTGTTTCACTTACCGTCTGCAGTTCTGAGAGTTCTGAGATTTTTTATAGCCGGGACCCCTCCATCTTTCAGCATCAAGCAATGTGCAAATCCAGCGTTGAACTGGGCCTTTCGAAACTCTGTTGCTGCCCCGGAAAAATAAAGGGCATCCACAATTCACGTAACAATGGGTTCTTTTGGAAAGCTTAACAAGGTTATCTTTCCCTTACAACCTAAAACGTACTTCTTTGGAAACATAGGTCTACTTCCTGTGTGAGTCCCGTGCAGTGCAGCCGAATGAAGCACGTTGGTGAGCGCAATCTTGCTCTTTCTCTGGTCTATGTCTGCGCGTGCTTCCGAGCGAAATGCACATAGGTCTATCCTTCGACTACTGTACGTTATGAAGAACTACGATCGAAAAAACTCTGCAAAACACGTACAAACCGAAAAGTAAGGTTTTTGCCACATAAATACTCAGTTATATGTCCAAACAGTCTTTTGAAACTTTTTCTATGTGTAGCTTGAGAATCCAGTGTAAACAACTTAGACAACTTAACTTCAATTGAACCCTGAATAGTACTTTATCTAATTCTCTGATGGAGGTCAGGTCTACATGCAAACTTGATTTTGAGGAATTTAAGCTACAGCAAATATTAATGCAAATATTAAATTATGTCTATGAATGCTTCATTTAGCATGTTGGCTTATTATTAGGCTTTGACAAGCATCCGAATGACCTGTACTGATTAATACAGCTGCTTAAAAGTGTGCTGAAATGCCTTCAATTTACTCTAGTGGCTAATTTCTACCTTGCAAGTATTTAAACACTATGTGTGTGTGTGTGTGTGTGTGCACCACAGTCTGAAAATACTACCTGAATCGGCAAATCTGGGGTCCTTATATCAAACAAACTCTTTTTATCTCCAAGGAACCTCAGAAGGTAGCTATCTGCAACCCACGGAGTGCAGGTCTTATTATTTCTGTTTCATTATAGTGAGCAAATTAAATATCAGGGCCAGAAACAGGAGTCGTGTAGTCTTTTAATTATGTCTAATAAATCTAACTCCCTAATTGCCCCTGGGGAAAAGAAGGACTGCTGGGTAATGGAGGGGCCTGGAATGGCACTTTGCTATTTGTTATTCTACCTTTCTAGATTAAGCCGACAGACAAAAAGTGGGTGATTGTCAAGGAGCACACCGTGTTTGTTTATGTCCTTGTAGCTGGAGGGGACTACCATTCTAACGAACATCGAGAAAACGCATTCTAATTGGATGTGTTTACTTAATACTGGAGCGTGAGGCTATTGCTGTGGATTGCGCAGTTGAGAGAGGTTTGTGTATTTTTTTTCTGTTTGAAAATAAGTTAAGCAACTCTTCATTAAGGGCATATCCACATCTGCTCTATTAATGTGGAAGCTGCTGTTAATAGTTCTTGATGCTCACATGGGTATTAACAGACAAAGACACTGAGTAGAGATAATTATGTTGCGGTAAAGATTACCGTCGTTCTGTCGTCTTCAATATATGTCACTGTGAAGTGAATAATCAGTTGTTTGCTGAGTGACTTCTGCTTAGTTTCAGTACACATCTGATGTCTGAAGTCTTTAATGTTTTTAACTAAAGCGGACAGGCATGTTCAACTCGAAAGTAAGTTCACCCAAAAATGAAAATTCTGTCATTAGTTAATCACCCTCATGTCGTTCCAAACCCATAAGACCTTGATTCTTCTTTGGAACACAAATTAAGAACCCTCCACAGACAGCAATGCAACGGAAAATATCCCAGATCCAGCAAGGCAGTAGAAACATTTTTAAACAGTCCATGGGATCATTTCAGTTGTGTTGCTGTCTATGGAGGATCAGATGGCTCTGATTATACCAAAAAATATTTTAATTTGTGTTTCGAAGATGAAGGTCTTATAGGTTTGGAACGACATGAGGGTGAGTAATGAAGGATTTTTTTTTTTTTGTAACAACATGAACTTCTCAACAAATACATGTTCTTTGTTCAGACAGACTTTTCAGTGGCAGATTTGAGGGGTTATATTGAACTTCCTTTCCATTATATCACAGACCACAAATTAGTCAAACTAAGTTCCTTGTCTCAAAATCTGTCTGATGGGTGTCACTGTGCACTCTAGGTTTTGACTCACAGCACCATTGGTCTGTGTTTGTGTGTGTAAATTCAGACGTGATAAACCTGAGGCCTTCGCTGGTGGCTAGAGCTGGGGGCTGCTTACTCACTGGTGTCAATGAATCACAATGACTGTATAAGTGGAGTGGTGTTAGGTTGGAAAAAAGCAGGATGGTTTGTGGTAAGTCAACTTGAACAGAATGTTTTTAAGGGGCCGGCTTAGAAAGACCAGATTTTTTTTTAACTATGCAACTGCCTGAAAGTGTACATTTTTAATAAAACTTTTAGATAAAACATTGTTTTTTGTTGTTGTTGTTGTTTTTTCCTTTTCTTGAGAAGTATCCTACTGATTCCAAGTTTTTGTCAAACAAAAAGTAAAAAAAAAAAAAAAAAAATTGCACATCATGAAAATCTGACTTTTTTTAATCTTTGAAGGTGCTAAAAGCAGGTCCCTGATGTTTCTACCAACTCAGAAAATGTGAAAAAAGAACAACACAGTAATTTTGTTTTGGTAAGCCTTTGTCTGCCAGCATGTGAAAAAAACTTTGTATATTACGCTGCATCACACAGATCTAATATAAACATGTAATTTCTTTCCCAGCTGAGTGTTTTTGCGACTCACGTAGGTTTATAAAATAAACTTATGTGTATTTCAAAGTTTAAGTGCAATAAGACATAAAAGAGAACTTAGATTAGTATCCCATGCCATGTGACAGCCGCTTTCTTTGCGCATGCTTCGGATGTGTGCACTCACTAGTTCAGTAATATATCACATATATCAAAAGTTTGAACTGATATGGTTTTAAAACGCATGCTTTCAGCAGTACAGACGTGATGACCAAAATCAAACAGCTATTTTTTCGTAAAGAACGACCTGTAAAGGCACAGCCCTATTTTAGAAAAGGGGGCAGGAAACAGCAGCTCAATTGCATTTAAAGAGACATGCATGAAAAAGGCATTTTTGCTTCCACTCAAAATAGCCATTTTTTTAATTATAGATTAATGTGATGTGTCGGGTATTTTGAGCTGAAGCTTCACAGACACAATCTGGAGACACCTGAGACTTATATTGCATATTTTAAAAAGACGTTTCAATCGAAAATGCATTAAAAAAGGGGGGAAATCTGTTTGATACTTCATAACTACACATTAAAAGAATGAAAAGTGAAAAAGTGAAAATTAAATAAATAAAACAAAACAACACAAAAAAGTCTGAATAGATTTTTTTAATAAACTACAAATGACTGAAGTTCAAAAAGATGTTTCCGACTAACTCTCAATACCACATGGGCACAACTTATTATAAGACCACTAAAGTTTGTAGACAAGAGCAAATAATGGTTCTGAGAAAGTAAACGCAATGGACTAATTATTTCCTCCGGAGCTAATTTTCTTTCAGGTTTCCCTAAAGCCATAAACAAATTTTTTATATATTAATTTCCTCCAAAAATCATGGGTCTTTCGGGCCTATTAACCAACTCAGTGGAGTCCAATGAGTGAAAATCTTTTTATGAAAACTGCAAACCCCTCATGGTCTAGCTTTCCCAATACCTTTGAGACTTCACAATAGAGAGATGAAACAAAGAGAGGAAGATAAAATTTGGAAAAGGTCCGCAGGGTCAGCTTTTCAAAAATGGAATGGACAGTAAACAGCACATTTCATTTTGCATTTGCCAGAAGGCACATTTCTAACGGTCGACAATTACTCAGAGGAATTAAAAAAATAACTGTATTTTTTAAACATGTCAGCACTTTTTATGGCATTAGTTCACAAAATTGTTTTACTTGCATAGCTTACATTAGGAAGATAGCTGACAATTAACGATGGCAACTACATTTTATAGTGTTGTGGATGTGCAGTTAACCAAACTTTTTCTTTATTGTGCTGCTTCTGTTAGGTGTATTATTTGTACTCAATAGATTATTTGAGCAGGTAAATGAATCATTCAAGAGCAATTAAGCAAGGGTCTCTTACGATCAAGAAGAGGCTGTACAGTACACGTATTATTTAAATAATACATAGAGTAGCCTCTTCTTCCTCATTCATATGGAAATCTATGTTTTGATCATGGTATAATGGCTCTTAACTGACTGATTGCAGACAACACTCAAACCAGCTGTTCTGTTGGTCATATGAAATAGATGTATAAATACAATGGTCTCACAATTTGAAGATGACAGGTGTCTCATTTAAGCCAGCTGAAAAGGTCTTCTCTGTATTCTTTATAAATCTAACCCAATCGAACCTAAAGGTGTGTTGTACTAAATGCTATTCCAGGTGCATTTCCCAAAAGCAACTATGGTCACAAGTTCCATTGTTACAATAGAGTTAAATTAAACTCACAGCCACAGTTAGCGAGTGACGCTTTTGGAAAATGCATAATGTTGGGGTCTCTAAACTTTGTTCTGGAGGGCTGGTGTTCAGCAGAGTTTAGCTCCAACCCTAATTAAAAACACCTGAACTAGCAAGAAAAGGTCTAACTAGGCATGCAAAAATCCTCCAGGCAGGTGTGTTGAAGTAAGCTGGAGCTAAACTGTGGATAAATTTGAAAACAGCGTTTTCATCTAAAAACACTCTGTGACAATGAGATGGAGTATGTACAAACTGATATTAATCTTTAATAGGGCTGTCAAAATTGAGAGCAAACAAAACAACTGCTGTACAATGCCGTCCCCCATCTCAGTTGAATTGGTCCCATGACTGGCTCATATGACTAAAATGCGTCAGCATTTTCGAAAGCCTCTGTTTTTCACAGTCCACACTGTGATGCCAAAATGTCGTTTTCAAATTTATCCACTTTGGAGAGCGTTTTCTAAAAGCTCTGTTTTCCTTGACCAAAAACGCAGTCTCAGTGCAGATGGAAGGCCAAAAAGGAGAGAAAAAGATGCGTTTTCAAACGAAAACTTATTAGTGTGGACATGGCCTGTAAAAAGCCCACCAGGACTTAAGTTGGAGACCCCTGTTCTAGAGCTTCAAGATTCTTTGTCACTACTCACTTTCACTGAATGTTAAACAACAACATCCTACCAAACATCCCCTCTTATATTTGGTATAAACTCAACATTTCCGTTTTTCCGGGACAAACAAACCAAAACGAATTAACACATAGAGGCCTTGTTAGGCACTTGATCTTTACTTTTCTTTATGATTTAGATTTTTGCTTGCTGCAATGCAAAAAAGTTGCTGGCGTTCTGTAACCTCTAATAAGTAAAAAAAAAAACAAGACAAACAAAAAAAAAACTGAACTGAAATAAACTGAAGATTTATATTCAGTCAAAGAAACAAACGGAAGTAGAAATCCCAGCAGGTAGCACACAACACCAGAACTCTGACAGCATGACCAAATTAAGTAACGTAACTATAGCTAACTGAATTTATAATTATATTTTAAAAATGAACTTTTTTTAAATCACATTATTACTTATTTTAATATTAAATTCAAGTTGTGCAAACTAATCACATAGCAAGTTTTTTTTATTTGTTTTTACAGCAACTAAATTAACAGACAAACTAATGATCTTAATGTGTACACTAAATCTGTACATACAGTACATGTTTTTATATTGTATATTGTACCTATACTCTAAAATAATTGCATGTAGTGTAATTTCTATAATTACATTGTTGACCCATCCCTTACAACTTAAATTGAACCACATCACCAAACCTGCCCCTAACCTTACCTCTATCCCACCTAAATAGCAGCAACAATTTATGGAGTTGCACTTTATTTTACAATACATGTACTTACATATACTTACAGTGTGCTTACATAAGAACGTTCTGTAATACCTAGTAACTACATGGGATAGGGTTAGGTTTAGTAGCTATTACCTTGTTATTGTAATTACTAAAATAAGTACACAGTATGGACATGAGGAACAGAGCTGTAAAATTAATATAATATATATAAAAAATTATAAGTATATTGCACTTATTTTTTGATGTAAGCAGGAATTAAGGCCACTTAATATAAAGGGATGATCTAGCATTCAAAAGTTTGGAGTCAGAAGGTTTTTTTTTATTCAGCAACAATGTATTCATCAAAGATGGTGGAACAAATGTATATGTGCAGTAAATAATTACATTTAAATGGTAGTGTATACATATGGAACAACAAAAAGGTGATTAGATGATGAGAGAATTGTAATTTTTTGTGAACTAATCTTAACAGCACACTTAAAGGGGGTTGTCAAACCTTACTCTGACTCTGCAGTGGTATCCTGATGGGTGTTACTGAGTTGCAGGTCGGTCTCAGGATCCCCCCGTACCTGTTAAAACAAACCAGCCCACTGCTCTACAGGCCTTTCAGCATCCAGAGCTCTGTGAACACTCAAAACATTCAGAGTCACTAAGCATGGCCCCGGCCGCACTCTTTAAACACTTGTTAAACTTACACTTTTTTCTGCAATGTCAACAGCTTCCAATCGCCCTGCAGAGAAGGTTCCTACTGCTCCGCAACACTGCTGCAAGATGAAAGGGGAAAGCAGGAGGGAGGAAAGGCCAGAATAGAAGCTGTCCCTCTGCTTGCTCTCTTCTCATGAAGGGCCTGATTGAGAGACGGATGACAAACCCAGCCAACCGTGCCAACCACCACGCCCCCGAGTGAGGCCAAAAGCCCCAAACTAGACAGCAGAGACCAGGGATCACAGTTACATTCCTATTACCTGTGAAGTTTTGGCAGCACCATGAACTCCAAATGGAAACGTTGGGCAAATAAAAGGGGCCAAAGCTGTCTGCACTCTCTCCCCGCAGATGGATGGTGAAAGGCAACTCAAGCGGGGCTTAGACAACCGTGGCCTCCAACCTTCTCTGGAAAGTGTAGTCTGAGGAGTTTCCATTGTTTTAGTGATGGTGGAAAGGAAGACCACCGGTGGAGGTGTCCATATGGATTATCATGAGCGCTCTTAGCCTCTGAGCTTCTGCAGGCGCCACAGCAAGGCATGGAACAACTCTCTTCAGCTAGTTGGCAGTGGTGCTGGAAAGCAAGGACAGAGACCAGCCAAACTGGACTTCCCAGGGATGATTGCATTGCCATTTTACTGCATCACAGAAAGCGTCTTTCCAGCTTAATTTCCACACAACGCTCTCACAACATACCAGCAATTTAACTGACCTTAAAAACAGGACTGACCAATCTCACTGTTGCAATTGCTACTATTTGCCAAATTATCATACAATTATCAGTACATTTTCTAATGCAGGTTTTTGCTAAATTACACTTATGATAAGGCATATAAAGTAGAGACACAACAAGAAAGATACAATCAGACTTGAGAAGTTTGTGCTCTAGATTATGTGTCAGCTTTCATTCACATGTGAACAGCTTTCATTCACATTCACATGTAACATTATCAAGAACAAATTAAGGAATGGGATGCGATTCGTGAAAGGAAAGTTTACTATATTCCTATAGAAATAATAATAATAAAAAAAAATATTTTTTTATTATATATATTAAATATATTTTATATTAAATATATTTTATTTACTGGTTTTTATTGCATGCATTATACATTTATTGAAGTAAAATGACGATTGTTTTCAGCCACCACGTTTTTCAATGTACAATCATTTGTATGGTGAGATAGGCGACATGCAAATATTTCATGAATCACGCGTGAACTCAAGATTCTGCTCTTGATTGTTCGACTGACAAATAAGGCCCATTGCATCTTGTGCCGCAACACGCAGTACCCTCAACTGAACTTAAATGACAGAATCTCTTTTGCCGAAGAAGACAGAGGAGGGCCTCCACTTACATAAACAACTGACAAATTGGCTTTGCACCTGTTTTTCCAGCCTTTAATTATGTTTTTCACCCTCCCTGGCATTACCAGAGATGAGCGTAATTCATTCCAGGACCTGCAATAATAAGGTGTTCCTAGCATATCGCCCCATTTCTGTGAATCGCAGCGGAAATAAGAGAAATGATTGTGGGGGGACAGGAGGAGCGAACTTAATAGAGGAAACCATTTCGACATTACAGTCATTTTAATGTACTTATGTCTGCCTAAAATCAGCCCTTGAGTGGCACACTGCTACAAGTCATAAAGTATTAGTCCTGTCAGCTCAGGCTTTGAGAGTTATTGACTGAACAGGTAGCTGCTCACTTAATGTCGCATAATGTTCTGCCCCAAGGAAAGTGTGACTAGTGAGCGAAAGGAACTTGTTTGATCTCACGAAAGCGAACGTCATAATTGTGTCAGTTAAAATAACAGCAGTCGGTTAAGAGTTCCATTTAACTGGGATTTTTTGTAAGGCTTTACCTCGATAGACAAGTGACATCATTTAAACCTTGCATTTGCACTTTCTGTTGGTCTAATAATATACATAACATTGTTGTAAGCTTGGCAGTAATGACAAATGGCAAAGACGGGGTTCTCAGGCGCTATTGTAAGTCACCGTAAACAGGACGGAGGTTGTTTTCCGGCTAGTCTCTGCCTTTTAATGCCTATTCAGCACCACATATTCATTTTATTTGTCAATTATGGGTTCAGAGACAGTGAAATGAAGCGCTTTGATGGCCTCATAAGCTTACTAGCCGCCCAAATTTGGCTTTGTTTCAACACAACCTTTGCCAATAACAAAGTAGAAGCCAATCAAAGCAAATAGCCCAGTGGATCTTTACCGTATAATTGGGATACATGTAATCATTAACCTTGGCGCAGAGCGAGGAAGTTAATGAATCAAATCAATACCTCTCTCTTCTGATCCATAATTATTTGAAAAGAGATGAAAAATTAAACAGGCCCGGCCTATGAGGTTATCAAGCCATGCAATTAGCTTGCCGGAGGGAGATTACGTTACCTAGATACCAACGGGAGAAGTGTAATTTCTCTTTCAGATGAGAGTTTTTTAATGAAGAGTGCAATTACCTAAATAGGTCAGCAGAAGACATGGAAACAGTTTTCATCCCTACCTGTGAGGGAGAGATTTAGAGAGATGGAAAGAGAGAAAATGAGGGGGGCTTTCCAGTGGATGGGTGTTGAAAAGCGTGCGCACACACACACACACACCTATCCCCAACTGTTTGGATCATATGTCTACAAGTGCTGCTCATTATCTACCCAGACACTGCGTATACACAACAACAACAACAATGATAAAATTCATTATCTAGCATATATTTATATGCAATAAACAAGTTCTGTATTTATTATGTCAGTGTGGCATGCATGTCTCTTAGAAGAATCAGAACAAAAGATTCTTCTGAATATTTTTGTTTACATTATATTTATTTTGTGATGTTTCCTTTATAATCAGCCAGAGGAGAGGTATTGCTTAAGGATGTTATGTTACAAAACATGACTATTTTTGAAACTAGATGCATTTTAAATGTGCTGTTTATTCGGAATTAGTTTTCTGAAAAAAATCACTTCTTTTTTTTTTCTCTGTGATATCTGCGATATCTGTTGCTAATTCCTCTCTCTGTCCACCTCAGTGTACAGTAACAGAGGAAGGGCATGAAGGTGTTGGGATTTCTGAAAGACCCGGCTCCTCTGGATATCTGCTTTGATTAGCTAGGAACACAAGCACTTGGTCTAAACTAGGTCAGACACACACAGGTACAGTAAGCTAGTGATGATGTCCTCTCTACATGTACTGTTCCAAAATAACAGACTCAGCACTCTGACATCACTGAGACAATCAGGCTGAGGTGAACTTGCAGACTTTTAATAAATGTGACATGAATTTTACACACATAAAGAAACAGATGATTAAGTAGTCAAGTATGACAGGAGAAGAATTGTGTGTGCATTCATGAATATTGTGCTACATCGTCTCATGGCATAAACATACCTGGGTGCACTTTTTAGTGAGACATGAAATACGTACCAATAAGTACATATCACTGCAGTTTCAAAACTAAGCAGTAAAACTGTGACACCTTTTATGCCTTTTTACACAAATTTCCATTAATAAAGCATGACTGTCGTGCAATTACATAAAGAATCATGTTATGACAATATTAATATGCTGGGAGATTTGAACGTAATAAAACATGCCAGGGTTCACATATTAAACCTGTGTTTTAGCGCCACTCCCCACATGGAAAGAATCTATATGAAGATTTATGCGCATATATGAAACCTATATGCAGTATATAAGCGCATATATGAAACCTATATGCAGTATATATGCACATATATGATGATATATACACGCATATATGAAACCTATTTGCAGTATATATGCACATATATGATAATATATATGCTGCATATATGCTTATATATGGCACATATAGGCAATATTGGCATATTGGTCTCCTGTATTGCTTCTTTTAATTTTTAATAATTTAAATTTAAAAGAAAAAGTCGTGTCCTAATGGATAGGGAGTTGGACTTGTAACCCAAAGGTTGGGGGTTCAAGTCCCAGATCCGGCAGGGATTGTAGGTGATGTAAATGAATAACCAGCTCTCTCTCCGCCTTCAATACCGTGACTGAGGTGAGGCACTTGGATGGGTTAAAAGTAATTTTTATATATTTTAATAATTTTACGAATATATAGGTAAACATATATGTGAACATATAGGTGCATATATGCACACATATATAAATTCATATATGTACATATAATATAGGAAAAACGCCAATTTTATATATGTCACATATATGTACGCATATTTTAATAATATATAGGTAAACATATAGCTGAACATATATGTGCATATATGTACATATAATATAGGAAAACGGCCAATTTTATATATGTCACATATATTAAAACCCAATATATATCAAAACCTATATTAAAACATATATGTGTATATAGGTTTTTTCCGTGTCAGTGGACATTTTTTCTTTGAAGATGCATCGAAACATGCAGTAAGGTACCTAAAATGAAGAAACAAATCATTGATTAATTGTTTTGTAGTAATAATAATAATAAAACAGCAAAATAGAAGGTTTTGCAAACTAACACAATGGAAGAAGCTACTGGAGAGCTTCCAGGTATCCAAAGGCTTTTGTTTATTATGGGTTTAAAACGGGGTCTTCAGAGTTGCAGAAGAAACATATGAGATCCTCAGAGAACTAAAAATTCTAAAAGAGACCAGTTTGATGATTTCAGGATCCTTAATTGTTCTCTTCATTTGAATTTTTCAGTGTGATACATCATGAACTGCATGCATTGTCACTGGCAATAATCCTCTGACTTTATATAAACAATTCCATTGAGGTGTACAGTAAGTGTAATTACATATTTAATATCATACATCAGCAGAATGATCACAGAACACTTACTCCATTACGTCTCCAGAAGACCAGTAGACTTCAAAAGGGATGGAGAAAACACAATCCAAGATTTCTTGGATAGAGTTAGATGAACTGTTGGCCAAGAGAATTACAGCCTACACAATGCATTGGTAATTGATCCCTGTATTTGGGGTTTTATAAGTAGTAGTTTTGGGGCCAGCTATAAATGTGAAGACAAATGTTAAGTGATGGGAGTATACACATGTGCTTTGATTATAGCTGTGTGGCACCTTTACTGTAAGCTATACTTCTGCCCTCTGAACCTAGTCAACCCAGCAAAAGAAAATCACTTGAGGTTGAACACGCTTCCTTTGAACTAGTATCTTTTGCTTGCTTCTGAACAGAGACTTAAAGTTGGATGCTGGTCGCCGCGTATTTTAAGTATGCCATCAATCATTTTCAGAAATTCCAGGCATGGCAAAATAAACATGTACTGCATGGAATGGAATCACAGCAATTACAAAACTAAATCCCCTATTTATTCAAGCTGAATTCTTTCACGTGTTTCCTCTGAATAAGAAATGGAAGAAATCATTTAAATTTCTTCAGGTTTATTATTCCTTATACAGTTCCAATTAAGTAACACACATCTTAGTTGCACTCAGCAGGTAACTAATGTTTTGCTAGTGAAATAGAGTGCAGGATTTAATGATACAAAGATCACGTCTATACTGGAGGGGGTGGTGTTTAAGAAATCACTATATGGGGTCTGTAGCCCTTTAAACAACACTCTAATAAAGATTTTTAGTTTCATTACAACAACGTTGATTATTTTTCCAAGCAGTTTGATTTAATAACAGTGTGTCTTATTGGTTTCATTGTCATGAAGTCTACCTACTCATATTTTTCTGTTCTGTGCTGTCTCCACACTTTACTCGGTTATCAATCTTTTATATTTTTTTTTCACAGGAGTGTTGGCATCTAACATCCACATGCCATATGAACTATGTGACCAACCAAATGTTCTCTGTTGCAGGTTTGCAGAATGACAGGTGCTTCAGAGTTTTCAAACGGCATGCCAGCGAGTGTTATTCCCCACACCAAACTTGGCAGCAACATCACGACAGCCTCTGAGCTGTGACTTCAGCAACAAGAGCACACAAAATGCGTCAAAGCAAAGCTTTTAACAGCGCTAGATTAGCATTTGGTTCTTCTTTGGTTTTAGCAGCGTGTCAAAGACAAGGAGATGCTCTGGGACCCTGAAGTCATTCTTCCTTTGTTATATGGATATTTTGGGTAGCAACATTTTTTTGGGGATCAAGAAAATATATGTATTATTCTGTTGTAATGAATGTACACCTGGAGTGAACTTAATACAGGAGTAATATGTGAACTGTCAATGGAGTAATCAATATAATATATTACCCATGTTGTTATTGTTAACTAAAACTGGGTCTAAAACTGAAGACACAGTAACATTTGGAAGGAAACATTTTAACATATTGTGAAATGTAAATAAATCAGGTAATAAGCAATCATTGTTTCTTCATTTTTTTTATCATTAAACATGTGCCTATCGTTGCCATATTGCCCACAGTAAAGCTTTTGCAACTTGATTGGCACTAGGGATGTCAATTTTCGATCATTTCCACAATCAATTGTCGTTTAAATTAACACTCAATTAATCGATTAATCGTTAACCTTACATTATATTGCAGAGGTATATCAAGGGCATGTGCAAATAGCTTGGATTCCTGCCAATCTGAGCGCATGCATTTAAATCAAGTCATACGTGTCTTCCGCTTGGATGGTTATGAATTTTATAATATATGATTTTTTTTCCCTCCAAATCCTCGATGTCTCTTTTCACATAATGTGATAAACTTTGTTACTATCACTTAAATTGTTCCTGCATTCAAGTTAAATCATGGGTTTTCATGGGAAAAGTTAATGATGCTGTGCTGTTTTTGCGTCGGCAACCCTGTCAAAGTGAAGTGCCCGGCAACAAAGTTAATTATTTTTGTGAAAGATTCAGCCCCTTCACGGTCACTCACAGCTGTTTGCGCATGAGCCACACGCACCCCAAAATGAAACTGATTGATCGACCATGATAGCTTTAATCGATTACATCTCTTATCGACAATAAATCGATCATTGATTAATCGTTAACATCCAGAAATTACATATTTGTTTAGTTGTTAAATGTTAATTCAAAGCTTAAATATAATTAGCAACACTAAATTAATGTGTTAAACTGGTGTCCTGGTTTATTCAAATAAATTAATTAATTAAAGAATGAAAGAAAATCTCAAATTCACAGACAGAATCCCTTCAGCACATATAGGTGTTGTGAAACTTCTGTTCATTGTACTGCACAAGACAGGCAGAGCTCTTAAAT
This sequence comes from Enteromius anoplus, assembly GCA_032359395.1. Taxonomy (NCBI): domain Eukaryota; kingdom Metazoa; phylum Chordata; class Actinopteri; order Cypriniformes; family Cyprinidae; genus Enteromius; species Enteromius anoplus. Next base: position 13,261,234 of record JAUMHG010000038.1, read on the forward strand.
GTACTCCTTTACTTTTGCCCCTCTTCATCACTTCCAGTCTCGCTGGCCTGTTAAGCTCCATTACAGACCCTAAGGGCCCTCCTGCACAGATGATTAAAGGAAAGACTGCCCCCTACAGAGGATCCAGGGCACTGCCCTTGGCTCCCTCCTCCCTCCTTCCCTCTCCCTGTGTGCCCTCACACTCTCCGTGCTGTTCTGACCCACCCTGTACCAAGGAACCAATGAGACATGACCAAGTTCCCTCTCTGAGGTAGCACCGCTGCAGGCTAGATTTCCTAGGAAGGCTGATTATCTTAAGAAAAAGAGAAAGAGAGAGAGTGAGAGAAACCGGCCTCGGCCTTCACATGTAACAAAGGCACAGCGAGCCAACCAAACAGTGTTTTGAGAGAAGCGATCCTGCACCTTGAGCTGATTTCATGGCTGGAGCAAAATTACATGGCGTTTGCCAAAGCGCAACTGCACTGCTTATTACCAAGGGATTCCTTCTGAACGCATCTCTTACAAAACTTGACAAACCATCTCCGCATTGATTTTTATCGGTCTGTTTGCCGCTTAAAGATGAGAAGGCTTTTGTTCGCTGCTGAACCCTACATGCCGTTTACCTTCCCTTCAGGGCATTTTCAGTGCGTTCCAGGCAGGGGATGAACTTGCGCGCTGATCTTTCTGGTGTGGAACGGCAAAAAAACTCTATAGTATGACAGAAGCGTTACAGAGCCAAAGGTGGAAGAAGTGCAAAGTTTATGTGGTATCAAACACCCTCAGCCATCAAAGAACGCGCTCTGTTGCGCGTTTGTGAAAGTTACAAAGCCATTTTCTCGAGATTCTTCCCTCCGTTTGTGCGTGTGTGCGCGTCTCTCGCGCCTTCTCCCTCAATCTCCCCACTCAGTCTGTGTAGGAGTTTTGTTCTGAGGACGGCGAGGTGGCTTGTCTTGTTTTGAAGTTTGTCAGTTTGCGCAAGAACATAGCAGCCTACTCTTTTGGCACCTCGACGCATGCTCTCACTTCTTTCCTCGCAAACATTTGCCGTGGGTGGGTTGCTTGGTTTTTTGCCTGCAATGATCTATCATTATAAGGTGTGTGAGCTCAGCGGCGAGTGTAAACTTGGTCTGCTCCGTCTGTCGCGCCACCGCCCCAGTCCCTGTTAGCTCAGCGATTTCAGAGTGGTCAGGCCGTCTTGCCACAATCGCACGCTGGCGCCACAATCATGTAGCCCAACTGCAACCCTTTGACTCGGTAATGAATACATACTGAAAATACACAAAACCACCTCGCTCAGCCCCGCTGCTACCCGGTACCAGAGAACTAACTGGACCATTCTGAGAGCGGGACCGCTGACCTGTTCGCCCTGGACCCGACTGGACCGTGTGGTCTTCGGCCTAACACTGCTGCACTCATGGAGAGGGGACTGACCGCTAACCCGAGGGGCTGTGTGATGCCATGCTCCGCGGCGATAATAAGGATGAGTGTTTATGGCGTGTGTCACTGTGTTTGAAGGTGTCCGCGTGTGTGCACACAAGCCACAGGTCATAAATACATTTGGTTAAAAACCTCTGCGGTTTCACTGACCACTGCTTTCCTAATTGTGAAAGAGCAGCTATCATTAGCCCAGTAATTTTCCATACGCTTCTTCTCTCTACACAGGTGCTCCAGCCTTCCTTTTCACCAAAACAGGTTGCAGTCTAATGTTGTTGATCAAATGATACATTAACTGCTCCATGTAGCAGTCTGCAAATAATATTCACCTTTGAATATAAGAATGTCTTACAAAAGCAATAAAATTTTGCACTAATTGTAGCATCAACCAAAACAGACGATTTTCTGTGTGCTTAAGATGTGATGCAATCAAATTGATAATTAAACACAACATATAAATAATAATAAAAAAAAAAACATAACAGTTTTACAGTCAAGAAGATAAAAACAACACACACATTTGAACATCTTTGTGTGGAATTAATAGATTGTTTTTATACTGACCAAACAATATTTTCTATTCACTAACCTAGACTTACACCTCAAAAGACAGAAATAAACACACACAGATATATATATATATATATATATATATATATATAAGCTGAAGCTTTTTTCCCTGTACCATTATTCAATTGACAGAAAGGGTCTCCTGTTAATTAGGTAATAGACAGTGTATAGTCAGGTGATCATTATGGCAAAACAAACAAAGACAGATTGATCAGGAACCTTTCCCAATCCTCATAAGAGGTTTCTATACAAAAAAAAATTTAGACTGCAGAACACCCTGATTAGAATCAAGTATTCCAGAGAGACATGCAATAAAAGTGATTAATGGCATAATCATAATTTTGTCTCAGGAGGGCTGTTGTGAACAGTTTCCTAACATGGCGAAGATCCTCTATCCATTTGTGAAACAAGCAACATTCTGTATGTACAGCAGTTAGCAGTTAACAACTCAAAAATTTGTCCAAATGTTGACACAGACAACCAGATCGGCCTATTTTTGGTATTTATAGCCGGTGTTTGGCAGCACTTGAAGGCAGCCCAGTACTCCTAATTGAATGTTGCTATTGTAGGAACACTAGTCATTGCTCGGAGATAGACATTTCACTTCTCACTGTTTTTCACTTTCAAATTCACAAATGTCCTTCTTTATAACGCCTGCCGACAAAAAGTAGCCTCATCATTTTTTGTTTTTCTTTTTTCCAAGGATCAGTTGCATTAAATAACGGCACTGAATCATACTGTAAATGAGAAACATGCAAGAATATGCCCTTGTACTAAGTTTCACTTTAATTAAATGAAATGTGATCTTTGTTCTGCAGGGAATTGAACATTCAGTATAACGTGTCTGTCAAATAGTAAATCAAAAGCACCTCTAGATTCTCCTTCTTACAGATTTACAGTGCATTATTTTTACCCTTTACCCAGCCAAATATATTCCCCAATATATGCAGGAAAATATTTCAATAAAAGAAGCAGAAAATGCATATTAATGAGAAATCAGAATCAACAACATTCAAATTCAAACTATACACATAAATCTGGTTGGCTTTGACTGTACACAATATTTAGTAAGTGATCAGAGCAGTTTGTTGAAAGTATTCAATATACAGCATCTACATCAGTTGCCATAGTAATGAGTTAACCAGAAGCACAAGAAACACGGACACACTAGAGTTGTTCTCAATGAAAAAAGAAAACTGAAAATTGTTCCCCCTTTTCACACCCTTTGCCACATAATAAAAGAGGTGTAGCTGAATTTACACATGCATCTACAGCAGGACCCTATGACTTCACACAGTGACTGACCGCTACCCAATCATGAGCATAAGTAACCCTGACAAACAACCCCTCACCCACATTTACAAGTATATGCCATTCTCTCATTTTACATGTCAGAGGACACTTGTTAACTTACATCACATCCTAAACGAAAAGAATAAATCATCTATGAATGAATGAATGTGGCATTTATAATGCACTTTATTGTGTATTGGTGTACACTCAATGTGCTTTACAATCATGTGAAGGGTCTTTCTTCAGCCATCACCTGTGCCTTCAAACGGTGAAGTTTTTGCAAAAATCATATTATAATCGGATTCAAAATCAGATAATGTGTTTTAGATTAGGTTAGTACAAACTGGTCTACAAATAACTAAATGGATACAATATATACTGTGTATATATATATATATATATATAATTTTTTTTTATTATTATTGTTTTTTTTTTAAACAAACAAAAGCAGAAGACATTCTCATTAAGCAAGGTCTCTTTCTCAAGCCTTCTGTATATGGATTGTGTTCAGTTTTCACAACACTCTTTTACCTTCTAGTCTCTTTTTTTCTCTCTCTCTCTCTTTCTCTCTGTCTGTGAGAGAGGTTGCCTTCACATCAGGGAACTCGTCAATTATTTTCTTCTGACGTGGCGGGTCCTCAGGGGAAAAGCAAGAAGGTCTTCTTGTTTGTGTGGAACCAGCGTTACGTTCATTCAAGTGACGATACTTTCCCGCTGTAATTCAAGTCAAGAAGACTTGCTGTTTCTTATCCCTGGCCTTCTTGTTGTCATTGCTCCTGTTCTTACAACACAAATCAAGAGCTGCTGAAGACAGGCATGTGTATGGTTGGATATGTATGTGTGTATCTGTGCGCATCTGTTTGCATGCTTGGGTTGGAGGTGTGTGATTCGTGTTTGATTTTTTTTTTTTTTTTTTTGCCTTTCTCATTCAACTCTGTACTCCCAAAGGGCAAAGCTTACTTTCCTACTCTGTGGAAAGATACAGTATGATCACGGATATGGAAAGAAAATACAAAAAACAATAACATAAAATAGCATTGAACATCTCTTGAAAAAATTACAATAATGATAATAACGGCAATATTTATAATAATGTTTGCATATCATTCATTTGGGCTCATATGTTCGAAAGCACTGTTTTTTTTTTTTTTTTTGGCGCTCATATTGTCTCAAACCACAGAGCACAAAAAGAAGAATCTACATCCAGCTCTTTTCGCAGACAATTGTAATTATTTAATTAATTATTAATGTATTGACATATTACTCCATATCTTATCAAAATCAGAATGTATAATTTGTATTTATTTTCTAATGCTTATTTCCAGAATCTGTAAATTTATATTACTACATCTATTGCTTCCTTAATCTTAAATTAGAAAGTAATAACACTGTTACACATAATCATAATCACATCTGAAAATGTATATTCTTTTTCATACTGTACATTAAAATGTTGTGATGACTAATTTAATCAGTAGCATTTAAAACCACTGGTAAAAGTTGTTTAAAAATGGGAATAACAAGGATTTTCTTAAATTTAGAATTACATATTTGGCTTCAGGAGACATCAAACTAAAGTTCATAAAGTTGTCCCATAGATCACTGTTAATGTATAAAGAATTTCATTCATATCAAGATTTTATCTGCATCCAAATCCTTTTTTTTTTTTTTTGCTTTAAGCATACACAGGATTTCTTCAGACTGAAGGAGCTGAATTGTGGCAGTGCAAATGCAAAGAGCATAAATAATAGATGGAGAGTGTGACACCTCAGCGGCCGGCGGTAATGAACGGCAGCTCCCGCAGGTGGCTCCGCTAACCCTTATCTCAGCTCTGACTCACCCAGCTGACTAATAAAGATGACACTTGACAGCTAACAAAGCTTGTCGAAATCCCTGCCATCCCCACAGAAGACATCCAGCTGAGAGCCTTACCCCCCTCCTCGCATCTGTCCGCTAGGCCTCGCTTCATTCCTTCGATGCGAAAAAAAAAACTAGAAAAGGAAAGACTTGTTTTCCAGTTTGTTGACCTTTGACCACCTAAACCGCTTGGTGTGCTGTCAAAACCCGGGAGTGCAGCTTTTACTATTTCCTTCACAGCTCAACAATTGACAGCTGTCATACTTGTTTGCATGCCAGGAGCTCCAGTAAGATTTTCCACAGGGGGAGGGCACCTCAGGGGACGCAGCCAGACCTCACGCCCACCACGGAGCAACCGGCGATGGGCACTCGACTGCTTACACTTCCTTACTGTGGGTAAACAATAAACATTGAAAAAAAATTAATAAGTCCGTTTTTAGGCTTGCCCCCATGCTACCCCCACACGCACCCGCTCAACCCCTCAGTCTGGCCTCTGAGAGCCTCACCACGGTCGGCCGTGAGGCCCAGGCCAGGCTCACCCGCCACAAAACCGCACTAGGGTGTGGTTTCAGCCTGGAACAGGAAGGCCATTTATTTCGAGTACATCTCTGCAGAGTGACTCATATGTTGACTGGAAAATGTTCCGTAACCATTCGGCTTTCAGTGCTATATCAGCTCAGGACCCATGACGCTTTACATGACACCTTCTACTCACCTGGTTACGCTTGCCCAAAACTGTCATCCTGCTCTCTGCAAAGCTTTTACTAGCCTCGGTCTCAGAAGGCACGCTCGTGGCCCGCCCACTGCGCTTGATGCATATTGCATACAAAACTAGAAATCACCAGCACCTAAGCTCCTAGTTTTGTACCTTCATATCTTTTAAAGATATTTAGAATTTTGGCTTAGACGGTAGCAACCGGTGACTGTGAGAGAATCTGTGGAAAATCACTATCCACACATTTACACTCGTTTCTTGGTGTTTTCTGCATAGTCATTTGCAGATATTATTTTGAGCCTGGCACTGCATTTAGATTTCTTTTTTTCTTCAACAGTCTATTATTGTGGTACAGTACTGTACAAACTGTATTTTCCTCTCTTTCCGTGACAGTCAGACGCTCTCTTTCTGTCAAAGTGGGCAGTTTTTTCCTGGAACGAGTAGCATGGCGAAACAAACTTTATACTACAAGAACAATTCCAACAACTGACTTTCCAGTCGGTGCAAAACAAAAAGTGGTATTAATGCATAAAAGCTTATGTGATTAATCAATGCAAAAGTTGTGATGAACCAGAAATAGAGACATACAGACATACCTACCCTAACGGTCTACTCTGAGAGATACCTGTAGTAGACATAGTTACAAATGAATGAGAATTAGTTGGCACGATATTGACATGTAGTTACAAAGTCCCTAATAGCTAGTAGAATGATTAAAATGGACAATCAAAATAAAGTGTAGCTGACTTTTTTAATACATCAGAGGGAAAACATACAGGTGGGACTGTGGGATGTGAATGTTTGCAGTCAATTTCAGAAGTTTAAGCAGCCTAAATGAAGAAAAATGTGGTAAATTACCTGAGAGAAGACAGTAATTTCCCTAGAAGACAGAGGCTTGAATTGTAAAAATTACAATTAAAAAAATAATAACAATAAATAAAAATTAAATTATACATATTAAAAAAGGCAAATACCATGCACTTGTAAAATTGATTTTTTTAAAATAGGATAAAATGTATTATTTTTTCATGGCAAGTTTAAATGTGTGTAACAACCTTCTGTCTTGTAATATGCACTTGGCATTACACTTTGCTTTACTGTCTCCAAGTACTGTGTACTGTATGTACATTTTTCACTGTGTTTTCCTGTCGTGGGCAAAAGTCTGGCACACACTAGCTCTTGAGATCAACAGACAAAAGGCCATAAATGAGACATGGAGCTTCACAGCTGGAACTTTCCAGATGGCAGGAGCAGTTCATAAAAAAGGGACAAGAGGCCCGTAAAAAGACTTCAAACATAAAACTCACCACCATAAAAACAGAGCAGAAAAACTTTAACAAGGCAGTTATTTATCTGCCTGGCAAGCAGACACAAGGGTGTCCACTTTAAGCCACAAAGCTTAAATTTATTTTTCCTCAATATAAAGTTATTGGTGGATGGAGACATTTTTACATAACTGTATTTCCTAATTTGGAGTACAGTTCTATTGTTATCGTGGTGCTAGTAATTAAGCCTGAGTTATATTAATACAAATGGTTGGGGACTCTAAGAGAAACATGACACAATGAGCTGATGAGGCATGACACATGTGTAGAGAGGGCTATTAAAGGAAAATCCTGGGTTCAAATCAAGTTAAGCTCAATCAACCGCACTTGTGGCATAGTGTTGATTAGACCGCACAAATTAATTTCCACTTGCAGAAGCAAAAAATCATTGTTACAAATCGAGGCCATTATTGTAAACTTAATGTAAAAATATAAAACAAATTGTGAACTAAATAAAACTTAAATCAAATATAAATATTAGATAGCACAATTAGATGGAAAAGTATAAACTGGTAATAAGCTAAAACTGAACTAAATCTAAAAAAGGAAAGAAATAAACAGTTTACAGTGGTAATATAGAAATTGACTAAAAAGGACTTGTCTTTTAGTTTTTATATATTTTAAGTTTTCTAAACTACATTTTTTTTAGGTCATCAGCATTATGCAACAAAGATTGTTGACTGAGCTTAACTTAATTTAACCTGAATCCAGAATCAGGTCAATTTAAATTTTGTCATTATATGTACGTTATTAAACTTTGATGTTAATTTACAGGGCTTTACAGCATCGAGATATAATATCATACATGTATGAATGAATTCATTTCCCCTGTGGAAATGGCACCAGCCGCCGTCTTTGATGAATTAGCATTTCATTGTCTGTCTCTCTCTCTCTCTTTGTCGTTAGGGTGGGAGGGTGATGCAGTGTGGAGGAAACCAACTCAGCTGCGGACAGGCCCTGCTCAGCAACAAAAGGCAGACGTTTTCTCCTGCCGCTTGCGACTGGGACATGTGGCACACTGACATTCCCAGCACCCACACTGGCAGGGGAATGTGCCAATTAGTGGCCATCTCAGGGAGGGGGCGTGGGGGGTTGGTGGGGAGATGGTCGGGCTGGGGGTGGGGTGGAGGTATGGGGTGGTGAGCCGTAGATGGAGGTGGGTAGGGGTGGAGTAGTGGCATTGACACCAGACCTCAGGAATGCCTTTCACTCAGATGTAGGGTGTAATTACTCGGTTGTCCCTCCCCTCCCAGCCTGCTTCGGCGGAAGTCCCGGCCCACGGCCCTGTGCTGTAGGTGGGCAAGGCCGTGACCTGCAGCAGCCCCACCCAAGAAACAGATGGAGGCATTCGTGCGGTGAGCATGCGCTCGATTATATATGCGTGCGAAACTCATACTCACCCACGCAAGCCTCTGCTGTCATTATGTCCAATACCCACTTCAGGTCTCACACACACACACCCTAGTCGCTCTCCCTATGGTAACTACAGTATATAAACACAATCACCCAACTGCAAGTGATGCCACATGACCTTCCCCATCAATTTCTATTGCTACAACTCCCTCGACAGCTGGTGGACTCCAGGAGAGGCTGGCAGGGGGTGGCTGGAACTGTCTGAGTGAGACATGGCAAAGACATTTCTAGTGATATAGACATCAGAGTTATCTTTCATTTATGTCTGACTGCCATACAATAAGTGGGTTCTTTATGCAGATGAGGGCCAGTAACACTTCTAGTGACCTCAACTAAAATTTAGACATTTAAACCACATTTATAAATATATATAAATTTAAATAAATATATATTTATAAAAAAAATTTAAAACAGAATGAACAATTTTTCTGGTACTTTTGCAAAGTGGTTACAAGATGATGCTTAGTAGACATATAAAGCTGTTAGAGGAGCAATCACAGTTCATTTTACAGCAACTGCTACAAACACTATGTAAATGTTCTATTAAGATCAGACAAAGCAGAAAGTGTCTTAATAGATTTATGTTCATTTTGAAAATTACATATTTAGTCACACTTTTTTCACCCTTAAGATATGTTATGCTTGAAACGTTGGCTCAAACTGATAGTAATGCATTGACTGTATTCACGATTAAGGCAATAACTACTTTCATGTCATGGCACATAATAAATAAGTACAATAGAATAGATAAATTGAATCATTCATGTAATTTAATAATAATAATAGAACAATTTTTAATAAAAATGTAATGTAAGCATGACAATGTATAAATATATATATATATATATATATATATATATTTATTTATTTTTTATTTTTTTTTTCTTTAAAGCTGCGGTGAAGCAGAAATTGCAGCAGGTGTTTTCTGATTGAATGCATTGTGACTTCTATCTAAGTATAACCGAATATCAGAGAAGAAAAAATATATAGGATAAGACTTAGTAGTTACTGATTAAATGGAGACGAACCAGAAAGGGATAAACTAAAGACAGATGTCTGAAGTCTGGCATATGTCAACAAGGAGAAGCAAATTAAAATTTTACAATAGAATAAGATGCATTTAGAAACAGATTAAGTTTCCATTTTATATACTTAATGTTCAAATAGTCAAAGGAGCATTGGATAAGTTGTTCCATAAAATAATGGAACTGACCTCAAAAAAGGGAAGGTAACTGATGGTGAAGATGGAACCATGTGTGCTTGCTAAAGCGAACAAGAAACATGAAGTGAAACAAGTGACATGAAGTTAGAAGGTATATAGCTGCTGCATTAATTATTCACACAAGTTAATTACAATTCAAACGCAGCACTTCCAGTTTATTTTATCCCCTAATTACGTGGCTTGAAGAAAGAGTTTCAAAGTTTAGTTTAAAAGCCAATGCGTGTCCCCAGTACCCTTCGGCCAGCTCTGAGCATCTCTGCAGCATCCACCCATCAGTGACCTATTTGAGCAGCTGTTGGTTGTGTGGTCACTAAGGACACAGGCTGACTGGGACAGACAGATGTGAGCCGTGAGCCTGGTGGCTAAAACCCAGAACACAACCACTACCTCGACACCTGCTCCTAAAACACCAGCAGCCGAAGAAGAGGCCTCAGAGGACTCTGGGAGGGCCAAAGTAAGACTCTTAAGAAAGACTCTACTATCTACTAGCCAAAAAAAGTTGGTAGTATGTGATCAAACACTTTTTTTATAGAGTTTGTATAAATAGAGAAGTCTCTTTTTCACCCAAATAGGAATTCTGATTCTGTAATCAATTACTCAGCCGGATGGTAAACTATTATTGTGAGTTCTCAACATTCACAACATTATTTGAATATTCTCCTTCTCTGTTCCGCAAAAGAAAGTCCGTTTGGAACCACATGAGGTGATTCGATTTTCATTTTGGAGGAAAGAATCTTTGAGATAAAGTATGCTAAAAGCTACTGTACAAATGACCTTGAGTACAAAACGCTGACCCTATTTAACTAGTGCTTCTTTCTCTCTCATTATATTGTATTAATGTATTTACCCTTAGCTTCTAGTTGACACCTTCTCTTCACCCCCTTTCTCCCCAACAAAGTCAAAGTGACAGTAAGTCTTCAGGCGACATTTAGAGGCCACAGGGTCACACTGAAGATGATTGTGTTTGCTAAGGGCCAACGGAGGATGGCCAAAGCCAGAGGGGGATATGGAAAGGAGAGCAGAAAGGAGAAAGAGAGGGAGCCAAAAGGAGTGAAGTATTCATTAGTGAAGTCAAGCTGACGCTGTCACCTTAGCCTCTTCTAAGGGACCTGCTCTGGGCCTCATCTGTGGCCAGCAGCACAAGTGTGTGTTTGTCTTGAGAGATAAGTGTGTGTTTTGCACAATGTTAGGATTCACACTGTATGAGATTGCACTCTTTACAGTGCCATGTTATTGTCAGTCCTGTTCAGCCTATAGCTGGCAACATTAGATGAGTTTTTGTTTTGTATCACCATGGTTGATGTGCATTTATAATTTATGAAGAGCCCTGTACTATCCAACCCAAGCAAGATAATGACTCAGGCAATCCAAACAACTAGCAAAAGCTGGTTTTCCCTTGCTTTGTGTACCACATTTTACAAGGACTGTCAATGCAATGAAATACTTAATCAAATTAATCACATCATGCGCTGACCTAATTAATTGCAGACAAAGCCCCAAAATAAAGATCATTAAAAGACATTCCAGGTTTAAGTTGATGCAGAAATCGAACCAGAAGCCTTTTAGTTTCCACACCATACTTGCAACAGCCAGTAAACAACAACCAATATTCATAATTACAGTTAATAAGATGAGAAAAGGGAAAAGAGGTACTATTTATAAGTGGCAGCAATAATTGGACATTGTTATGAAGATAGTTTAAGTGGTAAGGCTATGGAATTCACGACGGACCCCCACCATGTGCAGTTCCAGATGCCATTCTATTCTAGCCAGGTTACATTTTTTAAATAAATTAATAAAAAAAATGTTTTGTTTTTTTTTGGTCCAAGTGGCTCAGTTCCACAGGGTTTCAATAGAGCTGTCCATTTGTCCATATGTCATGTTTTTGTCCTCCCCAAACCAGCTAGCAGGGACATGCAAAGAACTAAGCTTTGCCAAGACACTGGTCTTGAATATTTTCAGCAGTCAGTTCCCATATCATAAGCATTTACACATCATGTAATCTCATCAGTGTTGCCATGCACACACAATGGATCAAAACTTCTATCATTAATGTTTACAATTAATAAATTAATCCAATTTATAAGATAAGTTAATTGTAAATGATCCTTTAAGTGAAGCCAAGGGCCATTCCTACTTTTTAAGAACTGTTAAAAATCTGCTATAGGGGTCTTGACATCTGTGATATTTGCATTCTATTTGTAGAAATGTAAAATATCCCAAAAATATTGAAAAAAAAATGTCATCTGAATTTTTAAAGGTACAAAGACTTAGAGGTTAAACAAACACCACTCAGAACTGCAGCTGAGGAACAAAAGCAAGTCTATCCAATTAACAAATGGCAATTATAATTATTTATACAAAGGAGATAATTAGCATGAGTGAGGATAATTAGATATTGTCATGGTGATAATATCAGCAGTCCGGTGATAGTGACCTGTGCTGATGAACTTGAGACATTGCATTTGCTAGAATAAGCCAACAGACTGAAATGCATGAAAAACATTCCTTCAGCATTTTCATCATTCAGCCAAGTTGATGTACAGCCAACCTCAGGCATGTTAGGTCTGTATTTTTTCTCTTCCACCTGAATGCTTAATTACCTAAATGAACTCATTAAGTGCTTCATTGGACAAATTTAACACTTTTGGCCAAGGTCAAGCCTGACGAAGATTTAATGTGACCCTAGAAAGCCAGTGAAACGAGGTCTGAGTAGCCCACTGGTGTCACATCTGAACAAGATGGGTTAGTCGGAAGAAGGCAAAAATAGACAATATAGTTGTATGGTTTAATAAAATTAATTAGCAGATACTTTCTTAATTAATCACTTTCTTTGTACTTTTAAAGATGGTTTGACATCCAGTTTTGCAAGCAATATTATTTAGTGCACATCCAGTTAACATCTTTACTGTATTTTACTGTACATTATGTGATGCACTTAAGAATACACCAGCATAACAATGGCATAAAATCATAATATAACACAGTATTATGAGAATTAAAAAAAAAAACACCATGTGTCTTGTACTTAATGCTGCATTGGAAAATGAAATTCACTTTGCTCCCTACTTTCAGTGTTTACACCATCACAAGTGTAACAAGATATTTAATGAGGAAGAGGTTGAGTTATACTATGAGGCCGATTTGAATTAGAATTTTCTAAAACAATGATAAAATGGGCATCTGGCTATATAATATTATCCAACAACCTACATGGCAAAACATTATATATAAGAATAGAATAGAATAGAATAGAATAGAAAAGCCAATATGTGTCAATTAATCAGTTACATGTGATGTTGATTTTAATGTTTTTGTTTTTTCCCAGCAGTGTTCGTTAATATGTAGTTTCAGTGGGGAAAGACAGCCTCTAATATGCAATTACAATTTGAGAAAGACACCACGGAAAAGAAGTCGCAATAGCTGTCAGCTCGTAAAAAAATTAGGCCTACTTTAAGATTACCTAAATTAAAAAGACAACATAAGCAGGTAAAGTCAGAATCATTAAACCGCTGGTGTCTTAATCATCGCCCCGCAGAACCTCACATTACATTCTCTGACAGTTCCGTCTTACACAGAATCAAGTGTGAAATGTAGGGCATCTGCGTTTTACGCCCAGCCTTGGTATACCTTTCTTCTCAGATCTGGTCTGGAGCTGCACTGCCGTTCTCGGAGACCATGGGGAAGGACAAGTCCTGGCTGTCCTGGCTCTTGACAGGGGAAATAAATCACAGCGCACACCGGAGGATACCCTTCCAGGCTGCAAGCTGGGAACTTCATTATCCCGCCCCTGCTTCTTATTACTATGCATATCGGCTCTGATTGGTCCTGGGCTCTGACATACCGCAGCCTACTTCTGTCAGCCTTCGAGGAGCAGGGGATCAGTCTTCTGCCACAGACAGTAAGAAAGAGTGAGAGGGGGATGAGCGCAACTTTTTATGGGCAAGAAAACCCTGCTGTAGATGAAAATGAAGAGAAAGGAATGGGATAGAGGGAAAAGGGAAAGAAAAATAAAGAGGAAATCCTCAGGAAGCTGCTGACTTGGCTCTTGCTGAAACTGTCTATTATTTGTTTAAATACTAGACCACAATGAAGATCTTAGCGCCAAGTGGTTGACCCTTTGGATTTGTGACGAGTGCATAATTGTTCATTCCCAACATTTGATCTGAATATTAGGCATTTAACTGGCACACGGTTCTGTTTTGATTTGTATATCTTACTGCCGTTTAATTTTCCTTCAGAATGCTGAGAATGCAGTAGTGATTCCAGGCAGCGATTCTGAAGGGATCGACCCTGGATTCTGGTCCATGTAAATTGATTCTGTTGATACCTTCTGTCTTCATACACTGAAAGTCGAACTTCTCTTGCATGTAAAACGCATTATTTTGTTTGGTGCTGTTGACTTAAGTAGGATAATATTATTCAGACTGAGCAAAGGTGATTTACCTCAAGAGATGATGATGTAGCATTTGAACCAACCAGGTGCAAACTATTTGTTACATTTAACAAATAATCTTTAATACCGCTTTACCAGCCCAAGGGTAACTCAAACTGCAACTATGAGAGGTCTGTGGACCCTTCTCCCAAAAGGCAGCTAACACCTCAGGGAGACAAAACAGGCCTCTGATTCCATGGCAACCGACTGATAACACCGCTTTATTGCTTGAAGGAATGTGAACAAAGCAACTCTGACTAGTTCTTCCTTTTGAAGAGACAATAGACTTTTTCCTAAATTAATTCACAGGAAAACTTTCATAAAGAGTCAAAAAGGTTCCCTCCAAATTATCAACATACTATTGTCTATTTGACCCACAAGCGGTGTGACCTCAACATGTTTCAAAAGGCCCCACAGTGGAGACCCACCTTGTTTTTTGCAGTCTTGTGAGACAATGAGATGAGGATTTAACTCCACAGCAACACCTTAAATTTTATGCCAGGCCGAGGCCTTGTCTCTCCATGTAACTCAAGATCCACGGATCGCGACAGATCTCTCTCTCAGCTCTTCTTTCATGGTTTACCCTTAAGCCTTCTTTGCACTTTCCCCTTGTGTGAGTGTATTTATACTTGTGTGTTCAGTTATGTGAGTTAGAGTTAATTAAACCTTTGCACAAATTACATGAGTTTCTTATTCTGCCTTGCAAATTAATGTCCCTTTACGATTTTTACCATTGCTACAAGCTCTCATGCAGTGATACTGTAAGAAGGTATTTTTCTATTTCCACGAAAACACCTTCTTACAGTTTATATTAACTTCCATGAATGTTTGCTGAATGAACAGATTAGTTGATGGTAATATGCAATTAATCATAATTAAAAGTAAATATTTATATACATTTCCCTTAATGAGCTAATATGCTACAATGAGGAGAAGAAAAAAGGGAAGATTGCACAAGGACAGCATGAGGAAACTGGAAACATCAACACAAAAATGTAAATGTGAGTCTTTTCCAAACATTTTGAGAAAACAGTGGAGATGGTCTGCCCCAAAAAAATGTTGTTAACGTTGTTTGTTGTTCCTGGGCTAATGAGCCACATGATTCTGTCATATTCACAGGTAGCTCTTAATACTAAATATAAACACTGTTACAATCTTGCCACAGAGAAAGATGATCATCATCACTATAGGTGAAGATTAAAATGACACATTCTAGTACTAAAAACGACTGTAAAATAAAAAGTTCTCAAGGCATCAGATTCTCATTTTCTTCTCGAAGTCACTTCAGTCATGATAGAGTAGTAACCCATTCACATCAACTGTCTCTGATTGGCTCACAGTGAGCTAGTGGCTACAGAATGCCTCTCTGAAGACACCTGATGTGTGACTGCTGTGAATGTGGGTGATAGCAGGGCTGTGATCTTCTGTATCTGGTTTAACTCCAGAGCTGGGAGTTAAGAGAGGGTACGTACAGGCACAATTTTGACATTGCCAACACAAAACCGTAAAATAGAATTTGCATTGTCTGCTCTGTGTTATTTTCTGTTGTGTCGTCATATAAGGACACTTCAACGAGTAGAGTAAGTATACATAAAAATAAATAAATAAATGAAAATATAAACACGCAAATATTCAATATGCTGTATATTTTTGTAATCTGTTTTCCATGTTATGCTTACCAAGGCTGCATTTATTTGATTAAATTTATATATATAAAAAAAAAAAAAATTATGGTTTTCTACTTATATTTTGATGTATTTAATATGTAATTGTTCTATTTTAATATATTTATAAATATAATTTATTCTTTTGATGACAAAGCCGAATTTTCAGCAGCCATTTCTCCAGTATTCAGTGTAACATGATCTTTCAGAAACCATTATAAAATATTTATTTACTGTTCAGAAACTTTTCCTCGATGTTGAAAACTGCTTACTATTGTACTCGGACAGCTTAATATTTTTGTGGCAACTGTGATCAATAATTTTAGGCTTCTTTGATGAAGAGAAAGTTCAAAGGAACCAAGTTGAAAAATCATCATTTAATGCAATAATGTATGGGTGAATGAAAGTATTAATTTCTTTATAAATAAATACATCTTATTTACTCCAAGCTTCTGAACAGTAGGAGAACCACTGACATAATTCACGATCACTATCGTACCATTATAGTCTTGAGTATATGAATGCTGCACCTTGACTATTTTTCCAAACTTTATTCCCATGACTGAATTACTGAATGGAACCAGTACCTGCCTGCATGTGTATCGGTGAGAAGTGCATCCATACCCCCTCTCTTCACTCACCAAGAAGAAACAAGGAGGAGGTAAGATTACCTCTCGCTCCCTACCCCCTGTCCCACCCACCCGTTCCGGGCACAGCATGGGAATCCCTGGAGCTCAGCTGGGCTAATTAGGGTGAGTTGTTAGGAGAGAAACACAGGTGTTAGGCTGAGCCACTCGCTGTATGGAATGATGACTGTTCCCTTACCCTGTGCACCCCCAGTAATTTGTTCGCACCCTGTGTAACCATGCATCTCTCTGCTCCACTTCTATGCACATTTCATTAATTCACTTTATGTGCCTATTCGTTCTCATTATTTATTGCCCACACAATGTTAATGTCATTAGCAGGAGCCACAACAATGACTTTGCCTGTGTAGTCCTTACCTGGGCCACAGGGAGCTTGCTGGATGTGGTTTATTGGGTCAAGGTTCTGTGTGAGGCAAAGCCTTTCTGTGTGAAAGTGATCATGCAAAAAGGATGTGCTCCAAATCTCACAGTTTGCGTCACAATTGGCAATTCGATTAGCCAAAGCTTTGATACATCAAGGCCAGGGGTTCAATTGGCCCAGACCCTGAGACCTATAGCAACCATATAACTGTAGACAAACGAGAGCAAATTACTCAACAGCATATTGCTCTGTCATCTGGTTGTGTCAGTAGTCATATAAAAGAACAAGAAATTGAAGTAGCAATCCTGAAAGTGCTAAGACCTGCTTTTCAGCAATTCAGTCACGAGTGTATTATATTACCTAATTAATACTTTGACATCATTAACAACGTGCTACTTAATCAATTATTTATATTAATATTCATGAGCCAACATGATATTGTTTTACTTGTATTACCTTTCAAAGCATCCTATACCTCTTGCGACACAACATCAAATAAATAGAGAATTACACTAAACGTCATGAGCTACAATAACCTGCAAAAGGCAAAACATAGGGTCAGTAGGTAAACAGTTTTCTAGTGAAAGGTTTAATGATAGTCAAAATGCGACTGAAATGGTCTCTTAGACAAAGATTGGATGGATCTGGCTTAACTGTAAGACAATCAATCTATTAAAAAACTAATTTGGTAACACTTTAGAATATGGAACACTAATTCACTATTGACTGTGAGTTTTCCCTTAATAAAGTCCTAAATTGCTGCTCATTAATAGTTAATCAGGTGGTTTTTAAATTTAGGTATTGGGTAGGAGTAGGGATGAGGTCATGTAGAATAAGGTATCAATATGTGCTTAATTCCTACTAATAAATGGCTAATATTCTAGTAATATGCATGCTAATAAGCAACTAGTTAAGAGACCCTAAAATAACGTGTTTCCGTAAATTTTTCTCAGTGTTTGTAATTGCTGTGTTTTGAATGGCAGTAACAATTAAGTAGTTGGTAGTGTTTTTAGTTATAACATTTCTTGAACAGTAAATCAGCATATAAGAAAGATTTAAACATAGATCATGTGACACTGAAGACTAAGGGAACTATGCTGTAAATTCAGCTTCGCCATTTCAGAAATAATAATAAATGAAAAAATAGAAACAAATATTTATAATAATATTTCACAATATTGCAGTTTTGTATTTTTGATCATGTAAATTGAGCCTTGGTGAGCACAAATCTGACTAAGATTTTTCACATTAAAGATTATTTATTATTTCATATTAGATTTTTCACAAACATTTACTTATAGTTCACATAATAAAATAGTAAAGTAAAAAGAAAAAAAAAAAGAAAATGTGCGTGCAAAATTGCATAACGTTGATTCTTTAAACTGTATTGTTACCTGGATTATTATTTATTTATTTTTGTTTTTTATTTATTTATTTATTTTTTGTCTGTGATACTTGTTCATGCGTCCCTTGTTTGTACTGAGCAGTTAAACCACCTGCTGTTCTTCAGAAAAATCTTTCAGGCCCCAAAAATACTTTGGTTTTCCAGCATCTTTTGAATATTTCAACCCTTTCCAACAAAGACTGTATGATTTTGAGTTCTCTCTTTCACCAAAGAGAACTGAGGGACTTGTATGCAACAATTACTGAAGGTTCAGATGCTTACTGATGCTCCAAAAGCAAAAAATAAAAAAATAAAGGAAAAGTTCACCCAAAAATGAAAATTCTGTCATTATTTACTCACCCTCAAGTAGTTCCAAACCTGTATGAATTTCTTTGTTCTGCCCAACATAAAGGAAGATATTTTGAAAAAAGTTAGTAACCAGGATGTTTTGGGTCACCATTGACTCCCACAGTTTTTTTCCTACTATGGAAGTCAATGGTGAGCAAAAACAGCCTGGTTACTTTATAAAAAAAGAGCCCTAGAAGCTAAAGATACTAACATATTTCCAAAAAAAAAACACATTAAGATCAGTTTAGCCTGATCTTCAAATTAAAAAACTTCACCTATAGGAACTTAATACATTTATTAAGTGCATATATAATTATTAAGCCTATGTAAAAACTTGACCACAACTATATTATAACTGTATTATATATGTGTGCCACATTTCTCCTTTATTCAAAACACATTTCCGGTTGCCCTCCTCTAAAAGTATTCTTGCCATTATTCTTGTCAACATCTTTCTTGAATATGTGAGACAGGGGCATGTCATATTATACCAGACCTCTGATCATATCCAGAGAACATCTAGCTGGTACTGTTACACAACAACAATATGTTGTGATAACCTACCTGTCTGAGTGGATTTAAAAAGACAACATGAACTTTCAAGCTCCTGTCGTCACTGGCTTTGGGAAGATAGTCCCTGTGCTCCGTACTTTTGCCACCTAAATAATACATACAACTTATCATGCCATATTTATGCACACAAATCAGAGAGTCAAGAAACAGAGAGTCAAGAAAGCAGCAGAGAGACAGAGATGCAGGGCCGATTCACTCAGGGACGACGTGTGGAAAAAGAGGGTGTGGAGAGAAAAGCACACAAAAGACGCAAGGAGGGTGAGGTGCACCATTAAGAGCTTTAGTGCAAAGGCATCGAGGTGGAATCAGAGTGAATCAAGAAACACTCTCTCAGCTCAGAGCCGGTCCTACACTCAGCAGTGCTCAACCAAGCAAAAGCTTTAGCTCTGACTCAGCTCATAAACAGAGGAAACCATTCCTGCCTCGTGATGGACGATGAATCAATTGCATCATACTTTCTCAAGAGTTTCTATTTCAGGTGTATCGGGAGAGAAAATAAGAGGAATGAAAGACAATGTATTTGCAGCCAGCTGTGAGTGTTTTCTAGCGAAGCAGGCTATCAGCTGAGATGAAGGACCTCAGCGTTTCAAAACATCCCATTTATGCTGTACTACTAGTGTAAATAGAAGACAATATAGAGTTGGTCTACACAATATGATTCACTGAACAGAAGGTTAAAAAAGCAGTAGTTTTGAGAGAGCAGCAGAGCCATAAACTGAGCCTGTAGGAAAGAAATACCTCAGTTGTTTCATGTAGAGCGCATTGATATTGCAAGAAGCTCAAATGAAGACTTATTCTGAAATCCTTTGCTTCCTAAATCCTTCATGTCTCACTTGTCTTTTTGACAGTGTCTCAAACTGCTAAAATCTACTGTATGTTTTATACACCTACTTCATGTGAACAGTTATATGGACATTTTTCTTTTTTTCCCTAAAGAATTTAAAAATATATATATATATTTTTTTTTTTTATTTTTTTTTTTTTTTCCTAGAAAGAAATGAGTACAATTATTCGGCAGGGATGTACTGCGTTGATCGAAATTTTACATTTGTAATGTTACATTATACAATCCTTATAAAAAGAAGATTTTAAATAAATAGTTATTTTTCTACTCCTTAACACATTGTGTGTTTCTTTAATACCAAATCAGCATATTAGAATGATTTCTGAAGGATAATGTGACAAAATATATCCAAATAGAAACCTATTCAAACAATTACATTAAAATAAATTGTAATAATATTTCAAAACATCAATTTTTACTGCACAGTTGTTTGCACGTTCTACACAATCAATCGTGGTTCACGTTTCTCCTTTATATATGTGTTCTCCCCATTGATAAAGGCCTTTATTCTAGTCAATTTATATTTCTAGAAAAAGAAAATCACCTTCATCTTTCTTGAATATGTTTGAAAAAAATTGTTGTTTTCTCTTCATCCTGGTTTATCAGTTCAGTCAGCACAAGCAGGCCTCAGTGGTCTTGACATGATTTCAAAATTGAAAAAAATATTTACTTTTTCTTCTCATTGGGGAATAATCTCACTCTCAAATAGAGGAAAAACTTTGTGAGCTTCTTCCGAAGGCCCTTCATGAGAGAAAACACACCAGGCTCTGATCCGTCTGCACCTTGAATGCACGAGTAACACGTTTAATTGATATGTGGTAATGGTGTCAAAGCACCAGAGGGCACACACACACACACACACACACACACGCTAACTCACACACTTACAGTGTTAGCATGGGGAGCAAATGCCATTTACACTAAGCGAAGGCTGAATTCTCTGAGAGTCACAACATCTTGACATAGCCCCAGCGGTGACACACTGCTGATCAGAAGGTAGGTTTTGTGTCCCAGGGGTATGCTGTTCATTTACACTCTGCTACTTGAGTGTGGATTTCAGAGTGGAACTTCAAGCTGCTACCAAACTTAACTTTTGTTCATTAGTAAAAGTCAGCTCTTTTCATTTTTAATGTCTTCTGTACTTTTCCACAGATGCTATTTGGGAAGATGAAATTTAAGCTTTAATGAGTACAGTTAATAAATGACACAATAAAATTAGGTGGTATTTCTTTTTCTACATTTTTTCATCTTCTCCTTCTGGTACTTCTAATTAAATCAACATAATGGAAATGATACCTTTCTTTTTTCAAAATAAAGGCATTACATGTCATTTAAAAACAAATGTATTCAAAAAGTCATTTAAAATACACACTAAATATAGTTCAAATCTATGTTTACTGACATCATTAGAAATGTACTGATATAAAAATTATAACTTTATTCGGAGAACTACGTGTGCACAATGCACATTTCTTAATATTAAGCCTAAAATGTGCTTTAACATCACTGTTAATTGTTTGAATGGATTGTTTGATATTTGAAAAATATCAAGCTCTAAATGGAAAATAAATCGTACCCGAAATTGTCTTGTAATAGTTAAACTTCAGCAGAATCAAATATACTTCAGTAGTTGGATTTCACCAATACTTCTGCAAAGTAAACTTCTTTTTTTTCACTAGGGATGTTTAGTGTTTTTAAACATCGAATGAAAGTCAATGCTGTCCAAAAGAGGGACAAAGTTTCTGCAGAATAAATAAAATCATACAGGTTTGGAAAACATGAGAATGAGTAAATGGTGACGGAATTTAAATTTTTTGGGTGTAGTATACCTTTCAATTCAGAAATTCAATAACATTAATAGGTTATTGATAAAATGCAATGATGTGAGTATGATTTCTAAATTGGCATCATCATCATCTGGCAAGATGCAATCAGTAAGGTGTGAAAATGTCACCTTCCCATGCCATATCTGCACAGGCTCTGGTAGGTGAAAGCATGGTAATCATAAAGACCAGATGTCAGGTATTATTATCTTTAAATGAGGTGTATACATTATGGGGCGCCTAACCTGATAATGAAAGTCTAAGGTTGCCTCAGGTGAGTCTTGCATGTGAGACTAAGAACTAGAAGCATTTAAACATAATCACAACTTGTTAAAACTTGTTTGAAATGGAGAGAAAGCCCCACAGCCAAAAGCTTGTGCTGATATTTGTATTATGCAAATGAATATTTCATCTGCCTCAACTGGGAATCTAAATCGTGCGAATGCAACATGATAAAACCAAGAGACACTGTATTTGGGACTTTTTACATCCAAACAGTGTACCATGTGAATAGTTTCTCATAACGTACTGTAATTCGTCCAATTTAGCAACCATTGTGTGCTCTTTTTTAGCATCCATCTTTTAGAAATACATATAATGTAAGTGGCCAGATCCTATTTGGCCAAGAGTTTGATGTACCATCTGGAGCAGTACAGAAAAAGATGCTCAGGGACGTGCCTCGCAAGTACTTGAAAAACAAGGGGAATATAAGGGGTAAAGTAAAGCATTATCACAATAATGCTCTGTTTTCAGGGGTCACTGTTAAAAGCACTAAATTGAGCGACAAGCAAAAAGCTTTGGTTTAGTACTTTGCCTCACACCCTGTTGTCTGAAATGGGACAGGAGAAAGAGCTCTCTTAAAGCATTAAACCATTATATGTTTTCCTTCTTCTCTTTTCAGACACGATTTGAAAAACTATGCCGATGGAATGAATTCAGGACCAATGTTTTCTTTCAAAATCCCCCAAATCCTTGTAGCAACAAGCTGCGCTTTGCACCTTATTGTAATATTCCTTTGTATGGTATTTTATGTAAAGCGCCAACATTTACATCAGTATATTTGCTTTTATAGGGTTTCAAAAATCCTGTAAATGTTGTTCTTGTCAGAATAGATTCCATCAGTCCTTCGCAGCCGCTTTGCTCTGAAACTATCGAGCGGCCCTAATTTCAACAGCCGAGCGTAAATCAAAGAGCCCTGGGTAACATTTCAAAGAGAACTCCCACAGAATGGTCATTTACAGGCCTATAGCTTATGTTTGTCTGGTTAAGGCACATGCCCGGAGGCAGGTTACCTTCCTTAACAGTGGTGTTGTCTTGAACGTCAAGAGGAACCCTCTGTACCCACAATTCATTTCCCTCACAGTCACGCCACCCTGTTGGCAGCCTGGCAGAATTGGCCGGGACCCGAAAAGCCGTCTCGGTGTGAATGGACATCTATTTTCACTTCTCAGTGGGACTGCCAATTCACCTGGGCACGTTTCCATGCTGCTGTCTTCAAAGGACGCAGGCCTCATCCTGAAACACATCAAGTAAGACTTCATTTCAGTAAAGATTAGGAGGTCTACCACAATGTTTCGCCGTCCTGTAATTCTCATAAAAGTTAGTTACATGTGTGTAAATACATCAACAAATTTTACTGACACCTCAGCCCGGAGCTGCGCTTTGATGGCTTTTCTGTATTCGTTTTCAAGCTGTGAAAAGTGAATGAAGGCTATTAGTTAGTGACATTTAGAATTGCTGTACTGCCTGGCAGCGCATTTCGAGCACCGTGAATGGACACAGCTTACACATACTGCCACATCCTATATACACCACGTCCTAACCAGTCAACGGTTTTCCGGCTACAAGCAATTTGTTTTTCCATACTGTTTAATGTACAGTTATACAGAGCACAGTTTTGGACCAACAGGATTTTACAGTGTGTGGAGCTACTGATCCCATAGCGCAACGCTACTGAAATAGAAATCAACTGGCTCATTAGAATAAAAATTTAAATTGAAGAGCTTGTATTGCTTTTGCAGTATATTGCATCATTTCATCTGGTTAGGACATGCCATGGAGTCCCATTTTGGTATTTACACTACTGTTCAAAAAAATTTCATGCGCTCATGCTCAAAAATACATTTAACAGTAATATAGTAAAATATTACAATATTACAAGTTTTCCATACTTTAATTATTCTTGAATTTACATTTCCAGCAGCCATTACCCAATTGTACACGATCCTTCCGAAATCATTTAGGAATGGCCAAAAAACTGATTAAATTGAAACTTGCATTAAATTTCGCAAATGAGAGTCACAATCCACTTTGTCTCAATTTAGTAATTTACACTTCAGTTTATTTTACCATATGAACCTCAACTGTGCGCCTTAGCAAACAGAATGCGTGATATACATAATTACGTGAGCAACATGAAACTATATCACTCTGGGTTCCTGAACGCACCCGTGATAGTGCATTATATCTGTGCGTCACAGCAATTAGTGTTTTTCTGCTGCAAATCAAAGCCTGAAGACCAGATGTGAATGGTGCCTTTGTGACATTTAATTTCTTTTCTGTCACTAACGTCTGTAATTGAATACAATTCTAAGAATGTTAGCCGTGCGGATCAGACGGCTGTGTAATTCAAGCCACCTGGGCTCCCGGGATATTGTTGTTGCACTTGACCTTCTATGGCTTTTTGAAGGGGCCTTTGGGTTATGATTCTTGGAATAATAGTTAAGATCAGGATACAGATACATGTCACTTTTCCAATCATCCACACGCTGAGCGTTGGACTTACGGAACGTCCTCGTGTATCAGCGACTCTTGACACCTTTCATATTGTATTGAACGGGTTCAATTGAGTAAAATCTCAAATGAATGTGTTAACATCAAAATAATGAATAAATCTAATAATGGATAATGTAAACAGAAATAACTCTCTGAATGAGACCATAATGGTTTTTCATGTCAGGTTTGAGGACCCAAGGGAAACGCTTTAGACTGTAGCTATTGGCTTAATATAGACAGCCATTAGGCTTTTTTCAGGGGCTTTCCAGTGCTTGGCCAGTCTCTCCAGCTAATGGACATTCAGGAAAATTGTGGCCAAAAGGTTAATAAGAGAAAGACCATTTCTGTTTACCAAATTTATGTCCTTTGAAACTACTGGCAAAAAAATCATTTAGAAAGAGTCTTTACACTCACATAAACAAGTTTTTAGTTTATAGTTTTCGTTAGTTTTTTTCTGTTTCCTTTTTATTTTTTTAAATATTAAGCACTGCTCAGCAGGAAAAGAATGTCAATAACTTGATTATACATAAACTAAAATACAACTGTGATTCACTGAGACAGGGGACAAAACATACTGCCATTCATTTTCCAAGTGGATCACTAGAAGGATCCTATCACACATTTTACCATAAAATGCAATTTTGTTTGAATGACATTAAGTATTTTAGATTATCACACACTACCCCACCACCTGTTTTAAGACCATAAAATAAATATTTCTGTTAGATTAACTTATTATTTTGTCCTCACAGATGTTCATTTAAAAAAAAAAAAAAATCTTATATAAGGTTTCAGTTGTCCTGTTACTACTTGTCAACACCACCAATATATCACATAATACACAATTTTATTTATTAGTTAACAATTTTTTTAATATATTTTATCACTTGTCCCATGTCTCAAGAATCAGTGAACTAAATGTTACCTTCATATATCTTCATATTTAAATAAAAAATACATGTTTTATAGAATTGATCCTAAAATATTTGTTATAAAATAAATATAAATATAATATAAATTTCTAGTATTAGATGCCTGTATAAACAAACTGTCACTAACATATAAATATGCAGCCCGCTCCGCTGTTATAAACAGCAAAGGTCATCAGTAGGTCATTATATACTCATCTTAAAGTTGTAAAACACTTTAAGAGCCGAGAAATAAGCATGGCCAACATGATTACTGTTGTGGTGTCCCTGCACAAAACTCTGATAAATGCAAGCAAGTGAGAGAATTACTGTGAATTAGTTTGCTGCTTTGACCGGCCCAGAACGTCAAGTCTTGGCTGGATTTTGAAAAGGCATTTTTCCTGCCAATTAGCCTCCTGGCATCTCTCAAATCCTGCGCAACCTGTTGATATACGGCTGGCAATTTGTCACAATCTGCCACAGCAGTGATATACAGAAAGTCCCTGGTGTGGCCTCCCAGAATGCCCCGCTGCAAAAACTCAGGTCCGTGGGAACAACAAATGGGAAGGAACGCGACGCCACTTCCCACAGGCAAAAGACAGCTGCAATCCTGTAACCCTTCCCTAGACGGGCGGCATACACAAACACACACAGGGGGGACAGTCATTCTTAAGCACTTGGGATCAGGCATTGAAATATTGGGTACAAAGTGGGTACAGAAATGAAAAAAAAAGTAAAAAATGAACAGCATGCAAGTACCCAAAGGATGCAGATATTTTCTGCAAAACATCCTTAAATGCACAAACATATACAATACATTCACACACAAACACGTTACGTCTTCCCACTCGATTTCTGATAGCACGGGAGAATTTATGGCACTTCCGTTGCAGTGTCCTAGATTGGCTCCGCACATTCATCACCCGAGCCCTCAGAAGGAAAAGCTGTGGCCACCGGCTGTCATTCAGCTCCGCTCCCACAGCGCCACAGTAGCACTGATAAAACAAACAGCACCGGACTTGCAAAACCCACTCGTTAGACCCCTCTCTCTTCTCTCTCTCTCCCGCTCTGTTCTCTAAGGGGGTGTAATCCTGAGGACTGGGTTACGGGCTTAAGGAGAAGGGTTGAGCGCTGTATGAGCTCACTAGCCTCAGAGGAGCAGATCTAAGGCCAAAAGTGTAGAGAGGAAGTTGCTGGAACATTAATCTCATTAATTTAAGCACAGTCATCGTTTTTCCTCTGCTGACTGCCTGTTCTCTTATACCGCCAGAAACACACATATAAGCTTACCTGCCACCACATGCACATATAAAAATGGCATTCAAGAAAAAAAAACAAAAAAAACAATACCATATGTATGTGCAAAAAAGAAATCAAATAATAAACTGGCACGCTATTAAGGTAAAGCATTACCATTAAAAAGTTTTGGGTCAGTAATTTTCCTCCATTATTTTTTGGAAAATTTGTGTTTTAAATAAGCAAAGAATAACACAATGAATTAATCAAAAGTGACATTAAAGGCAAACATTTTGATTTCAAATAAATTGTGTTTTTAGAAAATAATATTTATCAGATATTTATCAGATTTTGTGATATTAATTTTTCACAAAAATGTATATTAAGCAGCCCAATGCTTTTAAAAATCAATAAAAAAATTTTGAGTTTCAAATCAGCATATTAAATGATTTCTGATATTTTAAATTGAGATGGTACTGAATAATTTAGCTGCATTTGATTAAATAAATAAGATTAAAATAATAATGATTACTACATATAATATTATACAATTAAAATCATAATTGAATATTTTACAGTAAAAACCAACCAAACAAACAAAAAACACTAAAGCTCTCTAGATCGATATGCACTATTAAAGCAGTATATTGTAATGGTGAGCAGAGGAAACAATTTTCAATGAATAACTTAAGCTAGTTCAGACAATTCAGAGAATTTGGAATACAGCATACTCCATATTGCACTTCTGTGATACTTTTATGGTCTTTTTTTTTTTTTTTTTACCTTGACAGTTTCCTTCGCTTTTCTTATATTGAGAAATCACAGCCAGTATATTCTACAATCTTTCCAGTTTTTTGTTTCACAAAAGAAAAAAAAAGTCAGATTTAGAGTACGATGAGATTGAGTAAATGATGATAACTTTTTTGGGGGGGAGAACTACTCCTTTAAAACAGGTCAACTAACCACCAGACGAGGCCATAAAAATAGTTCCACTCAGATGGCTTTTTCCCTGTCCAAATCACAGATGGTACCTGAACTAAATGCATAATCACTTTCCTGACTATGGCACAAAATAAAACCACATCAGCCCTCCGTGTGCACTCAGGTCATTTAGAACTGCGACTCCTGCACACGACCCAACTGATCAAAGAACATGGAGGAGCGCCGCTCTCGCCCGAATGCTCCTGGTTAAGATTGCCAAGGTACAGAGCTGCCCTCATGCAACCCGCTGTGAGTTAGTCACGCCTGGGAGAGGTGAAGAGAACCCCTCACTGTGAGCAAGGTATTGGTAATGAGGGGTGGGGAGAGAGGGGTTCGGAGCAGGGAACAGCACAGAGAGCAAGAGTCAGAGAAAGGCAATTAAGTGAGTATCACAGATACTGAGAGAGACTCCAAGGTGCTGAACCCTGGGTGGTAAAGATCAAGCGCTAGCAGGAAGTCATTTTGTGGTTGTAGTTGTATGACGAAGGGCAAGCAGAGCTGCAGTGGGAGCTCATTATCTGACAGTGTATGATGACTAGCTGGGAGGACAAAGTGAGCATATGCTTTTGAATGCAGTTTTGAGTAAGAACACTTGTTAGACATCTGCAACTTCAGGCATCTGCAACAGTGCATTTGCCACTCTCTGGCTTAACTTGAACCTATAGACAGTAAGAAACAAAATGAGCAATAATGTTTATTTAAGAAATACAACATAGTGTTTCGCTAAGTCTCTACGGCTCAATCAAAGCAATTGCGATATTCAGTAAAACGCCTGAGTGTGAGATTACTGTGAGAACACAGTCTTACAAGTATTATCAAGTAATTTACATTTCAGACTTAATTGGTCAGCTATTTAGTTTGACTGTCAGTTATAGCCTTTGTTCCCCACTAACAAAAATAGGTCAAAAAGCTTATTACATGGAAAAGGACATAAAAGAGAAACAGACTGACAAAAATGTATACATTTTTAATATATTTATATATATAGTAAATAGACATTCCAGACAGATGATGATGAGATCAGATCTCTGTGTGGTTTAGTCAGATTCCTTATACAAACAAAAATCTCACTGGATTGTTACAATTAATGGCAAAATGAATATTTAGAAATGCAAACTGATATTTTCTACTGGCACACTACAGTACATCCAAAGACAAATATGAATGAATGAAGCATTTATATAGCATTTTATCATGTATTGCCATACTCCCAAAGCGCTTTACAATCATGTGTGGGAGGGGGGGTCTCTCCTCAACCACCACCAGTGTGCAGCATCCACCTGGATGATGGGACGGCAGCCACAGGACAACGACGCCAGTGCGCTCACCACACACCAGCTACAGGTGGAGAGGAGAGAGAGATACAGCCAATCAATGGATATCAAATAACTGACTTAAACATGTTAGCTGGTGCATTCTAATCATTTTGGCCAACACTGTATATGTCAATCATCTCTACTCTAACTCTAAAAAGTGAACTGTTCCACTAAGTGATGATTTTATTGACCGTGGAATGTTATAAAAAGGATAAACATTCATCTTTAAATGGCCAAATAAGAAGCAGATGTCTTTCTAAAGCTGCTCTTTGTCTCTTACCAGGTAAATTCTCTGTCCACTCATCCATTTCACCCACTTTAGTTTGCTAATAGCATTTAGCTCATCAGAGACAGGGACGAGGGCCAAAATTCCTGCAGGCAGAACATTTGTGAGAAAAAAATAAAAAATCCTCATAGACAAATATCAATTGCAGCCCATTTGGGAATTTAACGTCAGCTACGGCAATTGCAAGAAGCCTATGTGAGATCTGCGCCACCTAGACATAGACATTAAAACTTGTATCTTTCATGCTGCAGAGCTGTAGCATGTCAAAGGGAGACTGTGTGCGGCTAGGTGACTCAGATTCTAAAGGTGGGTGGTATGAGATCGGGGAACGTGGGTGGATGAATAGGCTGTCATCTCTGAAAAACATTCCTATGAGAATATAAGCCTCATAAGCAGCTCAAAACCTCTCAGCTCATTCCATTGACATGTTTGTAACAGGTTTTCGCAAATTAAAGCTATTAGCTGCTTCGGAACAGCACAAATTACTACAGTTGAGGGGGCAGCAAAGGTAAAAATTCAAAGGCCTGTTTACTAAAAATTGTTGATGTGCTTGTAAAATCCCCGTACTTGATAGGCGTTTGGATCATCACGGTAGAGCATTATGAGGTTAAGAACACCTGCACTTACAAGATGAATCTCATTCCGCATGTAACGCGAACCCACACATCCTATACGTGAACACACACGCAGTCCCAATTAGGTGCATTCGGATAACAGAAGTAGGACCTCTTTGCGATAAACGTACCGCATTTACGACAGCTGGGGTCCTTTGCGTAATGTGAGGATGTAGAAAAACGTGCCCTACTGGTGCATTCATTTCACTGTCATGTCAGCAATTGAAATACACTCTGATAGACTGAAGTGACTGAGTAACATGGCGTGTGTGAGGGAATATATCAAGCTAATCTTTAAATGTGGTTATAATTGGATAATTTGGCTGTCCTGAAAATAAATGAGTGATTCACCATGTTCAGCAAGACTGTCTTAAGGCTATGTGCTGATTTTTTTTTTTTCTCTGATGATAAGGTCTTCGCATGAATCCACTTGACATTTCTAATCTCAACTGGGTAAAGGCCAATGATAGTCTGGATGTAATCATAACTTATATCAGCACATGTTCAATTCCCACTGAACTGAACACTCAAATCCCAAGACATTGTTTGTCAGAAGAGCATTACTTAGAATGGATGTGCTGCTAATTTAGTCTAAAAATGTTTACGACTGCATTATAGTGTGTCAGCGTTTAGTTTGTGTACATACAATGGTCCACTCCGTAAGGTCCCCTCAACGCGCTTTATTCTGTTCATGAGAGACTAAACGGCGAAACTGCTAACAGGCTCTTCAATGCCTTTGAGAGGTCATTATACTCTACAAAATGACTACAAGATGTCACGTGTAGGAAACTACCATATAAGCATGTGTTGCTTTTGTCAGTATCCCAGTACATGTGTAGGAAATTACTGGTGTACATGCATCCATGTTGCCATTCCTTTGTGAATACACTTCTCAGAGGCAGTGCTTTGACCTTTTCAACTCGCGAGCATTTACATGGGAAAATGCCAGTCCTCTGAGCAACGATGAATGTGCTACCTCACAGAGTGACCTTCTGACTCTTCACTGCTTCAGAAAAAAAGGGAAGAAAAGGAAAACATTTTAGGTCGCAGGAAAAATGCCCACTCTGCTGTGAGAATGTGTGCAAAAATAAACAGCGCAATATTTTGGCCGGATCTGACTTCCGGACATG
The DNA here is from genome assembly GCA_032359395.1 of Enteromius anoplus. NCBI lineage: Eukaryota > Metazoa > Chordata > Actinopteri > Cypriniformes > Cyprinidae > Enteromius > Enteromius anoplus. Next base: position 13,292,367 of record JAUMHG010000038.1, read on the forward strand.
CTTCTGTGCCACAGGTCTGACATAAAATATATATATATATATATATATATATATATACATACATATAATAATAATAATAATAATTAAGGAGTAATCAGTGTCGAAATGTAGCGCATAAAATGTATTTTAACTAAATTTGAATTTTGGACAAATTTTAGCAATTTCTTAGCAAATCTCAAAGAACAATAAAACACTTAGCAGCTCTCTGTTTTTCGCCCAGTTCTGTAAAGTTATTTCTAGAAACTCAGACTTTTTAAAACAATATCTTTATTGTTATCATCCTTGGTGGGAACAGGACTCTATGTTTATCATGAATATGTGAGCTTTCAATATTTATATCTCCATGACAGTATTATCTTAAATAATACTAATAACACCAAATAACTTTTTCTTCCTCCAAGATCTACAACTAAAGGAGTCATTTTGATAAATATGGAAATTAATTAATCTGTATCTGTGATAAGAAGACAGGTTTGAATTCAACTGGATGTGTGAATGCTGGCATTTTTTAGACAAATACTGTTTGTATTTTGAAAACATACTTTTCTTCGTGGCATTTGCCTTAAGTTACAGGATGTCTCTCTTACAACAAAACAGCAAGTCAAAATTCAACAACAGTCATAACATTTTAAGTTTATATCTTAAAGTCTTAAAAGCTTGGTAGCAAAAATAACCCCAAACAAATCCATTTAATGTAATTAACGATAATTGTTCTTAGTCTATACATCTTTGGGTTATAAGTTATAAGTGAAAAAACATGTATAATATAACCCATTTAATTTATCTAAGAGTTGGATTATTTCACTCCATAGGAAGAAGGCCTGTGACATATCGACAAGTGCACTAGTTACAGTAAAAGCTTTTAGACAGCACAGCGCAGCTTATAACAGCTGGTTGTTAATACAACTAAATTACCTAATTATTCAACATCATCCACACAGAAACTAGGCCAAGACTCTCTCTTGACTCTTCTATTGAGATAAAAGCTGTATGAACAAGTTCAGCCCATCTGTACTCCTACCCTGCTCTTAAATGCTCTCCGCCTGGCCACACTCGGCTGAACCCTGGCGGTTATCAACACGTCTCTCAGGAGTTAAAAGGACGCCTGTGTTATTAGCAAAGAGCAAATTGAGATGTATGTATTATCTGCTGTGCCGCTGTCTCTGAGGGACCAGGGGTCTCAAAGAGGTGTGTGTCAAATCCCACCAGGCACACAATGAAGATTCTGTCCTGAGCCTGCAGGGAATAGGGAGAGGGAGAGTCACTGGTGTCATCTCGGTATACGCCCCAGCCACTGAACCAGAGGGGTTCTGTCAAACCCCACCTGGAAGAAGCTTCTAAGAAGTGGCAAGTGAGAAACATGCTCTCTGCCACATGTGCATGTGGGACCGGTCTCCTAAGGAGTGCTTGTACAGTAATCATCATCATTGCTGTCTTGAAAATGTGTAATCAGCTATTCAGGCTGGCTACAGTGGCTTTACAGTGTCTGTCTGACTTTGCTTGTGGTGAACAGGAAAGAAGCTTGCAGGGGAGCCGCTGAATTTGTGAAGCCAGAGAGAAAAGAAAATCAAGGTGTATTGGGGCTTTCTTTTTAATTACGATCTTTCACAAAAAGTTATTGTGGAAATACTATGGTTGAGTAATGCTATCAGATTTGCATTGTCGTGAAACTTTGATATGCTGCATGGTACTGAATGATTAAACTATTCATGATATACATTGTATATTACAAGTCACTTCAAAAAAAGTACTGGTTCCATTTACTCTTAAAAATAAATTGTACCATTAAAATCAGTTCTGTGGCTGAGATCATTTTGATAACAAAAAATAAAAGAGCTGAAAAAAGTGGTATAACATATTTGTTACAATGAGGGACGTGAAGCGTTCGGGTTCAAATGCAAAACAGTGTTTATTAGCTCAGAGTTGAGGCAGACAAGGTCGAGCACCGGCAAACACGATCATAGGAGGCATAGACAGGAGAGTAAACGCAATACAGGCGAGGGTGAAACGTACCAGTAAACCAAGTCCTAAAGGCAAGACGAAAACGTAGATCCGGGAACAGGCGGAGATCGGCAACGGGTAATCCAGACACTAGAAAACAAACACGCAGACTGGTATTCATACAGGTGATAATGATTGAAAGATTGAACCTAACTATAATCAACAGTCTCTAGCTGGACCAACCGCAGCTCCAGCTAGGCATGACATAGCCCAGCCCCCCTGATGCTGAAAATGGCGGAACAACCACCAGGGAGCACCCCTAACTCAAGGTGCTGGACGATCTGTATGAGTGTTATGGAAATCGGTTAGAAGTTTGGAATCCAAGATGTTATCACATGTTATCCAGGCTCTCTCTTCTGGACCATAGCCTTCCCAGTCTACCAGATATTCAAGTTTACCACCACAACGCTGGGAATCCAGGATCTCATGGACGGTATAGATGGCTCCATCATCGTCAACTAATGGAGGAGGGGGTTCTTCTTCACGGCCAGGCTCTGTGGAAAGAAGGAGAGGATCATGGTAAGGTTTGAGGAGTGAGACATCAAAATGTGGGATGAATTCGGTATTGTGGTGGTAGTTGTAGTCGAAATGTTACCGGGTTGTTCTGCTCCGTAATGGTAAAGGGACCAACATACCTGGGACTCTTACAGTTTCTTACAGGGCAGGCGTAGGAGAATGTCACGAGTTGAAAGCCATACCTTCTGGCCAACATGGTAATCTGGAGCTGTGGATCGTCGTTGGTCGGCTGTGGTTACCTGCCTACGCACTGCCCTCTGTAGATGTTGATAAGCTTCGTCTCATACCCTCTCACTCTCCCGGAACCAGTAATCAACTGCCGGAACATCAGATGGTTCGTCATTCCATGGGAAGAGTGGGGGCTGGAATCCGAGTATGCACTGGAAGTGGGTGAGTCCGGTGGTGGCTTGGCGTAGTGAATTCTGTGCATACTTGGCCCAGCCCAGGAACTGGTTCCAGGTGTTTTGGTGGACGGTGCAGAAGGTACGGAGGAACCGCCCCACTTCTTGGATCTTACGTTCGGTTTGTCCATTAGTCTGTGGATGATAGCCAGAGGAGAGGCTGACGGTCACACCTAGGAGGCGGAAGAAGGTCTTCCACACACGTGAAATAAACTGGGGTCCACGATCAGATACAATATCCTCTGGTAATCTGTATGTACGGAAGACATGGTTGAACAGAAGAGTAGCCATTTCCCTGGCTGTGGGGAGTTCCTTGAGTGGAAGCAGCAGCAGAATTTAGAAAATCGGTCCACAATTGCAAAGATGCACGTGTTACCTTCTGATGATGGTAAGTCTGTGATAAAATTGACTCCTAGGTGTGACCAGGGTCGGTTAGGTACGGGAAGTGGAAGCAACTTGCCAGATGGAAGATGACGTGGAGTCTTGGACATTGTACATTCCCGACACCCTCTCACGTACCTCTGCACGTCCTGATCCATCCTGGGCCACCAAAACCGACTTTGAATGAGTGAGAGGGTTCTGTTGGTCCCTGGATGCCCTGTTGCCAGTGAGGTATGCGCTGTATGGATGAGCGGAATGCGTTCTGTAGGTGGAACAAACCGGAGATGGGGCGGACAGTCTGGCGGAGGAGCTGGTGCTGGATCTGCTGCGGCTGGAGGGGTTGCCCACTGAATCGGATTCGCCAGAGAAGGGCGTCGATTGCAACATGGGACAGGCAACAACAGACATAGAAGAAGAGTTGTTTACGGAAGGAGTGGGTGCTGGTGTTACCAGAAGATTAGGTGCTGTGGGTGTTGGTGGGCTTGGTGAGAATTGCTCGGCGGCAATAAGTCTGAAGACAGTTTGGAGAGTGGAGACTTGAATAATGATGATATCCTTTTCCTTTTCACAGACGGAGACGAGGAGGGAACAGGAACGAGCTTGGACGATGTGAGCAATGTGGTGTGTGGTTTTATGTGATATGTGATTGGTGCTGGGATTGGTGTCA
>JAUMHG010000038.1:13309924-13321073 GCA_032359395.1 Enteromius anoplus
TAGACCTGAAGGACGCGTACTGCCATGTCTTGATCCTGCGAGAAGGATCAAGCATGCCGGTGCAATACCCTTTGGCCTGTCCCTCTCAGTAGATGTCTTTCCCCGCTGAAGCGGCAGACGAGCATCCGCATCCCCAACTCTCTCGGCGACTGGCTGATAGTTCACTCGCGGGATCTGTTGCGCATGCGTAGGGACATAGTGCTTCGGCACTTCAGCCATCTGGGTCTTCAGGTCTACCGAGGGAGAGCAAACTCTTCTATGGGGATCTCTTTCTCGGTTGGAGCTGGACTCGGTCGATGTCACTGCCCGCCTCGTGAACGAGCGCGCAGGCCACGCTGACATGCCTAGAGGGCACAGCGGTTCCTCTCAAAACTTTTCAGAGGCTCCTGGGGCATATGGCAGCTTCAGCCGCGATCTCGCCGCTGGGCTTGCTTCATATGAGACCGCTTCAGCGTTGGTTACACGATCGGGTCCCGAGATGGGCACAGCACCGTGGCACACTCCGGACTGGCGTTTTCCCGTGAGTTCCCACCTATTCAGCCCATGATCTAACCCTGCTTCCCCCGGGTCGGAGTACCCCGGGGACAGGTGTCTAGATCAACACGGGCCGGGGTGCTGTATGCAACGGGCAAGCAGCTAGGCGTCCAGCTGCTTTGGCATATAATATTGCCTCGAGTTGTAGCCGTACTTCTCCACTGGTCCGGACGGACAACACAGCGGTCATTGCGTAGATCAAAAGGAAAATACTACGCTCCCGCTGCATGGCACAACTCGCCCGCCATCTGCTCCAGTGGAGTCAAGCAGCTGAAATCGCTGCGCGCTATTCATGTTCCAGGGATACTCAACCGTGCAGCCGATCAGCTCTCACGGCAGTCCACCCACCCTGGAGAATGGCGGCTCCACCCCCAGGTAGTCCAGCTGATATGGAGCCAATTCGGCGTTGTTTTTTTCCCTCCACGAGTTAAAAAAATCGCACGACAGGGATGCACCTGCACACAGCTGGCTCCGGGGCTCAAGTACGCCTTTCCCCCAGTGAGCCTCCTTGCACAAACCCTGTGCAAGATCAGGGAGGACGAGGAACAAGTCCTGCTGGTAATGCCTTACTGGCCCTCTCAGACCTGGTATGCCGACCTCACTTTCCTCGCGGCAGCCCCTCCCTGGAAGATCCCCTTGAGGAAGGACCATCTTTCTCAGAGGATGGGCAGGATCTGGCACCTACGCCCCGATCTGTGGAACCTGCACGTCTGGTTCCTAGACGGGACGCGTCAGACTTCTCCAGCCTTTCCAGTGCTGTCATTAAAAACCATCTCCCATGCGAAAGCTCCCTCTACGAGGCAGGCCTACACTCTGAGATGGGGTCTGTTCGTCGACTGGTGTTCCTCTCGCGGAGAGGACCCACAGACATGCACGATCGCAGTTGTGCTTTCTTTCCTGCAGGAGAAGTTGGAGAGCAGGCTGTGTATGTCGCTGCCATAACCGCATACCACGATGTAGTGGAGGGCACGTCCCTCGTGAAGCACCAACTCATTGTCCAGTTCCTTAGAGGTGCGCATGGGGTTAAATTCCCAGAGACCACACCTCATACCCTCTTGGGACCTTGCTGTCGCCCTACATGGCCTGCGACAAGCTCCCTTCGAGCCCCTTCAGTCTGCAGATCTGAAGTATCTGACACTGAAAACAGCACTCCTGACTGCGTTGGCTTCCATTAAGAGGGTAGAAGACCTACAAGCCTTCTCTGTCAATGAAGAGTGCCTAGAGTTCGGCCCGGCTGATTCTCAGGTCATCCTAAGACCCCGGCCCGGCTACGTGCCCAAGGTTCCTACCACACCCTTCCGCGATCAGTTAGTGAACCTGCAAGCTCTGCCCTGGGAGGAGGCAGACCAAGCCTTAGAGTTGTTGTGTCCTGTATGCGCTTTGCGCCTCTACACTGACCACACTCGTAGCATTAGACACTCCCAGCAGCTCTTTATTTGCTATGGTGGACAGCAGAAAGGGAATGCTGTCTCCAAACAGAGGTTGGCTCATTGGGTTGTAGAAGCCATCTTTCTGGATTATTTATACCAGGGTGAGCCTTGCCCCTTAGGACTGAGAGCTCACTCAACAAGGAGTGTTGCCTCATCCTTTGCGTTGTCTCACGGTGCCTTTTTAGCAGATATCTGTAGGGCTGCGGGCTGGGCGACAACTTCACCAGGTTTTACGACTTCCGCGTAGAGACCGTGTCCTCCCGCGTCTTCACTGAAGACAGCAGGTGAGCGGGAGACCGGCTGGTGCCGGCTTGCTGCGCCACTCCCACAGGATCCGTGCACTATTTTTACTCAGTGTTTACCTTAACTGTGTGAAACTGAGTCCTCCTACAGCAGAGTAGCTCCGGCTGTGCTTCCTCTGGGTCTCCTTCGCCCAGTAGGTGTGGCAAAAAATTTCAATAATTTCACAGTCAAACTGAGAGCTGCGTTTCCATTCAATTGTATCCATAATCTTATTGATATATTGCATTTTCTTTATTTCCACATGCGAGAACTGTGTGTTAAGTCATGTGCTCCATTCCCCCAACCACCTGCTTCAGTACAACTAGCAACCCTGTGGGGCCCCAATCTGGCCCCCAGGGTGCTGTGGAACGTTACGTGCAGACTCCTTTGCTGACAAACTTGAAAAGTATCTTGCCTGTCAGCGAGGGGTTTCCACGTAAGGCAGCCCCAAAGTCGTGGCCTGTTCCATGGGTGTTCCCATTTGTAACGTCGAAAGTGATTCGACTGAAAGGGTAATGTCTAATTACAAACGTAACCCACTTTCCCTGAATGAGGGAAAAGAGACGTTACACTTTTACCTGCAATGACTCTGAGGTCGCGCTGACGCCTGCTAAGCTTTTCAGTGAAAACCTGCATGTGCACACACATACTCACACGGTGATGAGGTGCACTTGAGCGCAATCAAGTGCACGCCAATACTCATTGGCCTTTTGTTTAAAGCTCAAAGGCAATTGGTCTCGTAACCTAGACGTTGTGCATAACTTCTAGTCCAATTTAACTCTTAGACCTTCAAATTGCTCAGTAATCCCTCTGCACAGGAAATGGTAGCATTGTTTCATTCTATGGTTCATGTCCAATTATTAAAAATCAAGATGTACTTGGGCATAGAATGCAGTAATTATATACTGATGTCTGCAAATGCGCCACAATTACCTCTTAAATAAAAGCCTTAGACATGCAGTAACCTTTGAGAAGAGATTATCTGGGTAAAATTCTGCATCATAACATTCTGCATCATAACATTCACAAACTTGCATATCATGTAATGAACGATATGATATTCTGGTTCACAAATATGTGTAAATAAATGTGTTTTGTCTATTAAACACCTTTATAAATGATCCTGATCATGATCTGTAATATGAGATGGGCGCCGTCATGTTTGTTTGAACTGCAGTTCAGAGAGTCCTGTCATACTGATTTACAGCACGCAAATCAGTTTCTCCCGAAATACATGATAGTAGGCCGGAGAACTGGGTGAAGAATAGAGTGAATTTTATAGTTACACGTACGCAATGTGTATCTGATATGAATAAAAGACATCTGCAAATTACGTTTGAATGGATTGTTATTGTTTCTTACATAGAAATCTGTGTGTATTTTACAAGCTCTAAATGTATTGTTTTACTAGTACATATGTGTATTTAAAGTACATGTGTATCTGAAACATAAAATATGCATTATGTGGTTAAGAACACTGCTTATTTGTGATAATATGACAAGCACAGTGCATGTCTCTCTCGTGCCTAGTTTGAATTATTGAGTTGGTTTCTGTACTTTACATTTTGGTAAACCCTTTTCCTTGAAATGCTGAAGCCTGGTTGAATCACTCTATTGCTTTGCAATAGCCAATGGCATCAGAGCATTTGCCTGATTGGCTGGCTTAGCAGCTATATAAGCGATGCCGGGCACTAAAGTATTTAGAATGTTTTTCCTTCACCTGTAGCCTGTTTTTCGCCATTGACATACGAAACCAGAGTGGACAAAAGTGGAGGAGGCATAGAAAAGAGGCTACGCGCAGCCTCCTCCCGTTGAAGTCATCGCGGTTTACTTATGCCAGTCACAGGTCTGGAAAACCACAGCTCACATTGCTGAAAAGGCATATATTTAAGCGGGACACGCAGCATCTGCCATCCATACGACAGCAATCCAGCAGGTGTTCCCATCGTCAATGATGAGATCCCTGGATGAAGAAGGCCTGGAAGCAGAGTCACTCTGAAAATTGTGGACAACGGCTGATCTGGCCCTGACCGTGTCTAAGAAGGTTGCTCAGGGAATTGGGCGTAACATGGGCAGCCTCGTGGTTTTACAATGCCTGAGCAATGCAAGCCTGAGCCGCCACTTCGTCAGAGGGAGTTTAAGAAATCCCGCTTTGGAGCGAAGCCGCCCCCTATCAGCAAGTACGGCCTGGAGAGAAAAAATAGCAGCGTTCCTGATGTTCGTGCCAGGAGGAAAAGAGTGCGTCCATGCACGAAGACGGACCAACTACAAAAAGGCCGCGTGTATGTTTAAATCTAATTTTGAGACCCATGCGTTCTGTTCCAATAAACATGAAACATTACATACCTCATCAAAAGAGCTCTTTTCCACCCCTAACAAGTGCCCACAATAAAAGCGAAACCTCCCCCTTGGGGGATGTTTGGTGAAATCAAAGCTCAGGACAACCTGAGATTGCAGATGCAAATGTCCCCATGCATGCGGTTACGTCAGCTGTTGCTCGTTTGAGAAAAAAATGTTTTGCCGGCGACTTGCACACAGCCCTCGCCGCAGCAAACAACGCCGTCTCCATCTAAACGTGTGGGCAGGGCTCCCTTCGAAATCAGATTGAGTCTTAAGCACTATAAAGTGCTGCTACACTCTTCAGTTCGCTCACTTTCACCCCTGAGGCTCACTGAAATGCGCATGCTAAACTACCTTGATGACTGGCTGATCATAACTCAATCAAGGAGCGTACTCGAGGAGCACTAGCTAAGGCTTCTCACACATCTAGCATGTTTGGCTTTGTCTGTGAACATGCAAATGAGCTCAACAAATCGATAACTTTTCTGGGTAATGTTTTGGATTTGCGCACTATGATCGCACGTTTATCAAGGCAGAGAATCCAGTCCATTCACAACACTCTAGCCTCATTCGGGCTGGGTACCACAGTTCCTTTGAAAACGTTTCAAAGATTGTTGGGTCTAAAGGCAGCTGCAGCCTCTGCATGCCGGCTGGGTTTGCTGCATATGAGACTGTTGCAACTGTGGTTACGAGGCCGAATCCCACTGCAGGAATGGAGAGAAAGGACGAAGCACCTTGTCGTAACACACTCATTTATCGAGGCCCTGCCACCCTGGTTCAGAACAAAATTATACGAGCAGGGTATGGTGATGGGCAGGGTGGTCAGGATGGATATTCTGTCCAGGCAGGGCATTATTCATGGGGAGTGGAGGTTACACCCTCAAACAGTAAAACTCTCCTTGGCGAAGCAGAGATCGACCTCTTTGCATTGGAAGAGAACGCACACTGTCCACTGTACTTCTCAGCTGCCCCCAGAAAGGGGACACACTATTGAGCCATTGGCCAACGGGTTGAAAATATGCATTTCCCCCAGTAAAAATAATTCCACTGGTGCTGCAAAAAATATGAGAGCAGAGGGAAACTGTGACACTTATAGCGTCGAAATGGGCCAATCAACAATTGTTTCCTGGGTTGGTAAACCTGTCGTGAATTTCTTCGTGGCAGATTCTGCTGAGAAGGGATTTATTATCCCAGGCGAGGGGCACCTTATGGCACCCCAGACCGGAATTATGGGATCTGCATGTATGCCAAGTCAGTATGGAGTGAATCAGTTATCCATCTGACACCATGTTTTACACACATTAACGGAGGCTAGAGCGCCCTCGATGAGGCACCTGTATGGTTTTAAATGGAGCGTGTTTGCGAACTGGTGCGTTAGCAGCCACGAAGACCCGGTAAGCTGTGATATCCCCACTGTTCTGACCTTCTTACAAGAACGCCTAGATACTGGCAGTTCTCCTTCTACACTTGATAGATGATTTGCATACATAAGTTAATAGTGTGTGTACGCAATTTGGCCCAAACGATTGTATGGTCAGACTCACACCCAAACTTGGCTCTACATCTAAAATGCTCTGAACACCATTCAGAGCCCAGGTTATCACTATACAAGCATTCTGCCCTCCCAAACTAAACACAGATTCAGTGTCATGAAAGTGTGCCCTGTGTCCCGTTCGTGCGCTACGTGCTTTTGTAAACAGAACTAGTCAGTTTCGAACTTCAGAGCAGCTTTTTGTCTGTTTTGCGCGAGCAAACTATCGAAACAGTGACTGTCTCACTGGATTGTTGATGCTGTGTGCCTAGCTTACGACTCCGAGGGACTAGACTGCCCAATAGGTGTACACACCCCCCTCCACTAGGAGCCTGGCATCCTCATGGGCCTGGGCTAAGGGCATATCTATTCAAGACATTTAATTCGCGGGCTGGTCATCTCACAATACTTAATACATGAGGAGAAGATTAAGCAGTCATTGGATGTTCGAGTCACCTAAAGACACACCCCAGCCTGGCGTGTGCTTCAACACATGGTTTCGACTAGGTCGGCTGGTGAGATGTTTGTTCTGTTATGTCCATAACTTAATTACCAAGTGATAAAATTAAATTAATAAAATAGTATCCCCCTTCTATGCCCGCTTTTTCAAGCTGGCTATGTTTTCAAGCACCAACATGTTTTGCTGCCTTATTTCCAACCATATCACACCAACTCATTGTTGCTTGTATGTGGGTAGGGAGACACTGAATGTGGTGGGGCCGTGCTGGCTCATTGCCAAAGGCTGCAGCTGGGTGTTTCAGCCAGGTCCAATACCGAATCTAGCAGGGAGGGGCATACACATTGACTGTACTACTACTACTACTATTACCTCAGCGCCTTGCCTCCATTTTGGCTGGGAGCGAGTTTTTAACACATCAGGGTTTTATACATTTTCTATACATAATGTCGAGAAACTGACTCGATAAGGGAACGTTACTCATGTAACCTCAGTTCCCTGAGAGGAGGGAACGAGACATTACGTAGATTGCCGTGTAGAAAAACCTCCTCACAACCTTAACAGTTCAGTTATGTGGGACCGTACTCCCAGGGGCACGCAAAGAAAAATCCCAGATGTGGGACTGAACTGCTCAACGGGTTAAAGTAAGTAACCAAGTAAGTAGATAAATAAACTGGGAAAAGTAATCAAAGATTACAAATTGAAATAATTGTATTACATTGATTTAGATTGTTTCATTCAAGCCATTTGATTTGCCAAGAAGCAGAAAGCAGAACCCGAGAAAGATTAATTGGACTGGTTACTAAAGTCTAATTTATAAAACTTAAATACTACAATTAGTTAAAATAGTTCATATTTGGTTTGAAGGTCAAGGAATCTAGAAGTCAGCAGAGGGTTGCCCCTAAAAATAACTCCAGCTGGAACTATCCTGAAGGTTTTATAATTCATAATGAATCCAAAAGCCTTTCACTTGAACACAGTTTATCCATTTACATTTATAACCATGGAGCTGGACTTGTCATCCCTCACATTAAGAATGGACCTGTGTCAAATGAATCCTCAGAATCAGTGCTTTTCACTTTATGGTTTGCTTTTCACAGTGGCTCCTCAATGATTTAGCCGGGAGTCTTGCAGCTGGGATGGTGAAGGGAAAGTCACTGCTCATGATATCAAAAACTTGATAAGTAGTACTTTTACCATACTTAATTTTAAGTGAAAAAAAAAAAACATCAAATACACTGAAATATATAAATTGGAAAAATAAAATAAGGAATAAGTGAGAATGCAAACATGACATTTATGGCAGAGAAATGTATGTGACATCTCTTGAGGGATAAAAAAAAACAAAAAAAAAAACTGCAAACTCATCTAAAGAATGAATTATAACCAGAGTAATTTTACTAAATATGCACTAAATGTTAGCCCGATATCTGTCACGACGCATTAACCACAAAACATTATTTACTGTTTGAATTTTAGAAACTGACATACCACTGGTTTCACAGACTTACTGTAAGCCTAGGCCTATACTAAAATTTAAATCAGAGCTGTTTCTGAATGAAACATGCACTGAATGATTTTAAAACATGTCAGTGGCTTTGTCTTGTCTTAAAGACACACTTTTTTTAATTACTTAAAGGGACACTTTTTTTTGGGAAATAGTTCTCCCAACTCCCCCCAAGTTGAGAATCTCCGGGTTTGTTAATAGCCCTTTTAGCATAGCTTAGCACTGATCATTGAATCCAATTAGACCAGTTGCATCACGTTCAAAAATTACTATTTAAAACTCTTCTGTAGTTATATTGTGTACTAAGTGTGATGTTCTAGGCCAATATGATTCGGAACTATTAGGGAAAATCGCAACTTTTCATTTGGAGAATAAGCCTTTTTCCGAAAAAAAGAAAAAGAAAAGAAAGTGTAGTGTTCCTTTAAATGTTCTTATTGAACTATGGTCTATTCCGGCTTAGCCCTGTCTATGAAACCGGGCCATAGAACTTTAAAAAAAATAATAATTTGAAAGCTAAGACCTTGTTTCATGCCAGAAGTTTTTTCTGTCTGCGTTGTCAATTTTCTCTTTGCTCTGCAATGTATTTTTTACTACACAATACAATGGTATACAGTTTGAGAGCACCATGGCTTGCTGGACATAGCAACAGTAACTAAGGAGGGTTTTTGCAAAGAGTCTGTTGTACATTTATATTGCTGAGCTGTAATTGAAATGTAATCTTGACAGAGTTTTCAGGATTAATAGAAGTACAACAATAAAAGTATAAAGACCGTCAGGTCGAAGATGGTCTGCATGCTGGATATTTGTAGTCAAGAGTAATAAAAAATGCATAGAAGAAAACAATTTACAAAATTAAAGAATAACAAAACAGGAGCTAAATAAGACATCGGCATGGGAAGAGGACAAAAATGCCACTTGCACACAAAGGCCTGGCATGTCCCATCAACACTAAAGATGAAAATGACTTCAGCTGTAGCAAAATAAAGACTGCAACAAGCAAGGGGTCCCCAGTGAGGTTTGTATTTATTGCACCTGGCCAAAGTGAGCGACAGACTTGAAAGCGCTTTAAGAGGGGACTGTAACTTTGTTGTCTTCCTGCAGTTTTCTGATGCTTTGAATCCTGATATGAAAACATTCACCTTAAACCCCTAGCACTGACCCATACCTTATTAGTTTGTCTACCATCACTTTGAATTTAATCAGACATTTAACACAGATCTCACCTGAACTCGCCACTTATTGAATGCGACAATAGAGGAACATTAGCAGGCCTGCACAACACAGTCAGGCCATTGAGGACTGCGGTGACCTGCTCACTGTAAAGGAAGTCGTGTGGACAATTTCCAAGACAAACGCTCTTCGACCTGTTTAGTGTCCTCATAGGCTGGACTGTAATGGCTACAACAGGGGCCTAATTTTGTTGTCATCCCCAGGAAGTCAGCAGGGGGAAAAAACCAACAACAGAGACCCTTGTCAGTGGTGAGGACACTTGGACTGCTATTATTAATAATAACGTTGCCATGACAGTGAACAGACCAGGCCCTTGTATAGCCGCCTTTTATTCCACAGCCCCCTCCTAAGCTTATGAAATATGTAGAACGCAAACAGAGGTGGGGTTGATGTGCTTCCACCTCTACTAACCGCTACATGTCCATGGCTATTACTTATTTATAAGATGTACAGAATAAGTGCCAAAATGGGCCTTCATCTTTTCCACTCCTCTTCACACGATATAAGGCACTTCTGTAGCCCAATGTTTACATAAAAACCTTCTGCAAAAGATATAATGCCCAGGAGAGTTGAAATTAGTTAACAGAGTCCAGAGCGGGGGCAAAATGACAGTGAGAAGTGTTTGGATGTTTCAAGTTTCTAAAGTAATTTTGTCTAGCCACTGAATTGGGTCTGTACAAAGACATGTTCTCAGAGACTTGGCACTCTTATGGAGTCCAACGTTAAATAGCAAGTCAATGGAAAATTATTATATAAATATCAAAACTCTCAATATAAAAAAATGTATAAACAGAATAAATAAACATTGGCCCTGTCCAAAGCGACAGATATCTTCTTTTATATTGTGACATCCAGCTGAGTGAAATGGTTTCTCTAAAAAAAAAAAAAAAAAATAGTAATACATTTGGGGCTTGGTTCTATGCATCAGTTAACAGCAGAAAAAATATGCTTTACGTGAGGTTAACACAATTGTGAACTGAAATACACCCAAAATGTACACCTGGTGGTCTGTCTTTCTGCATGTTAATGCAAGACCCTGTGCGACTGACTGACGGGAGTGAACCTCCGTAGCTCTGCCTTGGGAAAAAACATGGCCCAGTGCACTGAGCAGACACAGAAAAGAAGCAAATTGATATAGTTCTTATAGATAATACACTCTGTTAGATAATACACTGCTGCTTGAGCATGTCAAAGTTTCCAGAGTGCTGCCTTTTTTCTGTTTCTAAGTGTGGGAGCGTACTTGTGGCCCATGTGGTAAAAGGTCATTCAAATGCCATTAATCAACATCCTTGTGGTAAACAAATTGAACAGTGTTTTCCCCTGGTAGTGATGGAAACAACTAGAAAGGTTTATGACAGACAATAGGACACCAGATATACAGCTTTCCCTAAAACCAGGGGCACAACAGCCATTAGTGAGTTTATAGCAATTTCTACATTTGTGTCCTTAACATTTGGAAAACCATTGTATTATTGAGTAACTACTGCCACACAAAATTTTGCTGGAGATGTCAGGGTAAGCGAGACACCCCGAAAAACTGTGCCCACCAGTGAGGGAGTTCTGCCACACACACACATAAACGTGTGCGCGCCGCACAGACAGTGAACACACTCCCGCGTTGAATTCTGCGTGTCTCTGTGTTAATGTATGGTGCAGACCCTCGGTTTTGTTTGCTAGCATACTGACCTGCACGTGATTCTTCCGGTGATTTTAACGTTTTGTATCTCACTGAATGAGGACATAAATACAGTAGGCCACATGAATAACATCTCCAGAACTGCTCCGAGGGTTACTTCCAGAGCATTTGACCGTTTCATTTTAGTAAATCTATTGTTGTA
>JAUMHG010000038.1:13321173-13346035 GCA_032359395.1 Enteromius anoplus
TAAACTGTGATATAAAATCCCCTTTATTTCCAACAATAAAATGAAATCTTCATTAATCCAAAGACAAATGTTTTATGGCTTAAAAAACTTAAATACACCACATTTTCAGAGGGGAAAAATTATAAGGCTATTGTAAGAATAAATAATAATGCACTAGTGTAATGGGAGCATAACAGATGGGTAAACTAAAAACTATTTGAACTTTATTAAAACTAATTTGCACTGATTCATTGAGTCTTTGAGTCTATAAATGTTAACAAGCTGAATTTTTTTTATTTTTTTTTTACATAATATGATGTTGTTAAAACTGATTTCATAAAATTGGTATCAAAAAAGGTATTGTTCAGGAACCAATATCGAACTCAAGGTTTTTGAACGATACCCAGCCCCAGTCGTTATTGACAATGGCAAACATTAGGAAACATCTGACCACTGAATGCACTGAATGCACAATCAGAATCAAGTATTCCAGAGAGCCATGTTATAAAAAATGGTTAAGCAATGATATTTGTATCAAAGACCCTTTAATCGGTGCAGAGATTCTGACAACTTGGAGACTTTACTGCAATGTAGGTCAACACTTCCCTGCCACTCACATCGTATCTTTTTCAACATCAATCGAGTTTCTCCAACAGCCACTGATGATTTCCAGCATTATGAGCAAGATGCGCTGACAGAAGCTTTGCCAGGAAGACCTCACATGGATAACCACTAGGCCGAAGTCCATGGGCTCCACTACCTTCTCAATGCCAGGCCTCCCTCCATGCCATGCACAGAGCAGCTGCCCTCAAGACTGAGAGACAGGGAGGGGGCAACTCTCATCCTCTTATTCACCATCTGTCTGCAGGAGGGCTCGCGTGGTGTCTGCCAGAGGAAGCGCGGGCCACCTCCCCATTTGAAAGAGCCAAGGAGCGGGCCCTTAAATCACTGTCGCAGCTTCCACCTCTGTGATTGATCAGCTTCATTTAGCAGGAGCAGCCAACACATAGGGAGGGCTTGTCCCAATGTACTTCTACCCGAATCTGGAACTCAGTACAAGGCAAACACAGAGACACTAACAGCTGCAACAGCAATGGGGTTTCCCCCTCAAACACTCATTATCACATATTATTTACATAATATGTGTGTATACTTTGTATATGTATTATGTATATAAATCCAAAAACATGCATGCATATATTTATGAAAAGTATGTTCTGTTGATACGTAAAATATATTTATGTATAATAAAATAAAATATAAGAATATAAATATGTAAATGTGTATATACTGTATATGTACTGTGTAAATGTATTATGTATAAATACACATGCATGTATATAGTTTTATATTAGACATAACTGCATAATCAAAATTATATGAATATAAATTTATTCATGCAAATACATGTACATGTTTTTAAAAATCTATACTGTATATGTGTGTATGTATATGTGTGTATATGTATATATATATATATATATATATATATATATACAAAGAAACATAATAATAAATATACACCGTAAACATACAGAAATGTAAAAAAAACTTTTATTTTGGACACGGTTAATTGTGATTAGCCATTTGACAGCACTGCTTTTATTATCTTTTTTGCTATTGAATAAAAATAAAAACTCTTCTGTAACCGAACCATGAATTTGTGCTAAATCCATAAAACAGACCTCTCTTCATGTTTCTCTCTTCCTCTTTTATGCTTTTGTGAACATCCCAGTCCCTTTTAAAATGTCCTTACACTGGAAGAACAGACATAATACAACGTTAAAATACATATATCATTCCCATGACCACTTATTTCAACATTTATGACTTTTAAGATTGTCTCCTTGATGGCTTTTTCGGTCCCGTTGAGTCATTGATGTGTAGAGATCACACTGGCATGCCTGCACGAACAGGAATGAGCTCCCTACAGAGAGTTCATGGTCACAGGCCTTTATCCACTTTTCTTTTCTTTTTTTCCTTTGCAGGGAAAACGTTTTTGCTTCTCTGTCCCCTCTGTATTTAACTCATTGTAAGGCAGCTAAAGAGAAATAAGCTGCTCATATTCATCATGCCAAATATGTATCAACTGTGGCAAGTCATCTTGTGATTTACCATAACATGAACAGAGTTCAGTTTCAGTTTAGAGAAAAACCAGGATGAGTAACAGATGTACTAAATGAAACTTTGATCAAGCAAATTAAACCATTAGCATAGAAATGGCCACTGACAACAAGACTAGCGTTATTAGCTTCTGTAAAACTGTCAATAAAATAGGGCAAGAGGGGGACTACTTCCCAGCAAAGTCTTTGTTCTGTCAAAAACAAAGGGGAAAATGTGCAATGGAATACATTTTACAAGAATAAGACATAAGCTGTATATGTGCAAGTGCCTGATTAAACAGGTGGCCTAAAACTTTTCATGTATCATAGCGGCATTACTAATTATAATTGGCTTAAGTTGACAGTTCTTTTTCTAGCTGTCAGTGAAAAGTGTGTCAGTGTTTTTGAAATAGTTTTAGTCATCTCTCAGAATGTGACATGCCCATCAGGATTTGAGTTTTAAATGGTCCTCAAGTTGAATGAACGCAAACAAAGCGACAAGGAATTAGTTGATGCTAGGCAGCTCTCCAGCTAAGGTTTATGTTCCTCTTAATGCTGTCTTTAACAGATACGATTACACGAGTATGTCTCACATGTGTTTGTCTAACTCCACATTTGGCTGAATGCATTTATCCATCTTGACAAGCACATAATGTGGGCACGGCTCGCACATATGACGAATAAGCGAGAAGACAGAGAAAAGCAGAACTTCTGGAAGTTGAGACAACACTTTCAGCTGTTTTTCTTCGCTCTCTCGCTGACAATGTACCCACCCCCCAAAGACACTGAAAGATTGTGGTAATCCTTTCAAAATTACATTAGCAACAGCCTTCATCTCTCCCCCTCTCTTTGAGTAGGTGGCATGAATATGAGCCAAATAACTGAAGACAGTGTGGGGCTGAGAACACATCGGTGAAGACACACCATTCAGGATGTAATTTAAATGTGCTTATACATGAAACATACAGAATGGATGCACTTCAATGGCTTGCCTACGGTCCGCCTCTGGTCTCAGTTCATTTCAGTATTTCACATAAATAATTAAATCGGCCTAGTGTCCGTTTGGTCCATATTAATTGAATAATTATAAGAATATTTCATCTTAAAGAAAATTTAACAAAGAAACAGTACATTGAAGAAATTAAGGAATGATTAAGGAATAAAATAAAGTTTTTTTTAAACATTTTAATAAATATGATAAAAATGTTTGTATATTAAAAAGGGTAAGAAGATATTTTAGTTTTCATTGCAATACAAATGCATAAATTGTTTTAACAATACATATTATTCTAATGTTGAGTTATAGTTAACTTTGAGGGTCCAACTTTTTTTTTTTCAATATTAAATTTTCTATAGAGCTCCTTGAAATCCTCCTGCAAGTTTGAAAGCCTGGTAGACACCACCTTTTACTTTGTAATCTATTCATATTGTCATATTTAGTGTATTTTCATGGCATTACAGTTAATTTGTTTCTTAACATTAGTGAAAAGGATTTCCTGATACCACATCAAACCTGTATCCATCATTGTCTTATTTTCTATCAAGCAATTCCTGAGGCTGCACAACAGTCTGCTGAAGCACAATTATTCATCCATCCCCTCTCGATTTTTCCCAACAATTAAAAAGCTAAGAGGAGAAAAGGGAAGGGCTCCCTGTGAGGCACAGTGGGAGGTGTGTTTAGTGCTGTGGCACGCATGTATGGAAAGCTGGATATGGGTCTCAGTCGCCAACTGCGGCAGTTTGGGAGTGTTAATGAGATCTGACTGTCCTCTCAGTGGGCCTGCTCTGTAACAATACATTACCAGAAACATCTAGCAGTATTTTCAATGCTGAAAACAGTTGGGATGCCTAATATTTTTGTGGAAACCTTGATACATTTTTTTTTTAGCTTAGCCACGGTCATAAATAATTGACACAAAAATGTTGTATAAGTTTAAAAAGTTTATCTTACATTAGGGGTTGGAAACCTGCAGATGGATAATCGCTGGCACGCAACCAATAGGAAAAAAGCATACCGATCCAAAAACAATCGTCAAAATAATTTAAATGGCCAATTATATTAAAGCAGGCGATAACACGGAAACGTTCAAAGAATCATTTAATTAGTATTTTGCGCTAGAAATGTTAAATGACTGATATCTATCCAGTGATGCATTTTTGACCTTTATGACCATTTTAAAAAGGAAAGATTAAAGTTGCATATGTATGAATTTATTTCTCTCTTTCTCTGCAAACAATAAAGCTTAGCTACAGAAGCTTAGAACTAACCCTAGTTCCTTAAAGGAACGAGACGCTGCATCGACGAGATGCTATGGGAATGCCCTCAGCGTGACAGCTCTGAATCGTATGTGGAATTAGCCAAAAGTCCATAAAAGTGGACGAAAGTGTAAGGGGTGGACCACCCCGCAGCATCACATATATCGGCCATGGAGACCCCTGCTAGCAAGGCCTTCGAAGCCGCCACACCGCGTGTTGAGTGCACTCTGACTCCTAGCCTGGGCGGGAGACCAGAGGACTCGTAAGACATGTTAATGGCATCCACTATCCAACGGATTAGTCTGCTTGGGCGCTGGAAACCCCTTCTTGGGTGGACCGAAGCATATGAGCAACTGCTCAGACTTTCTCCACAGTCTCTGTGGACGTATGCGTCTCGTGCTTGCACTGGACACATACAGTCTAGCTTCTGCTGACCAGGCTCCCCGAAGGGAGGAGGATTGAAGGCCTGTAGTAATACTGCCTGTGGTGTGACCGTAGGTACCTTAGGGCTGTAACCCACTCACGTGTAAAGGAAGGCTTTGGCCATGCCAGGCACAAAGTCGAGATGTAAAGGGGCCACTGAGAGGGCCTGAAGGTCACCTACTCTCCTCAGAGAACACAATGCTAGCAAAAGTGTTGTCTTTATTGTCAGCAGATGATCTGAAATCTCCTCTATGGGCTCGAAAGGTGGCCCACAGAGGGCTTCTAAAACGACAGCCAGGTCCCAGGTTGGTACCCGGGAACATACCGGAGGCCTCAACCTCAGCACACCGCGGAGGAAACGTATAATCAGGGGTTCTTTACCAACTGTATGTCCATCGAGAGAGGAGTGGTAGGCCAATATTGCTGCCACGTAAACATTAAGGGTAGAGTGGGTAACCCCAGTAGAGAATCTAGCCTGCAAGAACTCCAGAACTCTACCAACTGTGCAGTTGACTGGATCTTGCTGGTATTCTCTAAACCAGGAAGTGAATAACTTCCATTTCAGGGCATATGGTTTCCTCGTGGATGGAGCTCTGGACTGGAGAATTGTCTCAACAACCTTGGTTGAAAGACCTGTGGCTAAGAGTTGGGCCTCCTCAGAGGCCACATTCTCAGTTTCCACAACTCCGGATGAGGGTGCACTATGGTGCCCTTCGCTTGTGAGAGGAGGTCCCTCCTGATCGGTATCTCCCACGGAGAGCCGTCTAGAAGGGATATCAGGTCTAAGAACCATACTCGGCCCTGCCTACACGAATGTCTGAACAAGCAGTAGACTGACAGCGTCCCAGCACACTCTCCAGAACTCTTGGGAGCAGAGCGATCGGGAAGAAGAGGTACAGACAGACCTCGGTCACATCTGTATCCTGACATCCAGACCTTCGCTAGGCTGGATGATACATCTCAGATCTACTTCACCCCAACATGTTTGTGTCTTACGTCTGTTAGAAAATATTTGAGTGCCTGGAACACAGCCAGCATCTCTAGACTGCTGACCAAATAAGATGGCAATCTTCCCACAGACCTCAGGCTGAGCGGCCACTCATGACTGCTCCCCAACCAGTGAGGGATGCATCCGTCACTAGCACTAGGTGGCGAGTCGGAGCTCCCAACACTGGGCCTGATTTAGAAACGCAGGTTTCCTCCACATGTCTAAAGCACACGCAGCTTGGCGTGATACTTTAACCATGCGAAGACGATTTACCCTCAAGGATACACCTTTGTTCCTGAGCCACCACTGTAGGGGTCTCATGTACAGCAGGCCAATAGGTATGATGACGCAGCTGCCATCAGGCCCAGCAGTCTTTGACACTGCTTGACAGTGAGTGACTGGCCTTCTTTCACTCTTGCGACTGCAATGAGGATTGAGACTACTCAAGCAGGTGTCGTACGAGCCCGCTTCGTGGTCGAGTCCCACTCCACGCCTAGTTAAGTGGTTCTCTGAGCTGGAGAAGGAACACTTTTCTTGGCGTTCAGTCTCAACCCCGCAGGGTGAGAGTGCAAGGCCGAACGGTATACCCGATATTGGTATGCTTTGACCCTAAACCAAACCTCAGGGACTACCTGAGTGCGAAGAACTTTATACACAATGCACTTTTGGATTTAAAACTTTGCAGGATGTTATCATTCATGTAGCTGTTACAATTTTCGCAAATCCATAATAGGGACACTTTAAAGCAGCACATTATAAAACACTGAACAGTTTTAATGCCTTTGGCCCTTCTCACACATACAGTTGTGTTCAGTAGGATTACACCGTAAATCTGTTATACAATAATCATGCGATTTAAGTTACAGACATTAACGTAGAAATGTCATGAAACATTTCTTGAAATTTCTAAATCTTTCACAATTCTCAATAGTATTTTGACTTCAGAGAACGTGCTCTTGAATTTCACATCCCCATCTCCTCTCAGAACTTGGAGATGTTGGTGCTAGACAGTTTCTAACGCTTACCAGAGAAGGCACTCACTGCCGAAAGGGAAAGTACAGTGAATCGCTGCTGTTGCCAACAGAGTTTCTAAAAATATTCCTTCTAAGCCATCTGACTCCCACTAGAAGCAAAAGTTCATGTCAAAATAAGCAACACACAAAGTATTACGTGGGATAGATAGCCTCTCCCCAGCAATGAGTCTGAAAAATTACAGAGACAGAGAAGCAGCAAAGTGCTTATGTCTGGCCCTCTAAATGGAAGGACTGAGAGAGTGCACTGCTCAGCTGCGCAAAAAAACCCTGCCAAGATGTACCGTGGACTTTTAGCGAGTCTTTTTACTTGCGCCGCAGAGAGAAAGAGAGAAAGTCAAAGAAAATGTGTGGTGCAGTAAGATGTAGCGACTTCATTTTCAAACGCTCCTTCCTCTCATCTCTATTTATAAACCGCCTGCTAAACATGCTGGACCCAAAACGATTAAAAAAAAAGTTCATTCATGTGTTTAAGAAAAGACATCTGTGGTATTAAATTCTGCAATTTCACGCCTTTCTGTCCATTGTTATCCAATCTGCCTTTCCAAAAGTCGACATTTACCATTTAAAGAAGTGGCCTATGTAAAATAAATGACGGCAGTCACTCACTTGGTCTGCCAAGTGCTCTTTAAATCATTTTACAGAAACAGAAAATCTGTAAATCTATCACTTAGACATTGGAATAAAAACTTTTAGGATATAGCGTAAATATATTATGAGCCAAGCCTAACAAAACATAATTTCCTCCAAGTTGACAAAAATGATGATCTGTGCAGATACAGACAAGACACATGTTTGATCCTAGCAACAGTTCAGCCTCTTGTTCTACTGAGACTGACTTTACCCTCAGAACGCCTAATAATCAACATAATAATAGCATTTTAAAAACTAACTGCAAAAAACAGCAAAAAAAAAAAAAAAAAATAATTATAATAATAAAAAAAAAACTGTGACAGTAAAGACATTTATAAAAGTTTTCTATTTCAAAAGCACTGTTTTTCAAAGTGACACAATAATCTTTTCTGGAGAATCAAATCAGTGGATTAGAACAACTTCTGAAGGTTCAAAGAAGAAATGGCTGCTTGAAATTTAGATTTGCCATCACAAAGTCAAGAATAAAATATATTTTCAAATATTTTTAAAATAGAAAATTGTTATTTTTTATATATTTGTAAACAATATTACTACTTTTGATCACACAAAATAAGAGACTTTAATAACACTTTACAATAAGGTTCAGTTTGTGTCCATATTAATTCACAAAATTAACCAAATGTAAACAAGGAAAAATTCTTCTACATCATTTATTAATCTTAGTTAATGTTAATTAAACATTAACTAATACATTATTAAAAGTCAAATGTATCTATTAATGTTATTTAATGGAGCTGAGATCACATGAATGAACAATTGTATTTTTGTTAATTAACATATATATGACAAATATGCATAAATATTATAACAATGTATCGCTCATTTTTTGTTAAAGCGAACAGAACCTTATTGTAAATTGACACAGACACTTCTTTGATTTTAAAAATTCAATTAATGTAGCTAAAAGTTAAAGAAATATTTTTTACACATACGTACAACTCATGCATGTTGTATGAAATTATAAAATGTTAATTGCTCCTTAATGGACTTGAAATTACTAATTATATTGCATCAAAATAAGGCTCCTTGCCTTGTTAAATATGCATATTGTTTTGTGGAATCAGCAGTGTTGTTCTTTTACTGAATGGTCAACCGTTAGACACAGATGTATGATCAGTCTGAATTGTCAAGTCAGGTGTAAAGTCTGTGTTAAGTGAGGTGATACACAGGATTTGCTTTCAGCGTGACCAGAAGACAGTGAGAGAGTGTGTGGCCCTTAAATCCACTTCCCCACACGGAGATAATTAGACACCTTATCAGCATAGGACACCAGAAGCCCCCCACTGGAGTGACAGGTCAGGGAGTCCAAGCAGCTGGGGATTGGGGGAAGATAAGATGAGAAAACGAGCGAGAGAGAGAGAGAGAGAAAGAGAGGGAAGAAGCCTTGTAAGCCCTGTAAGACTGAGGCAGTTTCTCTGGCCTATCAGGTCCACCAGGACCCCTCAGCCCTCATTAGCATAAATTCAAATGACAAATGTGGCCGACGCTGGCAGAGACTAATTAATTCACAAAGGGGGGAAATCGCTGGCATTAAACATCAAATCCTCTACTGCCAGAGGACTGAACAAGTGTTAAAGCTCTAGAGCAAGACTTTGCTTCTCCTTTTTTTGTTCCGTTTTTTCCCATAATACATTTCAGCGTGGTTTTCTGAGAAGGAGAGACTGAGGGAAAATATAACAGAGAACGAGAGACGGTAAAAGCCAAAGTCTATATGTGCGGGTAGGGATCTCGAGAGCTGACATGACTGTTGGTATGTACGTTGTGGCGCTCATGTGCTGTCATATAGCTGATAAATGTAGTGTGATGACTGAACTGTGCTCAAAACGCACATGACATCTGCACACAATCTTTGCTTTCTTACCCCATCCTTCTGTGCATTTATCTACAGCATATGCGAACCCATGCCCTCACAGTGAAAGGATAAGGGCACCCCCTTGTGTTTACCATGCTGAGTACATACATACAATACAAAATGAACACACTGTAATGCCATGATATTTCTGTTATAGTTCACATTTTTGAATATTTTGTGTATTAAATGATGCCTGGCGTATACTTGGTATGCTCAAATGTTAAGCAACCATGCATTTAAAATATTTACATAAAATGTATTGAATTTTTTTAAGGATTATCTGGTATAGATAATGCATACTATTTTAAGATGCCTGACATGATAAGCAAATTCAGTCAAATTATAAAATTTCTAGTTCGGATACCAAGTCTTACTGGTGGGGGTATTTTATTTCTTGTTTATTTATTGAGTAACAGAATTGAAGAAAAAAAATTACCTTTATTATTATTTTTTTATCATTATTATTATTTTTTTAATTGATTAAGTGTTTCTTGTGAAATGATTTCTTGATCGTAGCATTAAATCCTTTAATAAAATATAAAAACACCAACTCACTTGTACAGTTTTATTGTATTACTAATTAATTATACTGATTTATTTAATGAATTATATTGCATTAATTTTTTAAATGTTAGAATCTCTCTTTATCTATACACACATACACATTGAACTGTATTTTAGCAAAAATACTAATTCTCTATTTTTTTTTTTTTTTTTCATGTGGAATGTGTCTTTTTTATGAACTAAAAGTATATTTTCAATTTTCAATTTAAGTAGTTTTCGTGCAAGTTGTGTACAACTACAAAACACCTTTTTTGTATCTACAAAACCGTGTAAATTAGATGAATTTATAGCTGTAAATGAATACAAACTGTATTAATCTACAAATGTTTTTTTAATGCTTTTTGTTTTAGCGCTTGTAATGAGCATAACTGACAGCAACATCTGGATCAGATCAAATCCAGGTGTTCATGGAAAGACAGCGATTAGCTTGTGCTCACACTCCTGTTGTGCATTTGAGCGCGAGACCTAGCAAGACGTATAGAAACTAAACCAGGTGCACTACTTATTCTAAGTCTCATAAAATTCCCCATAATTTCCTAACTGCTGCACAAGTGCTCGCAGTACTTTGAAGTCATTCCATGAAAAGAATTATAACATACCCTTTCCATGGTATTATGCAGGTTTACCACAATAACATATCGTAATTTGGTAATAAATACTGTAGTATGTATAACACGAACACTGAATGACGATCCTGGGTGCTAAAGAATGGCAGTGAATCACTTATATGCCAGAATAACACCTGCAAAATATATTGTCCTGAGCGAGGAAGGACAACTGTGGTGGACAGTTAAGCCAATTTAAAAGCCTTCGCCATAAATGACTTCTAAAGGAAGCTTTGAAACAGCACCACAACTATTATGGTCCCAAACCTTTTTATTTTCATTTGAAACCATTACAGTTTCCACATCCAGTATATGTTACACCCGGAGTTTAACGGTCATAGAATACGCTTTTGTCAGGCCCATCTTTTAGTTTTTATGATATTCCATAGTCTAATTGGCACATATATAGATCTTGCCATGAATTTTGTCTGCTTGCTTCCATGGTAATACTCAGTAGTCTGGCTGGCAAGCTATTTTATAGCGCATCATCTGTTGTTAAGGTCAATTTGCAAATCACTTTTCATGCTTATGGAAAATGATATAATATGAATAACTCAATGCAACAAATTTACTTAAAACTTAAGAAAATAATGGACTTAAAGTGCTCTTTTTTAAAAAAAAAATTCAAATACTAAAAATGATTCTTTAGCACTTCTTAAAGAAATAGTTTACATAAAATTACAATTCTGACATCATTTACTCAGCCTGGATTAGTTCTAAATCTTTATGAATTTCTTCGTTCTGCCGAACATATTTTGAAGAAAGTTTGGGTCACCATTGACTTCCACGGTATGTTTTTTCCTACTACGGAAGTCAATGGTGACCCAAAACACCCTGGTTACAAACAGATTTTTCACTTTTGGGTAAACTATTCCTTTAAGATAAACTTCAACTCATCTAAGTGTACTCTGTATTTAAAAACAATATATTTAGTCACCACTTGTAGTGCACTTGAGCGTACAAGTATATGAAAGATACACTACAGATGTTCAATTGTTTTTTTTTTTGTTTTTTTTGCCCACCAATTTCTTCATCAGTGGTTGTCAATTGGTGACTACAAAAAAACAAAAACAAAAAACAAAGTGTATTTAATCAAATTCTAGATTTTTATAAACAAATTTTGCATTGTTAGATTTCCACTTATGCCCAATGCAAAAACCTGTGTCCTGCTAAAACCAGATGGTAACAGAGCTACAGAAACAGATTCTATAATAAATAGCAATAATGATGATACAAACAAAAAAGAAAAAAAGTACCTCTGTAAATTCCCTTTGTTGTCCCTACAGACTGTAACCCCGTGTGCCTCCTGACCCTGATACCTTAAGGTTTTTTTATTGTGGCGCATTCCCCCGCCCTTTGTGTTGAAGTTAAGCCCTTGGCTGTCTGAGTGGCAGGGCAGCGAAAGAGAGCAGGAAGAAATGGTTTCATGGCTGTACTGACGGCTTGAATTAACGTGTCTGAAATGTGCATCATCTGCTAACACTTGGACATGGTGTTGCTGTGGCTCTGGGTAAAGCCTTGATCGCCCCCTGCTCTCGCTTTACCCATGATCCTGTAGCTGGAAGCGCCAGGCCCTGTCACATTGATGGACATCTGCCTGGGCCTTCCAGGTCTCCGTGAGCCAAAGACATGAGCCATTCTGACAGAATGTTGGTTGTCATGCGCCCATCTGGCAAAGATCTGAAACAAAGCGCCAGTCATACTGTAACATCTACCAGTGAAATTAGTGGATCAGTGAAATCAGACTGCAGACATTTATAGTAGCTGCACTTATAATCTGTTTTGTTTCTCTAAATTTTTAACTAATATTCATAACAAAAGGGGTGTTAATTTGCTCTTTTTGCACTCTAATGGATATAGAAGTGCCATATTGCTGGGCTGAGGACAAAATTGTCTATCAAAAAGCAAAAGTGACAACTGTGCTGGAATGTGGCAGATTTTGATATAAATGAGGGATGCAAAAATATTATATTCTAAATTCAATATTTTGAAAACAATAAAAACACTAAAAATATTAGTTAAAAATTGTAAATGCTACAAGTGAATTTAGCACCATATAATTCACATGAATCATAAACATTTATTTTGAGTTTTATACATAAAAAAACAAAAACAAATTAACTTTAAATGAGTGCTAGATTATTGCAAAGGTAATCCAAATGTAAAAATAGGAAAAACAAGCAAGAACAAGTAAACATCAGTCAATATACAGTATTAAAGGCATAGTTCAACCAAAAATAAAAATTGCCCCTGTTTTACTCACCCCGAAGCCATCCTAGGTGTATATGACTTTCATTTTTCAGACAAACATAGTTAGAGTTTTGAAAAAATGTATCCTGGCTCTTCCAAGCTTGGTAATGCTGGTGGATAGTGGCCGTTATCCACAAGTACTGCATCGTAAAACTAACCCATAGGCTTTCAGGGGGTTATCACATGTCCTTTGAAGCAGATCGATGGGTTTTCGTAACAAAGATATTTCCAGTTTTCAAATTATAATATAAATAACTGACTTCAGTTTTTTTTCCACCAGAGCACAGAGTTCTGGCTTCTTGGCTGACCTATGACTCGACGTTTGACGTAACTTACAATGTACATCAAGTCAGAAGTCAGCCAAGAATCCGAAATATTCTAGCCAAAACTAGAAATATTCTTGTTACAAAAACCCATCCATCTGCTTCAGAGGACATGTGATAACCTCCAAAGGCGTAATAGTTAGTTTTCCGACGCAGTACTTGCGAATATATTAGATTTACAGAGCTTCAAAATAATGGGTACTATCCACCCACATTACCAAGCTTGGAAGAGGATACATTGTTAAAAATCTAAAACCGTATTCATCTGAAAGAAGAAAGTCATATACACCTAGGATAGCTTTGGGGTGAGTAAAATATGGGGTAATCTTCATTTTTTGGTGAGCTATTCCTTTAAATATGCACACTTACCAAGGTGTATATGTGATATGAAAAAAGTAAACGAAAATTTAAACGAGTAAATATTCCCATTCATATTCACAACTTTGAGCACTCACCAGTGTGAATTTGCAGTTTGCATGTGGTTTTTTTTCTGTTTGCATGTGCTTTCTGAAGTTTGCAGCTCGTTGAGCTCTCTCGGCCACCGTAGAAAACCTTTAAATAAAATAGTCAAACCCCCTACATCAGCACAGTTCAGGAGGGTTTAATACGCTCTGCATACCCGCCAGCGGGTACATTATTGCATCATCATAATCATTTTTAAAAAATCTATAAGTTGTGCATCACAAACATACTTATATATATGATATATAAGCTTAGAACCTCAGCTTTCAGGAAACCCCATCACCTTTGTATTTATGTTACATAGAAGAAGATAATAAGGCCCCTCCCCCATAGAAAACAAAGGTCAAATTTCTTTTTTTTTTTTTTTATAAAATATTAATTAAAAACAGTATCAAAAAAAAATATTTTTTTATGTGTTTATCATACAATTGTGAATTTATACAATAAAGTATTTGCAATATTAAAATTAAAATTCAGAGTGTTTTCTGTAAAATGAGACCATTTTTATGGATTTACTCCAATGTATGTGAGAAAGGCACCCTTTTAAATTCAGATATGCCAAATCCTCTAAAAAATTCAAAATATGCTGCAGAGCTTAAATGGTTAAGAAAAACGTATCCAAAAACAATCTGCAGCATGTTCAGTTGTCAGACAGGACTGAAACTACAAATAGGACTAGCTATTGAAACTAAAAAGCACAAAATGAAGCTTTTTCCATGGCTGTCCCAGTCCTCTGACCTGAACCCTGCAGAAAATGAGTGAGGTGAACTAAAGAGGAGAACCAACATGGAGCTGGTATTCTGAAGGGTCTGTAGAGATTGTGGATGAAGGAATGGTCTCTTATCAGGTGTTCTCCAAACTCTTCAGGCATTACAGGAGCAAACTCAATAACTAGTTAGCAATAACTGGGTGCCAATAATTGTGGCCAATGTGTATTGGAGAAAAAACATTTATTTCATCATGAGTTTTTTCCCCCCATTTTCAATTTGTTTTAGTTCAATGGTAGGTTAGAATTGTGTACATTTTTTAACAAAAGATCAAAAGGATAAACAACTCAGATTTATTTCCATAGCCACCTTTGCTCAGATTTACCAAGGGTGACAACATTAGTGGAGGGCACTGTATATTTAATATATAAAAAAATTATATAAAAATTATATAAAATTATATAAATATAAAAACATAGATGTAAATATATGTATACTATATATGTAAACTATTTCAAAATAAATACTGTATGTGTGTCTCTATACAAAATAAATATACAGTACACACACATATTAATCACAATTAACCGTTGCCCAGGACTAATATATTTATATAAAATGTTATAATATCTATAAAAGTATTTATTTACATTTTCTTTTTGCTAAATTTTAATTTTACTGTTATGTAAAATTACAATTATATTCAAAGTATAGCTGAATATTCAGCAACTGTTCATTGTAATATTCTGATTTTGTATGTTTTTCCAGGACATGTTTTTATAGTGGAAATCTTTTACTTAAGTGTTTACTGTCATTTCTCTAAAAGGATCATGTCCATTTGGCCTTTTTAAATCATAACCATCTTCCACATTCCGCACAATGAATGTTCTCAAAAGGCCCTCATCTGCCGAGGCCTTTAGCGCAGTGGCAGTGACCCGCTCTTTAGCCAGCAGACCACACGTCTACACACAGGCCCCTCTTTACTGCTTCTTCCATTTGAGTAATGGAAACTGCAGCCCAATGACAGAGGAAGTGAATCTGGGCCTGAGATCCACAATAACTACCATCAGCCCCTTCCAAATACATATAAGAACAGCAATGAAAACACTCCAGCCTGCAACCCTTCGATAAATGGGAGGAAATCCTGTACATGTCAAGCGTATTAGAGGAGTACTTGAGGTTTCTGTTAAATCTGGATCGCTCCGAGCCGGAGAAATGCGATGCTATTTATTAGAGATGACCAAACCCATATGGAAGCGATCATGCACAGAGGCAATTTGAAAGAAAAACGGCAGTGCTAATGAGGGTCGTCCTGATGGTTTTATGTTCTGAATCCCACTGTGCTCGCTCCGTTACTGCATAAATGGCGACTATAATTACGATTGCTTGTACACAACAGAGTGCAATGCGCTTTTTGCGAAACACACAATAGACTGCGTTTCTGTTCGTCGCTACTCCCATTTTAAGCCTAACAAATAGCAGGTGTACGCTCATGTGAAAGCACATTGTTCTTATGCAGTTGGCCAGCTGCTAATACTTACCACTTGCAAGCTTTATATCCCAGTACCATTTCCACTGTCAACTTGGGTGAGCGTAATAGCGGTTTAATCGTTCAAATATTCGTATTTAGCATGAAGACAAATCATCTCCTCATCTCTGTCTGCTTTGTCTTGTTTTCTAGACACTTTTTCTTAACAAAGTTTCACCAAGTTAGTATTGCAGTGATGATGTAACGACATTATACAACCTGTAATCCAACGGGTCTCGTCTTTAGACCTGTCAAATTTTGCCGAAAATACCTGTGGCCGTGCTGTTAGCAAGAGATACGCCGTTATATTTACCATAGCCAATCAGAGAGCAATAAAGCATCGTTATTTATTGGCATGGCCTCTCCTGTTCCACGCGTCTTACTGAAAGTGGATTTGAGGGGGTTTGTTTCCTGTTTATCTGCCTGCACCCTGCTGCTATCGGTCAGGTTCAGGAGACGCCTCCATGGTGAACTTGCCATCTTTTTTTCTCTGCCCATTATATCACGTATTAATCATTAGCTATTTGCCCCCTATCAGCTGGCTGCACAGGAATGGATGACACGTTGAATTACTCCAAAGACATGGTCTGTGTTATGCAGCCGAGGTGCTGTTAAGGAGAGTGCATGACACGCTAGTCTATCCATTAAGAGCATATTTTTAGGGAAATTCTCAAAAATCTGAAATGTCGATTGAACGCTTGTTCTCACTTTCTGTGTATTTCCTGTCAGAGTTCACAGATCTGTTTTAATGAGCAGAATGGGAAGAACAGGTTTAGATAGAGAGAAAGAGAGAGAGAGAGAATGAGATGAAAAATGTCTCAAGCAGGTTTGTGATCCAGCTCTGGAGGATCTCACATTTACATGCATGGTTACCCTGCTGGGTTTTCTGGTGGGATTAATGTGGACAGGTCTTCCACCTCATGCCCTCTCTCACCCCTGCTTCTCAAGAGATGCCAGACTAGTAACTCATTATTTTTACTTGTGAAATTTGTCCGCTCAGGAGAAGACAAGTCTGGCAGCAGAGGTTGAGCCACAGCCCCACTGTGATTATGTTCAGAGAATATTTGGACCCTGAGCACCCTGACATCTTATGTACCCACCCAGTGTCTGACATATGGGCTACCTGTGACATTTTATTTTTTCCCAAGGCTACTTTGTGTCATGCATACTGTAAAACGATTAACTAATAATAGTTCATTAATAATAATAATAGTAAAAATAATAATGTAATTCCAAACCTGTCATTGTCTTTAATTAAGATGTCATTAAGATGCAGATAAAATTAAGATTTCTTACCCTTCACAAATTGCCATCAGCCATATCACCCTGCAGCCCATTATTATGGCAGTGAGGCAACCACCACGTTCAAGGCCCAGAAAAGTAGTAAGGACATCATTCAAATAATCTATATGACATCAGTGGTTCAACCCCAACCAAAATGTTATGAAACTATACGAGTTTTTAGTTAGCTTCACATTGGAAAACTGCTTTACAACAGAGTAGTAGGTGACGCTAACTTTTTCATGTTTAATACATGTTTTATCTATCTATAACAAAGTACTATATATATATATAAAATTAAACTAGAGTACTGAACTGCAGAGCTTGAGCAAAAAGTCGCCATTTCCATTTTATTGGGACTTCAAAGATAACTGCTGACCACTAAAATAATTACAGCCATTTATGAGAGAAAACAGCTAAAATAAAAATTAAAAGCAATAAAACAATGATATAAGATGCACTTATTTGAGATATGTGGATTTGGAGTGTTACTCTCATTGTAGGTATATTTGCAGTCGTAGTAGTTTTGAAAAGAAAAATGTAAACATAGTAAATAGTTCCCGGACTCTGCCTGAAAATCAGCGTCCCTGGTTTCCAGGCTTTACAAAATAAATATTGTGGTAACTCAATGGAAATAAAACAGAAAATTGTTATTTAGACTCCACAGGGTATCGACCAAAGTTTTTTTTTTTCCCATGTGATGTCCTAATTTCAGAAAGACATGTTTCCTCATCTTGAGAATAAATTGAGCCATTTGGGCTGCTATGGAGCCAGACTGTACCAGACTCAAAGCAAATATTGTACTTTTCTCCTCTTTTTTCCTTTTCTTTTAAGAAATGTTCTAAAGAGAAAAAGGCAAAAACGTACTTAAATTAGCAACTTCTAGCATTCCCCTGTGGTTTCCAAATGTGAAGATCCATCCAGAAATAAAGCAAAGATTTAATCAGACACCGTAGAGGGGAAAAAAAGGTTTTGTGCTCCAGAAACAAGATGACGTGATGTCTGATGGCGACATTAGAAATGGTATCTTGAAAGAAAAATCCCCCCTTATGGAAATCATGTCAGAAAAATCCACAAAATGAAATTGTGGGCAGCTTAAACAAACCATATTTCCCCTTTTCCCTTTGTTCTTCACTCCAAGAGAGAATGACTGTTTAATCCTCTAGTCTCATTGTTCAGCTGTGTCTGGGTGGTTGAGGGAAATTACTTTTTCACAGTGATGGTATAGAGTGCGATTTGCCAGAGAACGTTTCAGAACTTATTGCTTCTGAATTTATTTTTCATAATTAGTCTTGTCTCGTCATGCCATTTCACTTTCAGTTCAAATCGTCCCATCAATAAATACATTATTGTAAGACAACACTTATAAATCTGTTAATAAAAAAGGTTTAAGGGGATCAGTTTAATCTGGTAAGCAGCCGAAACTTGGAAGGGCCTTGAGTTTCAGTTCACTGGGTGGTTAAATGATACCGGTATGGTCCAAAGGCATCAATGCACCTAGCCATTTTAATCAAATCACTATTGTAAAGCATTACATTATAGACTAGTGAAACGCAAACCATTTCCCATTCCAGGCAATCCAAATCAAAATAGCCTATTTAACCAGTTCACAGCAAAAACGGTAAAGCGGCTTAAATGAATATTGCACCCATTTACTCACTTGCATGACTTACTTCCTTCTGTGGAACATAAATGAAGGTTACTTTTGAGAAATGACAATGCATTACTGGCCACCACAACTGTTTGGTCATCATCACTTTCTAAAACATCTTCTAGTGACCTGCAGAAAAAATAAATAGAAATGACTTGTAGCAAATAGAAAAATTCCTAATTCATTGCAGAAGCCTATTGTTGAGAGAACTACACTAAGAGGAACAAATGTAACTACAGCAGCATGAAGCAGGAACTCTTGTACCCTTTTCATGACATGTTCACACTCCTAACTTCTGGAGCGTAGCTAAAGAAAATCCAGGCTAAAACCACCAGACTATGGAAGTTTCTTGTCACAAACTGTCAGACTACTCAAGTCTGCCTGACAGAAATCCTCGCGTCACCCAATACCCGACTTTCCAAATTTGCTGCCTGAACCCAAAGCTCTGTTTAACCACATCAACAGTTTATGCCTCACTGTAGTCACACAAGAGAAGGGAAGCGATTCCATTCCAGGATAGCCAGACTACTGCAGTAACTAGTGTCTGGCATTGTTCGCTTTATATGTTCCCTGAATGTTGCAGCTCGAAACTGGGCTTACTGCATACTTTTTGCATATCCATATGACAGTTCAGTATCTTGATATTAGTAAAGGCCAGCTGAATTCACCAGTGTCCCATTTGATCCACCAAAAGCAACATTTCAAAATCTTCCCTGTCCCAGCTTTCATCTTGACTTTGGAAAGAGAAATGGCATTGAGTGGTCTGTTTTTCTCAGTGAATTATTCTGGATAGCTCAGCAGGCAGATCTGACACAACAAGCCAATTTCCCAAATGGTGCCCTAAATCCCATTAAGTTGTCCTTTGAAACAATGCTACATAGACTACAGGGTAGCAGTCCAGAGCGAAACAATTTTGTAAATCAACTTTTAAGGAAGGCCTTTATATTTAGGTTGCATAAAGTCCAACTAACCCTCATCAAAATACGGGTAACATATGACATAGAGTTCCCTCCACTAATATTGGAACCCATGGTAAATCTGAGCACAGGTTGCTGTGAAAATATATCTGCATTATTTAGCCTTTTGATCCTTCTTTCAAACAATTCACACAATTCTCACCTATTATTGAAGTAAAACAACTGAAAATAAGGAGAAATTATTGTGATGAAATAAATGTTTTTCTCCAATACTTGATAAACGCAATTATTGGCACCCCTAGAATTTTAATGAGTAAAACATCTCTGAAGTATCCTCCCATTCATATTCACAGTTGAGCACTCACCAGGTAGATTATGGACATGAAATTATCCAGTCATGGATTCTTGTTTCACAGAAATATATATAGGAGGGAAAACAAAGACCAAAATCCCTTAATAATCAACACAATGAGTAAAAGCAAAAAATATTTATGATGTGCAGCAAAAGATAATTGAGCTTCACCAGTTAGTGAAGTGACATTAAGAAAAGAGCTAGAGCAGTGAAAATGACCATTTCCACCATCAGGGAAATAATGAAGAATTTCCAATCAACATAAAATGTTAGGAAACTGCATGGAAGAGGACGTGTGTCTCTCTATCATCCTAATACACGGAGAGGAGTAGAGTTTGAGTGGCTAAAGACTCTTCAAGAATCACAGCTGCAGAATTGCAGCAAATAGTTGAGGCTCAGGGTCAGAAAACCTTTTAAAAAATAGTCAAACAGCCACTACATCAGCACATATTGTTCAGGAGGGTTGAAGAAAAATTCTCCTCACTCATCCAAAAACAAACTCCAGCATGTTCAGTTGTCAGACAGGACTGGAACTACAAATGGGACTGGCTTCTATGATCAGATGAAACTAAAAAATGTGTTCGGGGTTTGGTGAACACAGGGTTAAAAAGTATTCCATGTGTACAATGAAATATGTCTGTGTTTTTGATGTTGTGGGTCTATATTTCAGCTGGAGGTCCTGGACATCTTGTTTAGACACGCGGCATCATGGATTCTATCAAATACCAACAGATAACAAATCTAAAACTGACTGACTGTTAGAAAAGAAATCTTATAATGAGATATTTTTGGGTCTTCCACTGGGACAATAATCCAAAGCAAACATCAAAATAAACATAAGAATTAGTCACTGAGCACAAAATGAAGCTTTTGCCATGGCTGTCCCAGTCCTCTGACCTGAACCCTGCAGAAAATGAGTGAGGTGAACTAAAGAGAACCACCATCATGGAGCTGGTATTCTGAAGGATCTGGAGTGATTGTGGATGAAGGAATGGTCTCTTTTCTCTTATCTTCTGTTTACTTCAAACTCTTCAGGCATTACAGGAGAAAACTCAGAGCTGTTATCTCGGGAAAAGGACGTAGCAATAATTGGGTGCCAATAATTGTGGCCAACATGTATTGGAGAAAAACATTTATTTCATCACCTATCAATGATAGGTTACAATTTTGTGATTTTTATTTTAATGAAAGATCAAAAGTATAAACAATGCAGATTTATTTTCACAGCCACCTTTGCTCAGACACCAAGGGTGCCAATATTAGTGGAGGGCACTGTATTATACATATTATGAAAATAAAAAAACTCAAAATCCAAAGACTCCAGTTCAGAGAATGTTTAAGGTATTCAGTGTATTCACAGATTCATTAATGTTTCATTTTTACTTACAGTAATATTCCAGATCCATTTTCAATAGTTTACTGCTGTTACACTAGACCTGCTAAAAGTGTGCAACACCTGTGACATCCAACAGCCTTTTTTACTACTGCAACTATTTAGTAAAGCATTTAGTAAATTTGCCTTACGCACCCAAGAGCACACAGGTCAAAATTCGGTCCTGGACTCTCATACAAGGCTGCAGATTCTTCATATAATGTATATTTGAACTAAATATTTGACATCAAAATAGTCAAGGCAAGCATCCTGACACACCTGAAAACAAGAGTGAGAGACAGTCACAAAGAGGGTAATCACAAGCAACTTCAGAAACTTGTAGTAAAGTTGTAAAATATGAGAGCAGGTTCTATAGACCTGAATATGAGCTTGCAATTGGTTTTCAAAAAGGGATGTCTAGCATATGTCACTAGAGAAAGATTTGGGGAAAGTAAATAATAATTAAAACATTTGCATCAAAGAGTAATTTACAGTGAGATGAATATGCTTCTATAAAATAGATGTGGTAGGTGAATTTTCCTTTCATTCAAACTTTAAAATGATAAACAGAACACCTTACGTTCTGGTAGGCCTCAACGCCATCGCAGCTCTGAAAGTCTAAAACCCAACAAGTTTCAATGATTGGGTAGTACTCTGGAGGACGAGGTCATTGTATCTGTGTTGTTGCACCATCAACCATTAACCCACAAAACCTGCAGCAGCCAGGTCAGACTAAGGCTCTATTACCATCCTTTCGCTCTTGATAATCTGTTGGTGATTGGCACTTCCCTATTCTCTCCTTCCCACACGTGTCATCTTGGCTCGCCGGAGGGCAGATAGGGGCTGTCAATTAGCAGATAATGTAGGGAGCAGCTGAATGTCAAACAACGCTTCCCCGGTGGCGACTACGCATCAAATGTCCGTCTGGCTGCCTGCGGGATACAATGTCTTGTTACTGAAGTGGGGTTAGAGGGAAAAACAGCCAGCGGGAGGGGAGAAAAGTTGACGAAATCTGGCACGTTAGTTACAGGCTCTCTATCACTTTCAATAATGAAAGACGACATTATAGTTCAATTGTAGGTCCATGAAGAGATGTCGAGGAACAATGCGGCATTTGTTTGGGGTTTCCTTTCCATGTTTACCATTTATCGGTTCAGTTGGTTCAACTTTCTGATCAATACTTTTCGTTGTTTTCTAGGTCCAGGAAAGAGCATACTGTACGCGCAAGAAGCCTGCTGTGGCCATTTTGTTCAAAATCAATTACCACGCTGAAAAATTACAGCAAATCTCCACCATCTTTAATATAAACCACGTAGAATATCCACAGTATGAGAATTCAAGCCAAAAGGACAAAATCCATTTTTACGTCTGTCATGTAGGCAGACCAAAATCTAATCAAGCTTGTTTGCAAGTAGAGCCTGATCGTTTTTCTCATGGAAACTCCTTCATCCTTTCATTTGAGCCCTATCACCTTTAAAAATAACAGTAACCACCTCTTGTAGGTCAAGTCAGACAAATAGTTCCCTGGATATAATTAGCCATCTGTCAACAGCCATCAATTCACCCTGACTGAAAGCCGTGTCAGACCGTACTTTTGGAATTTCAACCAGATCCGTGACTGCCAAACGTATGTATTTCAAAAGACACACTGCCAGAACAAAACTTGGCCCAAAAAATATTTCAAAAGATTTGTAAGGAAATTAATGTCACATCCAATCCATCATGACTAGCCTAGGGGGATAAGCTTGCGGTTAGTGATATGTGAGAAAATGTCAAGTTTTTAAAAAGAAGGAAGTGCCAACTTATTTGGGTAATACTAAAGTGGAGGATTTGCTGCCAGATATCAGTGACATTAGTTTGATGCTCATCTACTTCAGTGCTCCATTTCCAAAGCAAATGGAAATGTGCCGGCATAACAGGGTCAATGTCTCCATCTTGTGGTTGCACTACTTTTGCTCACAGGGGTAAAAAATTCTCTTTTAACACATTGCACAACTACAATATTAGGATAAAAATAATAATATCTAATATCTTCAATAATACCAACAAAGAGAGTAGACAAAAATAACACAGAGACCCAATGTATACAGAATTGAAAGTGAGTATATTGTTAAACAGGTGCCTGGGTATTACAACAGCTGTTGTCATGGCATTTCGAGGTATTAGTTTGTTTACTTTCCAAGAGGCACTAAATATAGTGTTGCATGTATAGCTCTGCTCATTCTGCCTGGATTCAAGGGATCCCTGAGCAGAAACATAGTGCACATATACCGTACAAGCTCACTTCAACCGTAGATTGAGAATACATATATTATATCGCTGTCCATCACATTCACACAGACACATTCTATTCTCCAATTTATGATGTGAAAACGACATTGTCAGCATTATGAAAATTACATCAAAAAAAGTCAAGCAGCATATCCATAGTTTGGCAACATAAATGAGTGACTTGATGTTAGCCATTCTTATAGCTCCACCATCACCTCATTTTATACATCATTTCATTTCACACACTCACAAAATGTTTCCTTTTTGAGGAAGAGGAGAGGAGGCCCTTACAATTATGTCAGATTGAACTAAGGCAGTGAATTACTAAGAGGGAAAAACTCCATTTGGCTTTCCACAAACTACCTACTGTCACCCACGTTGACTTATGTGCTTCAATATAAAAAATGACTAATACAAATAAATCAAAGTCATTGTGCAGCTTGCAAATAAGCACACAGCAAAGAGAACTACAAGTATGGAGGCAGTGTTATGAAACTAAATCAAACAAAATTCACCACTGTTCAGCATCTTTCATCAAGGCGAGTCAGTGACTAATATGACTGCCGCCTGAAAGATCACGATTTTGTTTGTAGATAATGCACTTCGATCACACACACAACACAATTCACTGTAAGCCTATTGAATATTAGAATGACGCTGCATCCATGCTGTGCTACATCAATATCACATGCGATACTGCCATGGAGAACAAGTCAACAGTTCACTACTAATTTATATTGTCTCCCAATTTTAAATAACACATCGCTCTCCCTTCAAAGATAATTCATCTGAAGAGATAAGATTATTTTAAGAGGTAACTGGAAGATTTTGTCTGCTACAATGTGTGATATGAGGGTTTTTTTTTAACTCTAAACATACCAAGTCTTTACCTGTGTAAACCTTACAGTTACAAAGTGTTTATATAATCATATTCTTTATGAAAGGTGCAGTGTGTAATTTCTGCACCACTAGTGACCCAAATGGAATTGAAAAAAAATATCCAAGTCCAAATAAGTTTCTCCAAACATTTAGTCCTGAAATGTTGAGTCCAAAATCATTTGAATTCCCATTCATATTTTTAACCCAAACGAGTTAAGCACGAGTTATTAAAGTAAAAATAAATACATAACTAGAATAATAACAACAACAGTTATAATGATGACTGGTACAAAATTACCTCAAATTATAATAAAAAAAAAAAACAAAAAAAAAACATTTTTATTTTTTTATAACTATTCTTATTGTTATTATTATTTAGAGTTGTATATATACACACACACACACACACACACAC
>JAUMHG010000038.1:13347258-13363298 GCA_032359395.1 Enteromius anoplus
TATTTTGTAACAAATCTACTGACAATAAGCCTGACTAACCAAAATAAGCCTGGCTTGTACTCTAATCTTGTTTTATGACATCCCCCAGGGCTGCCCAAACTCAGTCCTGGGGCTTGTTCCATTGTTCTTAATGATGGATATTATGCAGCATTTGTTTCATTATTTTGAACCTTGATCACAAATAATACTACCAAACTGTATTGTGTATATCATTAGCACACTGCATTGTTCAGTGTCTTCATATGCTGAGGTCTCCAATGACATGCTGTTGCATGTTGGTCCTTTTCACAACTACTAGCAGGCACTTCTTGAGTTGGAGGCTCTAAGTGCAAGGCTGGCAATGGACTTGACCAAGCAGGTGGAGGCTCTGTGGCAGGCGCCGGCACTAGCGATGTAGTTGGAAGCTAACCGGTGTAGACGCTTGCTCCCAAAAGTGTTATAATGGCCAGGCATGACCTGGTCAATCTCCTCTTTATCGACCATCTCAACCAGCCTTTCACAGCTGTGAATGTAGTCGCTGATCCGGCTGTACGGAAGCCAATCAATCATGGAACCATCATAGACCACATCTCCACTGAACAGCATTTTGCTCTCCTTGTCATGGAGACAAATGCTGCCTCTGGAATGGCCTGGCATGTGGAGAACAGTAAGCTGCCGGTCCCCAAGGTTGATAACATCGCCTGGAGAAGGAGGAAAGGAAGGAAATGTGGGAACTGGATATTGTCACTGCATTGCAGCACTGACACAGCAGAAGCTGTATCGACTGATGCACAAGTTATGAAACAGAGAAGGATTTGTGAGGTACGTTATGTAGAGGTTTGGGTTAGTATATAATCAGTTGCCAGATAAGATATCCTGGTCCAAGAACAAAAATGCTGAGTTAAAGGTTTTAATCGTTTACTACTAATGAGCTGTTAGGTAACACACATCTGCCTAAGCTATGCCTTTAAAACATCCACAAACATTTACAAGAAGGGTTAAAGGCACAGAAATAATTTAGAGTATACACATATCTTTTCCACAACAGAT
Organism: Enteromius anoplus; assembly: GCA_032359395.1. Lineage (NCBI taxonomy): Eukaryota > Metazoa > Chordata > Actinopteri > Cypriniformes > Cyprinidae > Enteromius > Enteromius anoplus. The sequence goes on from JAUMHG010000038.1 coordinate 13,348,288, forward strand.
TTTCATGACTTTTACAGTCAGTCATTTTGCCTGCAATTACAAAGAGTAATAATGAAATCATTTCAGTTAAGCATAATTTTGAAACTAGAACTAAATTTAACTTTAAACATGCTTAAAAAACACTAAACTAAACACTTACAATACAACACAATACTCACTATAGACATTCTGTGTGACACCTTAACATCTGAAGATGCACTGGGGTGAAGAAAACAGGCCTATTTTTTCCACTGACAGAACATCTATTCATATGCAGTAGTACAACTCACTGCAATACAGTCCATTCACAGAGAATTATGGGGAGGAGGTCATGTGTCATTTACTCTTTACTCCGATTCTGCTGGGTTTCTGCCAATGGTCCACTATATTGGTGTATTTCCACCACCAAGAAGATTATGAAACCACATTAGACAGTGATCTTGCTTTTCACTAACCACTGACATGCCTCTAGTGAGTCAATCATGATCCGATTTGTTTCGATCTTTCTCTAGAGCTCTTCAAAGATATTATGCAAGGCAGAATGAAGTCATGCAATTCAGTAAACCGTCCTGAATTCTGCCCAGTGTTCTGGGGTAACTTATCCAATAGTGTGTGTATACACACATATTTTTTAGCATGCATCATAACGATGTAATTCTGCAAATAGTATAACAACTCACCTTCTTGTAATATATGTGTTGGCGTAACCGCCTCCACTCTGTACTGTCTTGCTCGCCATCCAGGCGCTGGATCCTCCACGATCTCGCGGTCAGATAACCATGTCACGGTCTCGAAGTTGTCACCGTTAGCCAGAGCATCCACCTCCGCCTTGTGCACGCCCACCTGTTGAAACTGATGCAGCCCACCCGAATGATCAAAATGCACATGCGTGCCAATGGCTAAAAGCGGGTTCTTGCGCTTCGAATCTTCCCCTAGCAGTCCTTTACTATGGATGTATTCAGGCAGACTCCGTAAACCCAGTCCAGTATCTATGACTACGTCCTGATGGGACCCGGGTATGAGCCAGATATTCGCCCTGTTCCCCGATTCATAAAACCGCTCTTGGATCCAAAACACGCCATTCTCCAGCGACTTATGCGCGTACCAGTCAGTCGCAGACATCTCCAATACATTCAAGAGGTTATTATTGCATACAAGGTTAAACGTATGGCTGTTAACCTATAATTTTGGTTTCAAATCCAAGCTGCAGCAGCCGCAGAAGGGACGCTGACACCCTGTTCCGCAAGCGTAGCACGTCATCGAGCGTAACAACGCACTGGATAGTCGAAATTCTATTGGTCAATTTGGAAACAGGCCCCACCCAAAGTCATGCATATTAATAATCTAAATTACTATTTAATTGCCTAAACAGGTACTAGTTTATATTCGTTCAAAAGCTGTAACAGAGCAAGGTAAGCAGTTACACTTCAAATGATTGTTGCTGCAATGCGTCCAGCTGCCTTAGTGGTGCGGTTTTAAAGACACACCGTGTTTCAGCAGTGGATCTTCATTTCCAAAATCATAAAAAAAATAACCCATACTAAATTATTTTGCGTCTTCTGAAGCAACATGACAGCTATGTGTGATGCACAGACTGCTTTTGAAGAAATTTGTCCAAAGAATCTTCTCCAAATATCCTTAGAATATTTCATTTAAACATGGCGCGTTTTATGTTTGACGCCATTGACTCTCGCTCGTCACGTGACTACTACGACGCAATGCGTTAACAACGCTACAATTAATTATGTCCTAAAACAACGTCGGTATTTTTTTTATTACTTCGGCTAGTTGATGCTTTATCAGCCTTTCCATCGCCCAGGAAATTTAGGGTATATTTGGCTAAGCAAAATGGCAGGAAAGGGCAGAGGAGTTGCAGCATTCACCTTCAACATAGAGGCCCTGGGTCTCACCAGAGGGTCCATGCCAGAAACGCAGAGAGGGCCAGCTCCACTCTTCCCAGTGAGTTTCCCTCCCCACCACACTTTATCAGCTTCAGTTAAGGTCAGAAAGTCGTTATCCAGAAAGCCCTGCCTTTTTTTGTGTGTGTTAGAAATGCATTACACCACCTAGTGCATAATTCTGCACTCCTTTTCAGCAAATTGAATATAAACCAGGGCCTTTGAAAGCTGGAGAGGATGAAGACTATATGAGAGCTTTGAAACAAGAGATGAGAGGACGAATGAAAGACCTCCCATTTAACATAAAACCCCATGCAGGAAAGGGAGGTGAGTAGTAGCCTTTATTTAATTCAATAACCCACAACGCCTATTGCTTTCTACTTTGGATTTCTGAGATAATCATATTGTAAAAGTAGATGGCTATGAGTGAGAGCACTGAGGGCAATGGTGTCTTTTAACAGTGGCATTAAGACATTTAAATGTATTTAACTGTATGTTTAAGTGAAATGGTATAACTGATTAGGGATAGTTTTAACTTGGAAATTGTGATTTGATTATTGTTTTTATGATGTTACTTAAAATATGAAAAGCCAGAAAGTTGAAAGAAAGTGATATTCTGTTTTAAAGTGTTTGCCAATTTGCTCACCAGTATAATTCACAGATGTAGAGAGGTACAAGGAGAAATACAAAAGAGAAATTAACGGAATTGAAGATGAGAACTGGACACCAGGTAATACAGGAATCACTTGAGTACCATTAAAATTGGCTGATTTCAGACAAATTATAAACTTGCTTTGTAGATTGGAACCGCCTTCCAAAGGAGCTGAAGCCACAAAAGAAGATCATTAAAAAGAAAAGAGGTAAATTTCACAAAATTCAGAATTCCTGTTTAAACAACAACAAAAAATTAAATAACCTGTAAATAATTTTATATTTGCAGATACTAAGAAAACAGTAGTCTCGAGTAAGGACAAGGAGGAAGTGCTGAATAAACTTGATGTATGTTATACAGTACTCAGTGTTTGAAGCGGATCAAAAAAGTTGTCCTAAGACGAGGAACAGCGGTTGTTTAGGTTTTAGGACAACTTCAATGAAAGGTTTTGATCCCCTTCAAATGTTGACTACTATACTAAACGTATTAAATGAAATGCATTATACATATATTTAGATTGTGCCGTTGTTTCACTGGTGCTTGTTTTTCAGGAACTTGAAAAGAAGGGAGATGCAAAATCGGATGAGGAGGTTGAAGCAGAGGGAGGGAAGAAAGAAGATGAGGAAGGGGAGGAAGTAGAAGTTGAAGGAGAATATGATGAAGAGCTTGAAGAGGTAAAAGCTTTTATTAAAAGCGGGTTTCTTTTTTTCAGGTGAAATTATTCTTTCTCAACAGCATCTGTAGCAGTGTTGCCAACTGCTTTCAATTGTAAGTAGCTAAAACTGGTAGCTAAATGATAACCTCATTATGGCAAATTCACAGACCTGTATAAAGATGAATATAGATCAGTGGGCAGATGAGAACTTGGATGAGGTTTGCTTTATTTTTGTTAACAAATTATCTCAAAAGGGGTGTTAAAGTTACTAATCTAGCTATAGAATAGCTAAATTTGTATGTTGTACATTTTAAAATTTTAATTTAAATGTTTTAGTTTAACTTAAATAGTGCATGTGTAAGACTGGTGTGATGGTGTCTGTGCAAAGCTAAAAAAATGCTTTTCAAATAGGGTAGAATTTTACTAATGTAAACATTAGGATTTATTTTTTCTGTGATTATTCATTTATTAACATACCTTATGGCATTCCTGTCACGTCGTTGGTCAAGTGCACCCCCAAGTACCTGCATATTTCTAACATTGTTTCAGTTTTGTTTTGCCAGCTATAACAAATGTACTGTACTTAGAATTCCAGAACACTAAAAGCACTCAATGTATGACCAAACATTTTCTTTTCTCCCCACAGGAAAATGACTACATAGCAAGCTACTTTGAAGATGGTGATGATTACGGGGGAGGAAGTGATGACAACATGGATGAAGCTACTTACTAGCAAAAGAAAAAAGCACTTAATTAAAACGCATCATAAAAATCATGCACAATAAATTATATGTTATGTACTATTTAAAAAGTACTAGATTTAGTTGAAAAACTTCATATCTACAAGGAGCAGTGTTTTATGGTTATACAAATACGATTAAGCTCGATTATACAGATAATGGTCTAAACTGGTATCACATAAGCTAAATGATTATAAAATTCGAAACTTAATAATAAGGACATTCAGTTTCTAAATTAAAATTCCTTTATTTTCAACCTGCACCTCCAGGATGAAGGCACATACTGTTTAAATGTCAGTGTACTCCATGTTTCATAGAAATTCATACATCTTTGCTACTTGAATGGAATCGAACATGTTTGAGAGCGGTTTACAAATTGTCCCTGTGGTCTTGCTAGAAGAAAAAACAGGAATCCATTATGGTTTCATTAAGTTTTGTTTTTCTTTTTTACAAGCAGTTTCTAAAAATTAAAACCAGAAACTTTTTATTTTTATTTTTTACCATCAGTTGCAATACTGAATCTGGATTCTACATTTTCTAAAATAAATTACCATGTTTATTTCCCTGACAACCAGACAGTGGCAGCAAATATCTTAAACAATATATCAGCTGTTTGCCATTTGATGCAAACTACGAGCTTAATGGAGGTACAGAGATTTACACTGGCTCATGAGTGACACACACACACACACACACACACAACATAACCAGCAATCAACTGTGCAAAATGCATCAAGGAAAAATGCTGACAGGACTAGAATCATTTTGTGATTACTCAATCCTCTCAGGTGTTTCAGTTCATTTCATTTTTAAAATGTGGTTCCACTTATAACTTTCATTAATGCCTCCAAATCAATTCCCTCGTGATTTAAGTGCTCCTTTATGTCTCCTCTTCATGCTTCACAAAATGTTGCTGTTTAGGAGCAGGCTGTAGATGAGAGGCAGCACTGGTCCGTTGTAACCCATGAGGCCCTGCAGCAGCTGCCTGTGTTGGTCCAGGCCTAATGGAGTCAATTGTGGTATGGTGGCTAACATCTGCTTTCATCAAAACTTCATAGTACAACAGGTAAAAAACAGGTGTAACTATGCCCACAACCAACATGATAGCAACTGCGGTCCACCATCTCATTCCCCAGTCAGCACCATAGTATGGGTCTTTCTTTTGGGCTGGTCTACGCTCGTGGTCTCCCAAAAGTGGTTGCTCCAGCGAGGACACAACCTCACTCAAGCCGCTCCTGGAAGGGGCAGATGATTTGACGAGAAGTTGAATGTCCTTGTCTTTCTCCTGCAGGAAGCACTCCACGCTGTCCACAGATGAGGAAGAGGACGAGGAATCTAGAGAAGCTCCAGAAATCGGGATCTCTGAGATCCTACGAGTGCCACCGGGTGAGCTGCTTTTGTGGGGAGCGGTGTTGTGAGTTTCTGTGAAGGAGCTGAACTTTCTCACAGGGATTCTTATGGAACGCAGCGCATAGAAATCCTGCTCGGTTAGAAGATTGTTGGCCCGTTTTATGTCTGCAACCTGTGATAACAAGAATGACAATCAGTTCCAGCCCTGATGACAACAAACATATATTGTATATATGTATTTTTACAGTAGCTATTTGGGGGCGGGACTGCTTTGTTTTTACATATCAGTATGGGCCGTTACGCGAGACTTATCGCGCGATTAAAAAAAATATATATATCGCCGTTAATCTATTCACAAAGTTTGGTGTCTATAGTTTAGCGCGGATGTATAGTGTATAGCCGAATTACACTGTAGCCCTATTCAGACGGGACAAGTTTTCTATACTACTGTATACGTGTGAGCTTCAAACCTTATCACCTATCGTTCATGATCTTCATATACCGTTTGGAATGCATTGGTATAAGTTGCACAAAACCTGCGTGCTGACAGACTTGCGCATTGTGTTTATCCTGAAGCCTCTGATCGCGGCTGCGGCTAAATGCACTTGCATTTTTACATGCTTTTATACAAAACTGATGAACACACCGTCAGTTATGTTTTCAGAGCAGAGCAAAACATCTGATATATCGAAAGAGATCTGTGCATTAGTCTGAATGCAGCCTGTTAAAGCTGCCGCTGTCTATGATCTCATCAGTAATAATCAAGCGGCAATAATGCAGAGGAAAAAAGAAAATACAATTTTTATAATTAAAAAATATTTCTGTAAACTTTCGCATTATTATTTTAAGAGCACTTTTTAAAATAGGTAATAGTTTTAAAAGAGTAGCCTGTTTATAATGATTAAACAAATTGTAAATTAAAATGTAGCCATGTGCAATATTGAAGGAGAATGTGATATTCTCCTGGTTTCACTGACAAGGCTTAAGATAGTCACAGGCTAAAATACATGTTTGAACTGCTTCAACTGAAAATATCTTGCCTCTGACATCTCTTAACATTTTGTAAAAAGATGCATAAATATCTTAATTTAACAAAGGCTTAGTCCTGGCTTAAGTTAAGCCATGTTTGTGAAACTGGGCCACTGTGTTGATGATAATAATAATCTTGTTGGATTGAATTGTGAAACTAAGATTCACAACTCTACCTTTAAGATGGCAGTACTGACACACAGATATCTCAAATATAATAGGGCTTAAATTTGAGCCTTTATTTAGGTAGCACACATATTTTGAATGCCTTTGGCAGAATTCAAATGAGACATTTTAATCTAGATTTAAAAAAAATTATCTATGCCCACCAATAAAATATATATATATATATTTGTCAAATCATGATAAATATGGTAATCATGATAAAACGTAAGTAGTGTTTACTTTACAATAGGAAGAGGAGGGGGATTTGAGAGACCCGAGAGCTTTCTGACCCTGCATAGACAGCAAGGGTTCTACCATGGTCAAAATACAGAAACGTAGTAAGGACATTGATAAAATAAACATTTGTTCTCTAAGAAAGTTTTAATTTCCATTAGGCCTATATGTCAGATTATTCCAAGGGTGCGTGAGTTCTGCTATACCTTTGACCTTGTATACTGATGACATGTTAAGTCAGTATATTCTAAAGCATTCCGATGACACTGTTTTAATTGTTGTTAATACAAGTAAAACAGAAAAGCCGTTTTTTGTTCATAATAGAAAAATCAAGCAGGTTGAAACATACAAGTATTTAGGAGTAATATTTGACAATGTTATCACGGAAAGATATTGATGCGGTCTTTAAAAGAACAAATCAGGAATCTACTTTCTTCACCATCTTAAGTCATTCGGAGTTGTTCTTTATGTCTATAATAATGAGTGCACTGCAATAATGTAATTCCATTAGTTTGTCTGTGATGCTAAAAGCAAAGTAATTTAAAAATGTATAGGTGAGCCCCTATAATAATTTGTAAGACTAGCTAATAATATAGTTTCAGATCATAATCGTGTCTTGCATAATGAGTTTGAATTACTACCATCAAACTGGAGGTACAGAGTCCCACTATTTAACAAAGTTAGGCTCTTTGTCACCATTAACGTGGTATTGCAGTTCCCTGGTTGTTTTATACAAATCTTGTGTAATCCCAGACTATCTGTAATTTAATTTCAGTCACATGTTTCTTAAACACATACTTTCTGGATTGCAATCAATCATCAAAATGTTTTGATATTTAATAAATCTAGATGCTGTGAGAAAAGCATATAATCGATCCTCACACACAATGCGATAGCTACACAAACCTAGTAGCCAGAACTAAATCTTAATGTAAACAGACGTGATGTGTAGTGGGCTAAGATCATGCGATAGATTTGAACACTGGCTGGTTATGTACAAATTTTTTGGTATAATTACATAAGTGTAGTAGGTACAATGTTATATTAATGGGAAGATGTCTTATTCTAGTGTGGATAAATGTATGATGTTGTTTAGAGGATGTTGATTGTTTGTACTGTTATGCAATTAAAATATCAGACCTGTCTGACAATAAAGTGCTATATCATATAAAATATATCAATAGTTTGTTTTATAACCACCCAAAATGTCTGCATTTAAATCCGTATAGCATGATGATCTCCTAATACTGAAGTTTTAATGTCCTTGCTATGGTAGGAACCTTGCTGTCAGATAAAGCTTTCTGAATTCATAAATAAATATCTTCATTTGTGTTCCAAAGATGAACAAAGGTTTTACGGGTTAGGAACGATATGAGCGTGAGTAATGACACAATTTGTAATTTTTTAACTAAAACTATCCCTTTAAAATGTACATTTTATATTATATTAATACATTAAAAAGTATTACATTCAATAATGATTTCATGGTCTTTCCAGTTGCATTTCTATAAACATACTCAAATAGAAAAGCAACAAAGGAATTCTGACTTACAGTACAGAAATATTGCAGAGAAATACTGATCAGCGTATCTCCCTCTTTTATGTCCCTTATCAAGTAGACAATATCGTCCTTGCGATCTGTAGATGTGCTTCTGCGAAGCCTTTCTCTGCCTCTGGAACGCAGCTCAAAGGTCTCTCCATCCTCCTCTGAGTAGTCAGTCTCGGAGTTGTTTCCATATGATATGTAACCACCTGTGGGTTGTTGCACTGTGGTTGCAAACTGGAAACCATTGTGCGGGTTCCTTCCACTCATTTTTCACTGTAAAAAGAACAAAAGGCAGCTGAATAAATGTGTTGTTTGACATGCGTGTACTTGAAAAGCTACTATGTTTGATGGTTCTGAGGTTATTTGGGAATAGCTGCGGTTAGGAAAAATTAGTTACGGGTGGCTATCTGTTAACTTACACTAAGTTACTGTAGGCGTAAGTTTCTCTGCAGTGTACAACAGCTGACACTGCTGATAAGACCAAATTCAACCTTGGTCTACAATGACATGAGCTATTTTGAGAATTTTCACTTATCTAATTTATGTTGAAACAGCAAAAATATTAACTAGTTTCTCACGTGAACTGGATTTCTTACGTGGCCTGGCACTCGCAGGTAGCGTTAGCTTTAGCGTTGACTAGCAGCTACATGCATTAGCATGTAAACAAGACTTCAAAAAGATTAACATACAGGTATTATATTCAAGAAACCAACAAAGCCATCTGACCAAACACACTAAGTAAGCGCTAACGTTAAACGGCGTTGATTGTTGAATCGAGTCACTTAGTAAGGTGTCTAAAAGGAGAAGCTAAATAGCTCAGCTAACAAGTTAGCATTTCATTTTAGCCAGCGTTACGCAACACAACTTTAATATCCCACCTGAATTAATAAACGAAATGGTCTCTTAGAATACAAAACTATACCGCAATTCCTGTAAACATCACGCTGTCATTAAACAATACTTAAAGACTTGAAATCCTGTAGTAAAAAGGGTCAATGATCGCGTGCTAATGATGCTAAACAAACTTTCTATCAACAAACGGTGATTTGCTAATTTCTGGTAATAAGCTAGGGTTCCATGAACTTCTGGTAATAATTTCGGTGCGGTTTACCTGAGAAACCAATGCAGTCCTCTTGACTTCAGTGATTATGGCATTGTCCAGTTTCCGCTATGTGCCTCATTACTTTAGCTGCTGGATTACTGGAGACAGACTGTGAGAAGCCACGTCAACAACACAAAGACAGCGTGAGCACGCACTGACATCATCGACATCGCTTCGTGTGTTTCCCTTTTCTTATTATAATTAGTAGTGGTGGTAGTATTGTTGTTGTTATTTGATTATTAATACATAAATTAGCACTGGTTAATACAATTCAAATACAATTACTTGTTGTTACAGTGAAATTATTTTCACTAATAAACATTACTTATGTCAGCATGCTTATGTTAAGCAGTGATTTCAATGAAAAAAAAGTAGATAGATTAGTAGTAAATAGATTTTGTATATTTTATGCAATGTGCATTATATATGTGCTTTAAGGTAAGATTTGAGGTTGTTTTAGTGGGTCTACGATGTACTAAAGCTTACAATGCTTTTGTGAAACACAGCTCTGATCAGTTTTCATCTCATTCCCAGTAGCTTGCTGAGTGTCTTACCTGAAGGAGTGATCTGCTACTGTCCAGAATCAGGTGGTTTGTTTATATCTGGAAACTCTGCTGATATTTGGGCGATCCTAGCAGTAATTGTGAAGTACCAGTGGCGTAAGTATCAACATTACTGATGCACATCACCCCTCACAGCATTGTCAAGATGCAAACCGGGCACCTACCCTAATTAAATCCTCAAAACCAACCTGAGACAAGGTACTGCGCAACAACATGCTAACATCTGATCAGAAGCCTCTACAAACGCATAGCAAGACAAAGGAAACCACCCAAAATATCCCAACAACTATGTTGCAATGTGCTAAAAACTGCTTACAACATCTGCAATCAATGCACTGATAGTCAACAAAAAATTCCAAACAACCACATCATGTTCTAAAAACATACTCTGCAAGCTAAAACTATGTAACAGTATTTACATGGTCCCACTATAATTCCTTTGTGTTTGGGCTTCTTTCCACTGGAAGGGGCTCTTTTCTGATGTCCTCATGGACCTAAGGAATGAAGCTTTTTCTACTGGTTGTAGAGACGATCTCAGTGATGAGCACACATCCAACAGGACACCACCAATGCAGGAAAGTTGAGGGTCTCCCACAGATGGTGCTTTATGTTGAGTCCCAGCTCAAGGCATGGGTTGTAAATCAATGGGATTGACAGAGGAAGGCTGTAATAATGTAAGCTACTAGAGAAAGCCACAGGTAAGAAATTATTTTGTCTCACAATTTGTGTTATTTGGGCACAAATGAAATTCTGCAGTCTCTCGCAGGCTGAAAACAAGGTGGTGCTCTGAGATCTCGGTCTATATTGAATGAAAGAAAAAATGTTGTGATATGTTTTTTTTTTTTTTTGTTGTGTGTGCACATTCAAATTTGTTCATATCTCACATTTATCAATGCTTTCATGAATTTACACACCATGCTACACAAAAACTTAAAACAGAATTTTTCAATATGACATTGATGATATGTGAAAATCCTTCAGTGGACTTGTATTTCACCCTGTCTTTGCACCCTTTTGCACCTGTTGTGTAACACAAAGACCAGACCAGTTAAAGAGGTCATCCTTCCGTAGTTAAACTAGTAATTCAGTAGGGTATGTGTTTGTCATGAACTTGTACACTCAGTGTTATGTTTAGTGCATTTGTCATTATTTTCTACAGTGATAATTTAGAAAAAGCTTTTACATGCATTTATATTTAATAAAAAGGGGGTGTGCTCATTTAGCCTATATTGTGCACAGTGCACTTAAAAAAATGCGTCCGTCTTAAAATACACCATTTTGGTAAATGAAGGCTGATTTATTAAAGTGGCTAGTGAAAGTCCTTTCTAATCATGGGTGTTTCGCGTATGAATCGTTTGTGGGAATCACCAGAGAGCTGCAGCGTAGCGGTGCGCCACAGGTTGATTTTAGAAACGGCATTTGCCAACCTCCCCAAATAGCCTCTCAGCCTGAGGAAGACAGATCGCTGGGTGGAGCTGTTCCCTCGATCTGTCAAGCCCGGAGGTTAATGAGATTAGCACATCCCTGCTCAGACAAGACAAGGGCTCTACCCAAGTCCACTAGTTCAGACGGGACAAGCGCCTAACGGACTGCATGGCAGTGCATATCGAGCTTTACGCGCATCCGGACTCACACCGCATGGACTGGATAATCCACGCAGCGCCCTGTAAGAAAACCCTCTCTTACCCAAACTGATTGAGCTGTTCAAGAACAACTTCATCTGTCCAGGAGCAGTGGAAGCGCAGCGCGATTGTCACGATGCATTTATCATCTCATTGACGGACACAGCGCTGACCGGTTTAATTTACCCCGGACCTTTTGTCGTTTGCCTTGGAGTGTTACAACAAAGTGTTAGGTAAGTCACTTATGTATCTCATCATGTCATTATAACTTGTTTTGCGCAACAATTTGGTGAAATACTGGCTACCCCGTTCAGCGCGACACAAGGGCTTCGCGTAACGGTCAGTTTACAATAGTTCTGTCTGAGCGAGATTTATACGTTTGCTGTTTCTTTTTTAAACCCTATGGACGTTTAATAAGCTGTTCCTTACAATGGCCAAAGCATTTAATTGAAAGCGTTTTTAAAATGTAGTTTGTGTGACAGTATTTGCTTTGGCTTTATGACCACAAGGCACTGCTCTTTAAACTCTAGCGTACACTTTTCTTGCGCCGACAGCCAATTAAGACAGACTGGTTTTGATAGTCTTTTCTTCCTCCCGTGATAATAAACACATCAGATAAAATCGTTAAACATATCGGTTGCGGATGAGAGGCCATTCTCCTGCGCTTCCATGGTTACTGTGAGGGTCTTCAACGCGCTTTGTGTCTCTCCTCCCGCTCCCATTGAGATAAAACAACAGTCGGCGGGGCTCCTCCCCACTCTGGGGCTTTGAGACGGGACGCGCTCGCGAAGCCCCCTGTCATCCAAAACTCAAACTGTGATTTCTCCTCTCCTCCATCACCTTAAGTGATGTGAGGGCCCTTCTCACTTTAGGGTCCCATTTTTTGCATGTAGATACCACCCTGCGCGAATTAGTCCTGTTTCTGAAATGTTATCCGGTACTAATTACTAGTAATAACCTAATCAGCGACGCCATATTTTATATGACACTCTGAACTATACTTTTGAATAATAATTATTTGTTTAGAGCAAGAATGATCTTGTACTATATTGACTAAAAAATAAAATTAGAAGTATATGGCCATACAAAACTTCTGTTGCCTGATATGCAATAATTAATATGCAGTAAAATGTGTCTGTAGTTAAACTAAGCATATGTCACTTAAAATAACATTACTTGTATTTGGACAAAATATCAACATGACCTGTAGTTTCTCACTACCCACTCTGGTGATATTATAGTTATTGTTAACTAGACATATTCAGCATGGTTTTATCCAGTCTTTCTTCTGTTTTATTGCATCAACTGGCATCTTTGGTTGTCTGTTTTATACTGTTTCGTGTTTAATTCATTAGGGGCGCCCTTTATCTACTGAATAGATGCACTGTGGACTCAATGGATTGAATGATCTTCTTGCACCCCCCTTATACAGCTTCAGTCGAGCATCATTCAGTGCATGTGATTCACGGCTGGGTGTAACATTTGCAGTGGTAGCCCCTGTTTTTGTACCTCCCCTTAAATAGGGCCTTACATGTTGAGAAAACAGAGAGGATGCAATATAAACACTAAATCTATTGAGATGTGCGAAGGCGCTGCTCACAGACGGAGTTCTCTGTGATTGATGCCACAAGGAAACAGACCACACAGGGTCCCGTGTGATGAGACAGGTGGACTTAGAACAAAAGAATAAACATTAAAGCTGGAGGAAGCTATCTTCTTTACCACACAACCCTGTCTAAGTCTTGTTTCATGGCAAAGGCTGCTGTTAGAATTGTCCGCTGTTGCGGCAGAGAAACATGTTTTAGATGTGTTTTTTAAACAAACATCGCTGTCTTAATTATTTTCCCAATGGCGCTACTGCACTCTCCCTTTGTACTTCACCAGCTGAGTCTGTTCATTGACAGAAGCCGTCTCTTCCATAAGTCTGAAGCACAACTCTGTTGAGCAGATTTTCTTGAGGTAATGTTTTTATTGCAAATCAGTTGGCATGACTTGATTTTTTTGTATAGGATATACTGTAGGAATATATTAGGGGTAAATAAAGTACAAAAGTATGTCCTAAATTATTTTGTTCCCAAGCATCAAAACAATTTAAGTACAGCTTTATTTATTTATTTTTTCTGAGCAAAAAAAAAAAAAATTAAAAAAAGACATTAACAATCACAGTGCAGCCCCAAAATACAAATTAATTGTCATTTAAAATGTACCAATCTTTGCCACTATCAGACCATTAAATTTAACCAATCTGTCATCAAGAAGTTGTATTAAAAAATACAATACAATTTAGTATGATCCCTTATTCATTTATTCAGTATTTTAGGTATTATATTATAGTATTATAGTAAATAATTTTAATTGCACAGAGAATTGTAATTGTTTCTGTTGGTCAAAAAATTCATTTTCTTTTTGCATCTCCAATTTCAACATTAACAACAGTGACATACTGATAATATTTAATAAAAGCGTTCATTAGTTAAATGATGGATTTAGAGATCAGTCTTGTAAATTCATAACATTGTCTTATTGCTGGAGCTGAAACAAAACTACCTGTGCATTTTTCAGCATGCAAAGGTTGTTTGATATTTTGTATATTTTTACAAAGCATCTGCTTAAATATGATTTTTGATGTAACAGTTTCCCATTTTATTTTTTTTAGTGAATAGTATTTCTCCATTATGGTAGCATTGGCTGGGAGAGATTGAATGCATCCACTTTATTTTCTTTGTTTTTTTAATATATATATATATATTATTTTAAATTGATAAATCAGTTTGAAAAAGTATTTGTTTGAAACCTGTCCTGTGCATTTAATGTCAGTTTAAAAATCTATTTAGAAACAAAAACCGTGTGAATAAGAGGCATTTTTTCAAGTTTACATCACTTTTAATCAATTTTATAATTTCACACCTTCTTAGCAGAATTAGCAGGGTTCCCACCAGCCTGGGGCCTCTACGAAAACAAAATCCCTACGCATGTCACCGCGCATGGGGAGAAACTGAATTCACTTCTGTAAACGCTACACAAAGACCCCAGACCCAAAGCAGTAAAAAACACAGTGGGAGTATGTCACTGGTTTTCGACGAGTGGGTTGGTAGTTCATTTCGCAGACAAGGCTAAATTCATTTTCAATTTTGATAAATGTAGACCACTTGACTCGTAACAATCTGTCACTGTCATACATGTAAAAGTTAAACGATTAAAGAATCGTACATTGCGTAATGCTGTTCTCAGTGAGAAACCATTCATCTACCCCAATTTTTGTCTGTTGTTTTGTTGCTTATTTAAACCCCACCTAACCAAGCATTTTGTATTGTATTATGCAGAATTTGATCATCAAAAGCTCTTTGTTGTTGTGCTATGTAAAGATATTATTTTATTTAATTACCAAAGTTTTTTAATACATTTATTTTGTCTAAACCTTTATTTTTCATTATCTTTATTTTATGATATTTTATCATACTTAATTTTATATAATA
>JAUMHG010000038.1:13363398-13394012 GCA_032359395.1 Enteromius anoplus
TAGTGATCATGTGCAAACAAGTTCAGAAAAGTTCCAAAAATCTTGACATTTAAGACATACTTAAAGACACACACACACACACACACATAAATACGTTATGTTTATATATATTATATATATATATATATAGATACATACATGATAAATAACACAGTACACACATCGTATGTAAACAAAAACTTTTTTTATAGATGCAATATATATTTATTTTTCTTTTATTTATTTATTTTTTATATTTATTATATTTTTTTACATTTTGTAAGGTTAAACAAAAGTTTCATGAATAACTGAGTTTGCTACATTACGTGATTCAGGTCATGTAATATAAAGAGCAGTCATTGACCTTTTCCAGTATGTAAGCATCTTCAGCAGTACACTGAAGTACATATTACACACAGTATTTCAGCATCTGTTTATTCTGGAGCTGTAAATGGAAGCATTGCAGGATATTCTGAAGCAGTGGTCAAATCCAGCAGCAATCTTGAGGTCTCGTTATTTGTCACAGTCTGCCACAATTGTGCCATGGAGTTTGCTCAAGAGTTTGTCTTTGGTCAACATTCACTTCTCTTTGACCTTTCTGAAATTGATTTTCTTCTTGTGCTGGTCTACATATGGCTCATTCTCTCTTGTTTTCTTCTCTCTTTCTCTAAATCTTTTTCAATTAAATTCTCTTGATTTTATCTTACTTTATTTTATTACTGTGGTATAAGCAAACTTGTTCCTAAATATTTTTTTTTTTCTCTAAATGTTGCGTTACAAGCTTGATTCTTATTCAAAATGAATATAGCGTGAAAATCCTTAATTCGCCCTGTAACTCTTGCATACATTCTCTATTGCAGATGGTTCTATAGAACAACTTTAAGCATCAAAAGAAAAGCTTTATCCTTTTCTTCTGCGGGGTATTGAACTTGAACTGTGACCTTCACTGTCGGCCCTTAAAACCGTTTCATAGTGTGGATTCACGCTGTGCCCTCTAATGCATGAACACTATGTTCTCCCCGCAGGGCTTGATCGCTCGCTTCTTTTAAATGTGATTTATTCAACACGGATACATGGGGCATTGATCCACACCACAAGCTATTCTGTAGACCTTTTCCAAGATTTCTGGCTGATGAATGATCTCTTGATGATTTCGGTCCAATTGTCCTCAAAGCAGATAGTTTTACATTTGTTACATAAATGGCTAAAATAAACAGAAATGATCAGATCGATCCAAGGTTTAACGTTGATTGATTTGTGGTGGTTATATGAGACTCTTCGTAGGGCTGAGACCGTTCCAATAAGTCTGATGTTGTAATCAGTAACCATCATTCGGCATAAAAAAGTTCTTGTGCCTTTACTTTTTCACTTTTTAAATGCAAATTAAATATTGTACGTCTCCCTGCATGAATTATTTATGTTTAATTGTCAAAGTTATGTGAACATTAGCTGACGTGTGTAATTTCTGGTGTATTATTGACAAAATCACAAGAATAATTTAGCATATAATTTAAAATAATCCCAGCCTGCCATAGTTATGAGAAACGGGTAGTTTGTTTGTTTTTTGGGGGAATTCTTTTGCGAAAACTAATTCTAATTTATTTGAACGTTTCATGCCAACATTGACTGTGGTAATCTGACCAATACGAGTCTAAAACCAAACTGATTTCTCTCCTTTTCTTACTGGATTAATTCTTAATGAGTAGAATTGGAATTTAATACTTGTTATAAATTTTTTATTTCTGTATAAATATCTAAGGTATTTTTAGTGTATGTGTTTCGTTTATAATAAACACGTTGGGTTAATGATTATTAAAATATAATTCTTAGCAAATTTTCATTTATTTATTTGTTTATTTACAGACTAAACTACTTTAAGGACTTCTTTCATTGCTTTATTCCTTTTTGAGACGTCCATTTATTAATACTTCATCCAGGCTGCACTGGCCTGTGGTTGGGGCAATAAGGACCCTCCTCCTGGCTGTTTATCTCCTTAGCATTTATCCTAATACCCAGGGGGCCACAAATCTATAGAGCCCTGTTTCCCTTCCTTGAGCCTCCTGTCTTATCTTCCTATTGCCTGGTGAAAGAGCTTGCCTACCACAATGCAGACTGGTCAGGGGATCATTTTCAGTTGCCAGTGTGTACTCATCCATACTCAGCCCGCATCTCCGAATCCACCATGCATAAATGTAGAGGATTTGTACATAAAGCGGTTTGTTGATTCACAAAAGCGAAGGCTGGACGTCTGTTATCTTCAGTGGGCCCTGAGGTGACATGTCCTGCTGACCCTCATCTGTCTTCCCCCATGCCCCCCTCCAGCACCCTCACACCAGACTCTCGCCTGCTTTCTCTCCCTTTGCTTCCAAGTATTTACCCCATTGTGGTTTGTCATGGTGAAGGAATTTCTGAAGTGGAGGAATTGAACAAACTGGGAACGTGTCTGTTTCCCACCTCCCACCTGTTGATCAGGATCTATACTAGTGTGTACACAGGATTCCACACCATTGTCTTACTTCTTCCTTTGAGTGTACATAGATTAAACACTTTCTTTCTTTTCATACATCTCTCCATCCAGCCATCGCAGAATTGTCTAGTTTAGTTTTTTTTTCCCTATTATGTTTTTTTAATCATCATTTGATCAAGTCAGTCTGGATAATTGATTAATGGATCAAATGATGGTTACAAAAATGCATAAAACCTCAAAATTCATCCTGTGAAAACCATTTTAAAATCAGCATCACATTACCATTGACATGGTACTTCCAAATTATATTACAACATTTTGTTTTTGTTCGTTAATCAGGATATAACAATTTAAGTTTGAATAGTGCACATTCACATTTAAATGGGGGTGACAGTTAAGTGGTCAAATTTTCCGTCATAGTCTATTCAGTATTGTTGCTATCTAAAGGCATTTTTCGTTTCTACAGTTCATCTACAGTTGATGGGTTGTAAAGATTTCAATTAGATGTATATAAAACTAAAATTTAGTTGTGGCAGCATTAGTTAGTTTTGTATATATTCTGTTTTTGATGTAGTTTTTTGTTTTATGTAAGTGCATAATTACTTTACTGTGCATCACTAAACATTGTTGTGATAATAATGATTGTTGTCAAAAAGGTTTTCTGAACACTCCCTCATTTGCTAGTCATAAAAATGCATAGTCCTGTCCCAGTTGGTGTACTGGGTTAGTTGGGATGTAACTTAATGGCTGCTTGCCATTGCCATTGAGTTACCATTGAATTTAGAGTAGGATCAAGTATTAACATGAACAGGTGTAAATTTTTTAAGGGTACATTGAACAATAATGTGGGAACCCATACTTTACAGCCGACTCGGTGGGTCCGTAGTCACTGATTCAGAGTCAGTGAGCGAGCTACACTTGATCGGGGATTTGCTCTGTCCTCAATCCAGCCATCTGTCCTGCGGCTGCCAAACTCAGCAGATTGAAGAGGCCGGGACAGAAATTTCCCACATTTCTCACTCGTTAAATGAGGAATGGGAGGGAAAAACCGAGGGAGAAAGAGAACTATCTGTCTGAATGGGGGCTTGATTCGGTCTACTGGAAGGCTGAAGTACCCACGTTTTAAAAAAGAGTGGGAAAAGGAGAAAAACTGGAGAAAACAATGTTGCAAAAAAAAAAAAAAAAGAGTACGACACAGTCTCCTAAAATCTTTAGAGTGTGTGTGCGCGTCTGTCTGTGAATCGTGAGTGCCCTGCCTTTCTCAAGCGCACACACACCCGATTCAGTGTGCGAAGCTGAAAAGAAAGGCAATTAGCATTTCAGCCAAAGTCCGACTGGCTACATGCGATGAAGCAATAAGCTTTATAATTTGCTTTTCTTCTCTTCGCTGCCATTGAGAGGCTTTTCCTTGTTTAATCCCTTGAAAGTGCATTTCTCTTCACTCTCATCCATTGTCTGCCGCAGTAGCCCATCGGTCATGGAGTTCTGTGGCCGCGGGAACGTTCACCATGTGAAATTCAATGAGACCTTTTCTCTGGTCCTCTACCCGTATATTGAACGGGGGAAAAAAGTCATTGTGTTTTTTGGAACAAGGACGCAGGATGCAGTTGGCTCAAGTTGAAAGGGTCAGACGACGGCTTGAGGACAATACCTTTGAGAGATTTGCTTTTTCTTCTCTTTATTCTCTGGCCAGCAGCCTTGATTGGCATGTATTCCCTCCACTAGAAGCTAATGTTGAGCTGAAAAGTAACATATGACAATACGGAAACAGAGCTTTTGGCCATTCTTGCTATTCCGAGCGGATATTTTCTTATCCGTTGCTTTCATTCCTCAGAAGGAATGGCATCTGCTCATACTCAGCCCTCTCGGCACCCGCTCACATACACACTTTTGTGCACTAATTCTAGGTTCCCTGTATCTTTCAAAATAAACAGAAACATTTCGGGCAACGCTCACCAAATGAGTGTCTCGCCAACAAAAAGCTGTGGTCTTTAGATACTCTCTTCAAATGTAATGATGTATGTTTTAACCAGACTCAGTTATTAAATGTTTTAAGTTTCCCAACCTCGAGATGTTTAGGATATCGGCCCGTCTAAAAATACTTGAGGGGCTACAACACAAGTGGCAATTATTGGCTTTTGAGCTCTCCATATATGGGAGCCCTGAAGGTTCCCAGAACTTTCTGAATGAGGTTGGTTTCTGAGGTAACAGAGCGTGTTGTGGAGACGACTCTGCTTCATGTGTGCATTGTGCTGTTATGACATATCAGTGTAATATCACCATACCAATTGTGTCTACCAGCATAACCGCAAATGACCTTCAGCCAAGCTTAAGATAGACTTAGCTTAAGCACACACTGTTCACTACAGTGATATAACGTACACATTATGAAATTAACTAATACTAATAGTCATAATGGCTCTGTTCCAAAACACATGGGGTGCATCAATATCTACTGCATACACAGGCGTCATTCTAAATGAAGTGGAACCTAATTAGTGACCAATTTGGAAGCAACTCATACATCATACAAAATGTTTATGATGATTTTGTCATGCGAGACCCTCTTTTATAAAGTTAAGACATGTGTATGTTTCCTAAGACTGATTATACACGGGACAACCTTTTGAGCAATGTTGCTTGGACACTTTTACCATTGAACAATGGTAATAAATTTCTGGGATATTTTAGATTTAATTGTGGGCCCTGTGTCTCACCTGGTTTCCTATTGAAGCCTACATTGGCCAAAGTTGCCCTCCAACATGGCTCCAAAAAGTGTATCATCAGCAACAATATTGCAATTGTATCATGTGCCTCGTTAACCCTCAAGGTCTTTGAAGTGGATTTTGATTGGCTGTCAATGTTAAATCAGCGGGGAAAAATGGTTGGGAATTTGATTTCAACGATATTGTTTCTCTCTGCTGTTGGTGTGGACTTCTCTATTGTCATTCAATAAGAACATGTTACAGTTTTCATTCTTGGTGTTAAAGGGGCATATATATTATACATTGACACAGTTCTTGAGTTGAGAATTTCTTATATTGCATTCAAATGCGGTCAGCGTATTATGGTACGCTTTTGGTATGTTTACAGTATTTATGATGTTTTCAAAATGATTCAACTCAAACGCTTTGTGTTTATGTGTGGTTACTCATATGACTTTCTTAATTTATACCATAGTGCACTTGCCAGCCAAATCATCAAGTGAAGGCCTTAAAAAGATGAGAGGCGCATGGTTTGAATCTGTTGATGTATCAGTCGCAGCTTTTGTTGGCTAACATGAGCTACGTGGGACATGAGTTTACTTCTGCTACCATGTCATGTGCTGTGATAAATGTGACTGCACATTACCAAAGCCTACCACAGTCTCATCCGACAGGTTGTTACAGAAGCAGACAGACCATTAGATTAAGTCAAGCCTGCAATTTGGATTCAGCGCATGCTGTTATTATTTTGAGCTCCGAGGAAAAGTGGCTAAAGTATAGGAAACTTCAGAGTATTTCTTCTTGAAAATAGTAATTAGAAATGTTACGAGAAAGTTTGAAAACATTGCATGTCGTACACCACATTGACTTCGCTCAAAGTGTGTGACCTCACCGAAGGCTTAATGTATTGCGTAACACACTCGCGCACACACACACCACTATTGCTTTAATACTGGCTGTGAAGTCTTGCTGATTGAATAATTGATGTTAAGATTATGGATCCTGCTGCCGGGCAGGGGTAACACTAGAGGCGGCTGCTGGTCCAGCAGTGTAGACCCGTAACCCTACACTTTATCACATCCTCAGCCAGGCGATCCAGTGTAATTGCTGAAGTCTCAGTTACGTTAAGAGGCATGGCTGTCATGTGAACCAGTTGCATGAGGTGATGGGGTCAAACTGTCCTTGGGCTTCACCTATCCAAATATCAACTGGATGATTCCTTCAAAAGTGAAAGCCTGTGCCAAATATGAATCTTCTGTGGAGTATTTTAATAAATGTTTCATCTTAACATTTGGGTGCCAAAATACGGGAGGCATAATTGAAATCATAATATTAATTTTAACAAATTATTATATTAATTAAAATTATTACGTTAATTTAAACAATTATTTTCAAATGATTATGCAACAAACAAAAATAAAAAAGTGTATATATATATATATATTAGGGATGCAAAGGTTTTCGGTTCTTTATCGAACCGTCCGGTTCGCCCTGTTCGGTTCGGTACACCCACTTGAACCGCAATATTTCAGTAGCCTATTTGAGGCATTAAACTTTCATTTTAATTAAAATGGGCATTTTCTGTGTATTAAACACATAGACAATCAGGAGATGGTCAGAACTTCTCAAGACTAGTGATGGGTCATTCTTAAACGATTCGTTCATTTTGAAGGAATCTTTAATGTGACTCCGTAAAAACCAATCGTCTCGTGGGAGTGATTCGTTCAGTCACGTACGGCTCAGGCTGCATAGGCTTATGGGGCTGTCACGTGATAAACGAACGACTCAAAAAACCCGAAGACTCGAGAGATGAACTAATCTATTCTGTTTTCAGCTCAGGCTGCATAGGTTAGCATTACGGGGCTGTCATGTGAGAAACTAACGACTCAAAAAACCCGAAGCCTCGAGAGACGAAGGAATCAATTCTGTTTTTGGCTCAGGCATTCCTGGCGTGTGTGCGTCACACAATTATCCTGACTGGATGGTGCACTTTTACCATGTTTAGATTTGAGATTATTTAATAATAATGAAACACAGAGTATTTGAAGTAGTTTAAAGTGTTAAGGTTAGATGGTTTATTTAACCCAGTGGTATGGTAAATGTTCAGTGTAAGCTTAAAGTGTTCTCTTATCTGTTTGATACTGCACATTGTGATGCTACCTCACCAATTATTGAAATGGACAATTTTCCACCACTTAGTGATACATTTTGTTATTGTTGTTTGTTCTGATGGTGTATTTAGAAAACATAAGTATTTTCTTGTTGCTGTCAATATTTATTTGAATAATGTTCGTGTTTATATTTCACTTTATTCTTCACTTTTTATATTGTTCGTTTTTTTGCCCTTGAAAAATATATGTTGTATTTTGACTAAATCTGTACCTTTTTTACATTTAATATAGTCTCTGTACCTTGATAACTTGAAATAGAAAGGGAAAATAACCTCCTGCTATGTTAGAGCTCACATACCGTACTGTACAATAATATTGATGTATCAAAACCGAACCGTTACAGTGGCCAGAAAACCGTGATACAAACCGATACAAAAGTAGAGTCTAAAAACAATAATATTGGACTCTACTGACTTATGTAAGATATTCTTCTATATATATATGTGTGTGTGTGTGTGTGTGTGTGTGTGTGTTGTGCTCCGCAAATAAAAGAAACTTTGGATATGACATAAGGGTGTCTAAATGATGACTAAGTTTCCATTTCCGGGGGGAACTGAAAGAGTAATGAATAAATGAATCCTCTAGAGTTACACAGAGTGGGCAAATATCCCACATGCTAATCTACTAATCTGACTGAATTAAGAACCTTGCTTAGCATCAACGATAAATTACAGAGGCCGTTGTAATCAACTTTCCTGGCATAGGCAGGCATGCATTTTTATTGTAATGGATAATTCCAGAATGCTATCGGGCGAACCCATGGAGAAGATATAAATCACCCAAAGCATTTTGTTTTTGAAAGTGGAGTTGAAGTATGCTGCAGGATTTGGTTGACTTAACTGAGATAACCATATCAAATGAAAGAGAGACCACCTGAGGCGCTGTATTGACTTAACAGCACACTTCCAAAGTACAGAAAGATGTATGTATCTCCCACTGGGAGCAGCTTTCTGCTGAATATTCACTTAAAATGCTTGCCCTCTTCCATCTTTTTGACATATTTTGGGCATTTGGTCCATTTGGTCTCTGATATGCTCTGCATGGCAAAAGGCCTCTGCTGTGGGCCTTCTTTGCGCTTTAGGGAAAAGAGAGAAGCTTGATCTCCTTCACTGTGAAAACCATCTTCATTTTGTCTTTAAGAATGAGACATGCCCACAATAGACTGTCCTGGGGTCAGACTAAGAGCCAAACCACCAGTGTCTTGGCAGCTTGGTGGCCTCCTGGTCATTGATAAATCGTTTTGATGTTCTCCAGGCCAGCATATCCTGTAGTGATCTGGCAAAGGATGAGTAGCGTCTTGCAGTGTCTGTCTTTATCAATGTCAGGAGATGCAGCCAAAGAGGCTGTGGTGACCTCTGGGTTGACTGATGGCCTGAACATCTCCTTGAATTCCTTGTGCGTGAACCTCCTGAGAAACAAGTAAACAAAGATGCTTTGTCAGTCAGTCATTTATTTATCAGTTCATGAAAACGCAACGTGATATTATAGACTTTTTACTTATTTCATTGTTATTATTATTATTATATCTTTTCAAGTATTTAAATATTTAAGTCTTCTGCCCATATTCAACTGCTAAAATGATTAAATATTTTAACATAAATATTATTTATTTGTAATTTTTATTTAAAATGCATAAACATTCATACATGATAACAAAAACACTGCTTCTATGTTGAGCATGATTTTAGTTTCTAAGTTTAAATTAATTTAATATTTTGAGGAGGTACTGTATGTAGTAAAAGACGATGAATTTATTATTGATTCATTTTTTGAGGGGATGATATTATTGAACAGAAGATGCGAGTTTTGATTATAATTATTATTATTATTAGCAATATTTTAACACAACTTATTCAGTTCTTATTACTCTTTAAAAACCATTCTGCCTTCCATCATGTAGTTAGACCAACAATGCTATGTGGTATGTCTCCCACAAAATTATGACATTTCTGAATAACAATTCATGACTTTTGTAAAAAAAAATAAAAATAAAAAAAAAAGAAAATTAATAAAATAATTATCTATCTATCTGTCTATCTGCCCATGCATGAGGAGACATGAGCTCATGATGATGATGAACATTGTAAGAGAAGTCAAAATTGGTCACAAAAGTGTATCTTTAGCAATAGTACATTTGCAATTTGGATTTATTTGTAGCATGATAAACATAATCACAAAGGTTTACT
Source organism: Enteromius anoplus (assembly GCA_032359395.1). Lineage (NCBI taxonomy): Eukaryota > Metazoa > Chordata > Actinopteri > Cypriniformes > Cyprinidae > Enteromius > Enteromius anoplus. Next base: position 13,372,907 of record JAUMHG010000038.1, read on the forward strand.
GTAAGCAGAGATTAGGTATTATGTAGCATATATTTTCATCCAATAATGCAAACTAACAAAAATAAATAAGAGAGAGGTGTTGGTACGGGTGCCGTTGTGTGTCCGTTTTATATTCGGTCTGAAAAAGTAAGGAAGTTCTCAGCTCTGGGGGAGAAGCAGGGCTGAATACTAGACTTTCCCCTCTGCTGTCCAGCCTTTGTACCCTCACTACAGGCCTCAGCCCGCCGGCAGCCGCTAATCCAGTTTTGATAGCATTCACGCCCCCCCCTACATGCCGTCCTGCCTGCCTGCCTGCCTGCCTCTTGTCATCAAGACACAACACACACACACTTGCCAATGATTTAGATGCAAACACATGCACACATACACCACAGTGGGATGAAACTGTACCAAAATACCTATAGTTGCATTTCTGCCTCTCATAGTTTTATTTATGTATTTATTTTAAGCTCTCACTAACTCAATAGAAATGAACCCCTCAATAATCTGAAATGGCACCTTAATTGATGAAAGCTGTCTGCTCCCAGCAACCTTGTGGCTAAAGAATAACCGCATGATGTAGCAGAAATGGAACATATGAAAAGCTGAATTTTACCAATGTCCAACTTTCCTTGGTAATCGGCTCTTCTGAGAGAAAAGGAAAAACGAGATGACATCATTTAGAGCCTGTGTATTTAACATGAAATGTAATGCAAATATAAAAAAGTGTGTATGCTTCAAAGCAGCAAATTATTAAATAGATGCCCAGACATCATTTCAAACACATTCATGTTTTCTTTTTTGTTAGCCACGACAACTGTCTTAAAAAAGGAGACATTGTCTGAGGTCATAAAACTTAATAGCCTTTTTCTTCAAAAGAGATGACCATAATAAATGCCTGTCTGAATTGTCTTCAGTTGTAGGTGACAATAACTTGCGTTTGACCTTCAAGGTCAGGAACCTTAAAGGAAAAGGTTGAGTCAGCCAGTGACATTATACTGATTTGCAAAGTCTTAAAAGGATAGGCTACTTCAGAATTAAAATGAATTATCTCCAAACCTGTAGGCTAGAAAGTTTGTCTGCAAAACATAACATTTCAGAGGAATTTTTGAGGATGTTTCATGCAGCTCTTTTCCAAGCTTTAGCTATATTTCCATCCAAAGATGTGAATTTGACTTGTGTGCAAAACTAGAATATGGCTCAAAACATTTGAATAAAGCACCATTTCCAGTCAAAGAGAACAAAATGGTCAATTCCTGAAATATTCATACATTACAAATGACTTGCGTCTCAGAGCAAGCAGACTTAACACATTAAATGCAGTCATTGCTTTTGAAGGTGAATGTCTGCTGTTTGGGTGCACAGTTATTTAAGAGTTATACAGTTATATATAGTCGGGTTTCCTGTCCCATCATGCAGTCACTTAACTTTTTTAATGCGCATTGTGGAATTTAATTTAGTTTATGTGCATTTTTTGTTACCAGATAAGAATGTTTATCCTATTCAATTGAGAAAGACATTTGACATTTGAATGTTCTTTGCATAATTGTTTTATTTGCATATAACTTCTGTGCATCTTGGTGTTTTCGTCCAGTGTTTTTATGTAGTAATTTTTCACTTTTAAGATTTATTTATTAACGCACCACACTGTCAGATCTAAATGCAAGAAGGACTGTCTCAGAGGCTTGTAATTGTAAATCTCATTGGCCTAATTTATATTGATTTATATTGAGTAAGGTGTTCTCATCCAGATGATGGTCACTAAACTTTTTATATTCTTTCTCTCTTCAGGAATGCCAGCTGTTTTAGCTCTAGCTGGCCTGCTTCTGATGCTGCTCACCACAAGTGTCAGGTCTGAGTCGGCAGTGCTGAGGTTTCAGGGCCAGACACAGTTTGTTGTAAATGAGAGCAGCAGGGCCATAGTACGACTTGTGGTGGAACGAGTTGGAGATCCAGTTAATGTCACTGCACTGGTTCTGGTAAGTTTAGGAAAACACTACATGATGATTAATCCTTGTCACTACTAGTTTTGTTTGATTTATTATGCTGTATATGTGGCAAACAAATAGTTTTTTATTCAGCAAAATTCAATTATTTAATTATAAGAAAAAACCTTTTATGTTATGCTTATATTTTGAAAATAACTACCAGTAAATCCGAATAGTGCGTGTGTATGCATGAATGAATGCTCAGATAGGTGAAATGCAGGCACAATAAAAAAATAACTAAATAATATATTTATATATTTATACATAAAAATTGTTTAGAGAATAAAAATATTCTTGAAAAACAAAATAAAAAAAATAAAAAACACCTTTTTAAACAGTTTGTCTGCATTGCACTGGGTTAAACCTGTCAGTGTCACCAGTGCTTCTGTTTGCACTGTTCCCTGAAAAAGATATTGTCATAGGAAGCTGAGTGAAATACATTTGATGAATTGAGGCCCCGCAGAGCTTAGAGCTAACAATGCTTCTGTACTGCCTGATGTGTTAATGCCTCAACAGCTGCTTGGGTCTCAACACCCAAACATCTGTCTGGTAAATCATCGCACAAATCACAGCACATATGGCCATAATTAGCATAGAAACACAAATATGCCTACTTTCAAAACAGGCAGTGCCTGTTTAGCACGCATGGTAAGTGGGCAAGTGTTGCCGGTCCATTGAATGTCATGCATGAATTGACTGCAGAAAGAAGGATCTAAGAGCCTGTTTTGTAGCGGCTTTCAGTGGGTGGCATCAAAGCATGCGCTAGAGGTGGCAGTTGTCAACCAGATGGTGCTGGTTGAGTTTAAGAGAGGTCAGGGAATTCCCGTCTCACACTTTAAGATGTTTTATATGTAACTTTTTTTCTATAAATCACATCAATGATGCCAAAACCCCAAAATAAAACAATTGATGGCAGCTCTCTTGCACTTTTTTTCAAATTGATGTCCTGTTTATGCAGCTTCAGGGAGAGGACACCGGTGACTTTGAGGCCACTACTGCAGCTGCTTTTCTCCTGTCCTCTGAAAGCAGCAAAACCATCTTTATTGCTGTGAGGGATGATGACATACCTGAGGCCGATGAGACCTTTGTGTTCAACCTCCGCCTGCAGGTAAAACTTAAACCAGGAAGCTTCTATAGCCCAGAGGTTAAAGATATGTGCAACTGAAAGGGTTAGATTAAGATCCAGTAAATCTTATTTTATTTCAATTAGTTGTAAAACATTTCTAACTTAAGTTGAAGTAGGTTTTATTTCATTAACAGCCTATTTTTATTTTGTACTTTTCACCTATAAGGTTATCACGATTTTTACATTGAAAAATATCATAATTTAGAAGTTATAGTCAATTTTCTATAACCAGGTGTGGAAGGCTGTAGATTTGAAAGTAAGTTCCCACTACTATGATTGGCTAACAGTTGCATATGTTTGACATCCTGCATCCCTCACAGATGAACCCTGCTGTGTTTTAGGTTAAAAATGCATAAATATGTCAGCACCGATAGACTTGTGGGCAGCCTGCCAACATATGGCACAGCTGCGCTTCAGGTGTCCCGAGTTTGAATTCTATGGAGCTTGTTTTATGACAAAACTATTTGAATTTGAATTATATACATTTCATTTATTGACAAGACTTATTTAACAAAACTGAATATTATATGGGTTTTTAAATAGTTTTGAATTAGATTTTAGAACTTAAATATTTAACATTTGAAATTTAACACAACTGATTTTTTATAAGGCAGAGTTTTATAGACATGCATTTTCAAACAATTAATTTTTATTGTTCTGAATTATTATTTTAATTAATATATTATTATAGATTTTAAAAATACAGCTTCAAGATTTCAAGATGAAGAAGTTCAGAACGCCAATAGAGAACTGATACTATCGGCAACGACTTGTCATAACACATTCCAGCGATGGATCGCCTGTTATTTAAAACAGACCAATGAATTTATTATCGAATGGAAATATTTCTTTCTTTAGGGTACATCCGACCGCATGTGCCGCGAGATAGTTGTGCTCTCTTGCCTCTCCGAGAGAAGTGCAGTTTCCATGAATTGTGTGCGCATGCGTGTTTTAGAGAGACGCACACAAAGATAATGGTTCAGTTTAATATAAGAAAATTATAAGACACTGGTGCGTCTACAGTGCACATTTATGTAGATTAAATTTAAACTAACATTTTGATATGCTTGAATTGTTCACATAGATTTTATTTTAGTCAAGTCATGATAATTTGAGAAGGCTAAATTAGTCAAACAATCTCGCTGAAAAAAAAAACACCACCAACAAAAAAACGTACATTTAATCATTAAGAAAAATGCTCCAAGCATTTTTATATTTTAATTTAATAATAGCTGTTTAAACAAACTGTTTTGGGAGAAGGGGAAGATGGGCTTCGGTCGGACTGGGCTGGTAATTCTGATGCGTGCCCATGCAAAAAATCTTGCAGGCGCCCCTGATGACAATAATGCTGACAGGAATTCCTAGCCCACTGAAAAGGGTTGAAATATTATAGTATTTCATTTTATTTCTGTAAAATTATAAATGTAAATACTACAGCCTCCTGATAAATTAAGCATTTGTGGGCATAAATTACACATTGGCATGAATATCTATCATAAAGGATTGACATAATTTTTGCAAATGCAAAAATGCTCCCCCAAAAAACCCACACTAATACTCAGTGCATATCATGGGATCTGTAATAACAGACAAAGCAACCACATAATAAACATCGGATCCAGTGTAGTGACACAGCATTATCTTAACGTTTTAAGCTTTCTGAAAATCACATGTAAAATTCTATTTTGTTTGTTAACAAAATCTGTTGTAAAATGCATTATTGTTTGGTTTCTGACCTGCGTTTATCTTGAGTACTAATTAAGTAGTATCACATTCTTCATATCTGTAAAGAGTCTTGATTTTTATCATATTTATTAGAAAGATACAGCTGTAAAAATAGCTCTTTTTTTCAGAATGTATGTATATATTTTTGTAATGATTTTTGAAGTGCCTCAGGTGCCAGTATTGGCTACTGTAAGTGATAAAATGAATGAGCTTCAGGTGTATCTGTATTTGTGCAACAGAGACAGAAAGAGTATGCAATTCTCTTCTTACCTCTATGGTTTTCAAATGAATATCTCAGTAGTGGGAATCCCAGAGGGGTTGAAATTCTTGCTTGAGTGAAACAGCACTAAAATCTTGTCGATTCTTTAGCTACAGCTCAATGGCCCATAAGCCCTTGCATTTTCTTTGATGGCTTCTACTAACTCTGTATAAGGGTTAGGTAATGTCTCTGCACCAGCAGCCCAATACCAGAAGTCACCTTCAAGCAAAATAACCAACTATGACAGCCACAACTGGCACTGCCGTAAGATTAAAGAGCTATTATGCAAAACTAATCACTATAAAAAGGCAGAGGCCTGGAAATAAGCTTCCTATAACACGCAAAAGAGAAGAATCTCCTAGGAGCTTAATTTATGCACCACCAACACCACCAAACAGAACTGAAAAAATTAACAACTGTTTCTAAAAGGTAACTCACTGAGCCAGAAGTTGACATATCCGACTGCTTAACCTAACAGTCACTGTGTCTAATTATTTAATAATTGCATGCATTATTTGGATTTATAACCAAAGGAGAACCTCTCAAAAATAAATAAAATAAATAAATAAATAAAAAACACAATCTGCCTACTACTTCATGTTCTTCTTGTTCTAATGTTAATTAATTTAAATGACTATGTAAGTAATTTGCATAAAGCACAACCAAACCATCTTTATAAAATATCTGCGTATGAAATTTTGGTAACACTTTAGTGCAGGCACCAATTCTCACTATAACTAGTTGCTTATTAGCATGACTATTATTTATTTTTTAGTAGTACATATAAAGCATATATTCAGCATGTCCATATTCTACTTCCATAATACTACCCAACTGCCTTACTAACTATTAATAAACAGCAAATTAAAAGTTTGATAAGGCAAAAGTTAATGGTTTGTTAATTGCAAGAAGTGGCCCTTAAAATAAAGATCTTAAAATATTGAGACTCAGATTTTTACAAATTTGTGGTTTCATTGTTCCTACGTTTTGTGTGTGCATGTATATGTGGTTTATGAGGACATCAATTTGCATAATGACATGGGTATGAAATAGATATTACAATATGAAGGTGATTTAAAAAACATACAAAATGGTGTTTTGTTTTTTTTGGAAAATGTAAAAATGCACAGTATAGGGCAATATCACATACAGTCTGTACAGTATAAAAACTCATAAATCACAAAAATGTGTGTGTGTGTGTGTAAATTTAGAATAGTTTTTAGTACAGATTGTACAGATTTTAGTATGTTTTTTTTTTTTAGGTTATTAAGTCATTTTAAGTAACTTTAAGTTGTTAATAACTTGTTCATGAAAACATTCATGCACATTTCCTGCACCAATTTGTGTATACACATGATTGGTAAATGACCCGCTGTTTAGAAATTTAAGGAGAAGTCAACTTGCAGTGGGTTAATTTTAGTCATCTCAATAAAATTAAACTGAGATGAAGGAGGTATGACACTCATTGTCTTTCTGTGTTGTCTAAGAAAGTGCTTCTCATAGCTGTTTCTTATTTGAGGGCCTCTTATTACTGTGCTGTCTCAGTCTCTTGACAGTGAGTGATTAATGACAACAGGTCACGACTCCACTGTCTACTTGTCCACTGTTTAACAAATGAACCTCAGGCTGGCAGAATGGGACAACTTAAGGGTGACAAAAGACCGCTGAAACCCAATGAAACCCAATCTGTATGCACAAAAAAGAAAATCTAGTCTTTAAGTGTGATTTACATAGACAATATGCTTGATGCAAAATAAGAAACATTATTATTATTTTTTTTTTTCTCCTGTATTTTCTGTGCTCCATATTATCTCCTAATCTACCTTAATAAGTTCTTATTACTGAGGGAAAAGGAGGAATGTTTGTGTGCTGTGTTACTGAGCCGGACTATCACGGTTAGCGCTGGGAATTGTGTGTACGTGTGTATTCCTTGTCCGTTTTCACTCTGCAGCTGAAAGAAAGCTTTGTTACAGCTCTGTTTTTTAAATAAAAGCTCATTTGAATGGGATGCTGAAAAGAGCTTCCATATGGGTTTATGTTCTTATGTGGTCATGCTTTTTTATGTTTTTTTGTGCTTTGTATCGCAGACATTTATACACTCTGTAAAAACTACAATATGTTAAATCTGAATTTCAAATGACTGCATTTATGTTGGCAGAAAAAAAAGTATGTGAAATGGATTTCTGCATGAATGGCTATGGAATTAGGATTTTCATAGCAATAGACAATCTATAATATATTAATAACGCTAACCAAGCAATGCTTTACTTTTACAGAGCTCATCAAATGGTGTGACGGTGGGAACTCCAAATACTGCCACCATCACCATCTTGTCTAATGACAATGCCTTCGGAATAATTTCCTTCAACTCAGTAAGTTTCTTTCTCCATAATTTCTTCAGTGAACAGCGGGAAGAAGCAGTTCAGTGCGTTCTGGGGAGGGGTGACTGTAAGCCTGAACTGTTTTCATTTGTTTTGGGGGGGGGGGGGGTAATTAAACTCGAGGGAGTGGGAGGAGGGGGTCAGTGGATGGGGAAAGTGAGAGTGAGGGGAGTGTGAGGGGGTCAGATGCCAGGGAAACTACTCAGCTTCTAAGAATTTGAAGATAAAGGCAAGCAATTTACCGAATGGATTAGCTGGTTAATAATGTTTGTTTCAGTGTTGTTATGGAAACTAACTGCTCTTTTTTTTACCACTATAGGAGTTGTGTAATCATATTGATTATTATTTGTTTGCAACAAATAAATTGATTGGCTGATTGATCTTCTGTCGCTTTTGCTAGCCAGATTTCTCTGAAATCATCACTGATCATTTCACATATCACTGTTTGGGTTTTGTAAAGGTGTTTTTATTTAGGAGTAAAATAAAGCGTGTGGTAAATGTACTAACTGAATATTAGTAAAACATCGAAATGTAGGATGTCCAGATTACATTCATACAATAAACTTTGTTTCTAATAATTCTGAAGTTCTCCAGGTGTGTTGATTTAGGGTTATAGCTAAACTCTGCAAGACCTTGTCACTCCAGCAACAGGATTGGAAACTCCTGCTACATGACGTCTTGTTTCTGATATCCTTCATTTCTAATTCTGTCAGTACATATGCAAATTAGTGAAAGATGTTTTTTCTTTCTTTGTTCAGACTTCCTTAATAACTGTGGAGGAGCCAAGAGGTAGAAGCCAGTATGTGCCTCTCACTCTCCTACGAGAGAAAGGAACATATGGGACTGTAACCGTCAATTTTGAGGTGAGCATTGCCAGAGAGTTTTTAACATCTTAAAAAAATTATAATGCAAAATATCTAACTTTTATCCAATAAAAATATCTATTTACATATCTTTGATTATATATCAATGTACAGATTTTTGGAGGTCCAAACCCTGCAAGCGAGGATCTCAGTCCAGACATGGGGAACATCACTATTCCTCCTGGTCGTGCTGTTGTAGTTTTCAGCATCATGATACAAGATGATCTGGTATGGTTTCTTTGTTGAATAATAATAAAAGAGATCACATAAATAATGACAGGATTGTTCATATATTTATAATATTCAATATTTGACATTTTGTGTATGCCATAAACTGACTAACTTGATTTACATTAAGTGAATGACTAAATGAATGGAGAAGATTAGTCTATCATAATATGTGTTGTTTTTGACTAGATTCCAGAAGATGATGAGATCTTCACAGTGCGGTTGACAGAAGCAGCTGGCGGAGCTTTACTCAATCCTAACAGGAGCAGTGTTCAGATTAAGATCTCGCGTAATGATGCTCCCATTCGCTTCTCCAAACCCACACTGGTTGTACCGGAGAATATTGGTGTCATTTCTCTTAGCATTACGCGTGGTAGAACTGAGGATGGTCTTCTGATCGGTTCTGATGACAGAACAGTGTCTGTGGCCTATTCAGTCATCACAGGCAATGGGGCAGCTAGTGCTACTCCACTGGCGGACTTTGTGGATCTACAATCAGAGAAGATGGTTGTTTTCCCTCCAGGTGTCCATGAAACAGAACTCCGCTTCAACATTAAAGATGACAACATTCCGGAGATTGCAGAATCTTTCCAAGTGGTTCTTTTGGCAGAGACATTGTTGGGCGATGCATTGCTGATGACTCCAAGTATTGCACTCGTGACCATTGAGCCCAATGATAAGCCTTACGGAGTCCTGTCAATCAGTCCTTCGCCCATACAACCCCACATCATCAACGAAGACCTGACCCCGATGTGAGTAGAGTACTGTTTAAAGCTGTTTCTGGACAGCCACTGTCATACAGAGATGTGCTCTAGTCCTAATCAAACATAATGAAAGTCCTCAGAAGCACATGTGTTGGAAATAAACTTTGTAGTATAGTGGTTCTCAAAAACAGAACTCAGTTTTTCAAAAATCATGTTTTTCATTGTGCATTCCAAATAATCATAAACTGCAGTTGGCTTATTTTGACTAGGTAAAATACAGCTAACTAACAAAATAAAAGCACAATAACAGTAAAAATAGTATAGTAAAAAAAATATATATATAAAATAAAATAAAAACCTCTCATATGCATCTGTATATAGTATCATTCAAAGAATTGGTCAGATTTTTTAAATGTTTTTAATAAAAAAGTATCTTATTCTGACCAATACTGCGTTTGAACAGAATAACAGTAATATTGTGAAATAGTGTTTTCTGTTTTAAGATGTAATTTATTTTTGTGATGGCGTAGCTGAATTTTTAGCATCATTACTCCAGTGTTCAGTGTTATATAATCCTCCAGAAGGCATTCTACATTTTTCTTTCTTAATTATTATTATTATTATTATTAGATATTAGGGATGCAACGGTTTCCGGTTCTTTATCAAACCGTTCGATATTTCGGTAGCCTATTTGAGACAATAAACTATCATTTTAATTAAAATAGGAATTTTCTGTGATTTTCAAGCGATGATCAGAAATACTTAAGACTAGTGATGTGTCGTTCTTGAACGATTCATTCATTTTGAACGAATCTTTAATGTGACTCTGGAAGAACAAGTTGTCTCGTGGGAGTGATTTGTTCAGTCGCGCACAGCTCAGGCTGCATAGGATACGCTTATGGGGCTGTCACATGATGAACGAATGTTTTGAAAAACCGAAGACTCCAGAGACTAATTAATCAATTCTGTAACAGGTGTAGTGCAGAATTTTAACCCCCTGCCAGATTATGACTCCCCTAGTATTGGTAGGTTTAGTGTTAGGTGTGGGGGAGGGGTTACATTAGGGGTGGGGTTAGGATTACTATTGATTTCAACGAGGGGAGTCATAATTCAGCAGGGAATCAAAATTCGGCACAACACCTGCTCAGGCTGCATAGGTTAACATTTCAGCAGAAAAATTATTCCAGAACTTTACGACGCCAGTAAGCACCACCACTTAGTGATACATTTTGTTTTTGTTGTTTGTTTTGTTGGTGTATTTAGAAAAAATAAGTTTCTTGTTGCTGTCAATATTTATTTGAATAATGTTCATGTTTATATTTCACTTTCTTCTTCACTTTTTATATTTTCTGTTTTTGAAAGAGGGCAAAAATAAGTGTTTTTTTTTTTTTTATAAATGTGGTGTTTTGACTTAATCTGTACCTTTTTAACATTTAATATTGTCTCTGTACCTTGATAACTTGAAATAGGAAGGGCAAATGACCTCCCGCTATGTTAGAGCTCACATACAGTACTGTACAGTTTGGTGATGGTGGCAGTATTTGGAGTTCCCACCGTCACACCATTTGATGAGGTCTGTAAAAGTAAATATTGATGTATCGAAACCGAACCGTTACCGTGGCCAGAAAACCGTGATACAAATCGAACCCTCTGCTCACTTTACCGTTGCATCCCTATTAGATATATTTTTATATTATTTTTTTTTAACATTATAAATCTCTTTACTATACATTTTGATCAGTTTAATACATCCTTGCTGAATAGTGTTAAGCGATCGTAAACCTTTTAACCATTATTTCAGTCTTCAGCTGGTATTTTGTCTTTTTTTTTTTTGATATTTCATTTTTAGTAATGTCATATACATTACTTGTACTAGTCATCCCAGTCTGGTTTAGCATAGACGAAACAAGAATCTGATTAGGTGTTTATTTATTTTTTTATTTTTATTTTTTTTAATGATTTTGTTATCCACAGTATTGGTAGTATCTCGAATCTGTGTTTCTCTTTTTCAGATATGAAGGCATCATCATTGTGAGGAACGGAGGAACTCATGGAGCTGTTTCAGTTAGGTGGAATATAACAAGAAACTCCACAGATAGGACTCCAGTCTCTGCCGACCTTAATCCATCCTCAGGTACCCTGAGGTTTGCTGAGGGCCAGATGAATGCCGTACTGCCTTTGAACATCACTCAGGACAACCTTCCAGAAGAGGCCGAACCCTTCGTCCTTAGACTAATCCCAGGATCTGTGCAAGGAGGGGCCGAAGTGGATGAGCCAATGGAAGTGAGTGCTTGGTTTTTACTTTATGCATTTAGAGAATGTGTTTGGATTGCAGATCATAGATCGGTGGTGGCTCAGTTCTGAGGTGGATTTAGTTCTGAAAGATGATAGTGCAAGTTGACGTGGATGACAGCTTGAAGCACTCTCTTTAATTTTTGGAAGGAAAATGTTATTATTCATAATGTGCCCGGGCACTGGTTGTCTTACATGTTGACATGTCACCCACTATGATGATATTCTAGACTTTTTTGCTCAGTTTCAGACAGCCATGGGACCAGATCCCTTTTGGACCTCACTCCGAGGCTTGTGGTGAGACATCCAGGGAGGTTGTTGTCTTACTTTGGCGTAAACCCCACGTCAAGGAAGGAAGTTCCCAGATCAGAACTGGTTCTTAGTTACCATCTGGGCAGCACGTAGTCCGTTTAAAGCGGATGTGGCGTAAAATGAGACACATGTGTCTCTGGCACAGCAGCATCGCAGACTGCTGGTTACACTGAGTGTCACTTGGGTGTTTCCTTCATGTGGTCCCAGCACAAAATAGCCCACAGCAGAGCCTGTGGGTGGCTGCGTGCTATGTCTGAAAGGAGAGGATAAATCCGACCAGAGTTTATGTTTAAACCCATCATTACTCGTAAATATGATCATAAGTTTGTGATAGCTGAATGGACTCCGCAGGATTTGACGTCTAATTGTGAAGAGCTTATTTATGTCAGCTGTTCCTAAATTCACTGAAAAAAGTACTTGGTCTGATGAAGGTTGGGTAAATGACAGAGTCGTAAACTAGCTCACGGATGCTATTTTTACACTCTCGTGAGGTCTAATGAAAGAGAAGGGCTTTCTGTGATTGGTTCACTGTAGGATTTACACAGATAGTCTAATGTTATGTTCACTGTAATGAGTGGAGAAGTTTGTTTATTGCTGTGCGTTACAGGTTTCAATATAGATGGGAAAGGTCAGGATATTTTAGAGTTCATCACAAGAGAAAACAGAATTTTAAAGAAATGCTAATGCTTTTTTTCTATTAAAAGCATCTGTCATTTTTTCTTCAGTGTTATGGTTGGAGTTAGAAAACAAAAGTGATGTTTACAGTGATTTGTTTTCGTTGGAAATCTGGGCAAGACAGTTCAGAGGATTTGAAATGTCAGAAATGTGTAAATGTTTTGTGCAAGTGAACAGAAATGTGCTTGTAATTTTGTTAAATAGTTTATATTTTCCATTCAAAAACAGATTTATATGAGCGTAATGTAACCAATACTTGAGCTTTGAAGTTGTCTTAGTCCTCTTTTTGGCAGTGGGACTATGGTATTAGGAGAATTAACCTCTAGTTGTGCAATACCAATGTATAATCCTTAAAGGAATAGTTTGCGCAAATAAAGCACATTCTGTTATTTAGACACTTTCACGCTGTTCCAACACTGTATGACTTTTTCTGTTGGAAGTCAGGGGTCACAAAAACTGTTTAAATACCAACATTCAATACCAGTATCTAACCAGTGTACTAACATTACGCACATTAATGCTCATTCTGATGACATTCCATGCACTATTAATGAATTACTGTAATAACCGTAATAATAAATTATTGTATATTTGTTCGCCAAAACAAACTGAAAGGCGAGTGATTGAAATGATTAATTGTCTGCATCCTGCTGTTAGGAAACTGAAGTCAATGTGTTGTTCTTGTCTCACAGATGGTGTTCTTCATTCAGGACAGTGATGATGTCTATGGTTTATTTAGCTTTCATCCAAGAGAGAATCAAAGTATTCAGAGTCAACCAGAGGGACGCTTTCTGTCACTTAGTTTCCTTAGGGAAGGGGGGACCATGGGAATGGTGGAACTTACATTATCTGCCCTCTACATACCTGCCAGACCACTGGATCCATCACGACCCAGGGATGGGGTGCTGAATGGAACAAGTGTTAACAGTGTTCTGTTCAGTTCCGGTCAGTCACGAGCTCAACTCATCTTGCCAATCCGCAATGATGCCTTCTTGCAAAACGGGGCTCATTTCATGATACAGGTAGGATATGTTTGTGTTTTTGTAAGCATACTTTAATTCTTTCAAAAACCTTAAAAAAGCACAAGTCCTCTGTCATGAGATTTGTGTTGTGTTGTTAATTAAGTAATGCACAGAAGAGCTCTTGAAAGAGACCAAACGTGCTCTCATAGCATCTCAGAAGAGGGTGATCAAGTGCTAGTATGACAGGCAGAGTAGTTGATTATTTTATAAAATGTTTTTCTTCTTCAGTGTCACAAGCATGGTTAGACACTTTAAAGGAATAGTTTGCCCAAAATGAAAATGTTGCCATCATTTACTCACCGTAGTTTCGTTTTAATGCAAGTTATATCAAGTTCATCTATCAATTGTCATTTTGACTCTTGTGACAACACAAGGTTGAGTAAATTATAACATTTTTTTTTCATATTTGGCACTGTCCCTTTAAGAGGATTGAGGGGTTACAACTGACAGTTGTTGTTTGCTTTTTTAAAATTGTTAAAATCAGTCGTGTTAACAGGTGATGACAACAGCTGTCTTTCCTACATCTCTTTCATTAGTTGGACAGTGTGCAATTAGTTAAGATCTCCCCACAAATCCCATCTGTGAGTCCTCGCTTGGGAAGAGCTTTGAATATCTCCCTGATCATCACACCGGATATTGCTAATGGAGAGATCGGCTTCACCAGTAATCAAACAGTGTTGGCACTGGAACCAGAAGATTCAAACGTCAGCTTGGTATGAAACGCTCTCCTGGACAATTTCTTTCTTTACTTATGTCACAATCCTAAAAACATTATTTTGGCACTGGCCTTAATGTGGTCTCAGACTTTTGTACAAGCACTGTGTACTTGGATGGAGAAATTCAAATGTTTGGGAATATTATCTCTCTCTCTCTCTGCCTCTAGATAACTCTTCAACTGAGACGAGATGGGACGGATGGCCAGGCAGTGGTCTTCTGGAGTCTGCGGCCCGCTGGCGAGAACAGAGAAGATGTCACTGAGAGTGACATTTCTCCTTTCACTGGATCGGTCAGGTTCCTCTCGGGACAAAGTGAAGCAGTGATAAACATCACTGTGATGGCGGACAATATACCAGAGATCAACGAGACCGTCATTCTTACATTAGACAGGTCTGTTGAACTTTTTTAAAGTGTGATTTTAATACTTTTTGGATCCATTATAGTGTACGGTGGATCAAAGTCTTGGTTGCCTTCTGAAGTTTTACCTGATGACACCTCTCAGTATTTTCCTTTAATCTGGGAGTTATCTTGTTATCATTGTGCTGAGACGCTCTTTGTCCCCCCACACTCTCCCTTCACAGGGTAGAAACCGCTCGCTTTGTAGTGTACTTCGGGTAAGTGTGTACTAGAAAGACTGTGCCTTATTGTGTGCTGTGAATCAACTCTTTATGTGGAAAAGCATCCACTCTGAACTTTCAGGGGCTTTGTCTTAACGTTTCGATGGGGTATGTCTCTTTTATCCGGGTGTGTGAAATGAATAGTAAGAGTGTGTTTGTATATGTTGGGGTGACCGCACTTGGATGCAGGCAAACGCTGCTTGTACTCATTTAGCACCTCATTTGCGGTGTTCCTTTATCCTGTCCTGTAAAAACATCAGTGTTTGTATGCATGCAGCACATCCTCTGAATGCATTTGTTTAGAACACTTCTCCTGCAAGCTCTTTGTCAGCCATTTTACTAATTATCTGGAGCCTTCAGTGCTGGCTCAGACCAAGACAAGCTCGATTTATACACAAGACCCCTACTGAGTAGGGAGGAGAGTGAGTTGCTCTAAAACATGACCTGTCAAATCAGCATAACCAAGAGGCCTTAGGCCAAGCAATTTGAGACACTTTCAAATTCAGGCGTGACCACACTCATACATATCCAAAACATGAATCTGTCATAGAATACTGGTAATCATTTTTCCTTATATCAAGCTTTTGTCAAATAAATCAGCCCATACTGTTTAAAACAACCCATATTGAGCATTATAATCAACCATACTGTAAAATATCACAGTGGAATTTATTGTCTGCCCTCTAATAATATAATTTTACAGTGTCACTGATTGTCATTATATTGCTGTACAGGACCAATGTGGACAACCAGATACTTAAACCAGGTTTCACAAGCCGAGAAATTGTTATTTTGGAGAATGATGACCCTGGAGGAGTATTTGAGTTTTCACCAGTCTCTAAAGGACCTTGGTTTATCAATGTAAGACATACTGTATTATTTATTCGTATTCGTTTGTTTGTTTGTTCATTGGTTCATTCATTCACTCTGATTAAATTTCTTTATTTTCTTATTTGCTATTATTTGTATTGAATTATTTATATTTTATATACAGTTTTATTTTAAAATCAATCTTTTAAGTTCTAATTTTTATAAATATTTAGACTTTATAAATGGTTACCAGTATAATTAATAATATAGTCCCTATTTGCCATTCATCGATAGTCAGTAGTCATACTGATTGACAAATTAATTAAATGTTAAATAGAATATTAAACTTTATTAATATTAAAATTTCGACTATTAAATAGACTGTAGGATAACTGACCATTGACAAACAAATTACATAGTTATATTTTCATAAAAAATTGATAACTTAAAATCTTGATGTTGAAAATACAAATAAATTCAGAATAAATATTATCAATAAAACAGCTATTTATGGATGTGAAAACAAACAGCAAAATTTAAAATGCTTTTGAATGGAGTTTAGCATGTAACTTTCATTTATGTTTTTCATTGCGATTACCTGGACATGTGACATGTTTGGATGATTTGTTGGCTACGCAGGAGGGGGAAACAGTTGAACTGAGAGTAATCAGAGAGCAGGGGCAGCTATTAAACCAGCTTATAAGATATACAGTGATTCCTTCTGGAAATGCTCAGTTTTATGGGGCCACGGGGATCCTAGAGTTCCAGCCGGGGGAGAGAGAGGTGATGGTGGCCCTGGTAGCCAAGCCTGATGGGGTACCTGAGGTAAGTGCTCAGGACTAATGATTAAAGCTCACTTACATTTATTATAATAATATGTCCTCAAATTAAATGACCTTGTGTTATATGAAGGATGATCTATATGTAGTTCCATACTTCCCTTAATGTTAGGGTTTGTTTGACATTTCACATATGAAAATTTGAAATAAAAAATGTAAGTAAATCTAACTTAGACGATTGTCTGATGTTTTGTCTTCAGCTAGATGAGACATTCTCAGTGGTCCTTAGTAGCCACAGCACGCCAGCTAGTCGCCTTGGGAACCGAAGGCAGGTCAACATTACCGTGCGCAAGAGTGATGACCCATTTGGGGTCATTGAGTTCATTCAGCCTGGCCTAGACTTCACCATCAATGAAAGCAAAGCCATGGATACTCAGTCAGGTACGGAGATCTATAAGCTACAGCTTCAGGTCCCCTAACTGTCTTATCTTTTAGAATCTGTTTAAAATAACATCATAATTGTGTTTGATAGCATCCTACCCCATTGGGAGAAGTAGAGGTAGGTTTGGGAACGTGTCAGTCTTCTGGATTCTTGAGCCGACCTATTCGGGAGACATCAACCCAGTGCAGGGTGAGATCGTCTTTGCTGAAGGAGAGTATCTGAAGAACCTCACCCTATTTTCTGTGCCAGATGAGGTAAGCTTCAGCAGTTGATACTATCATAAGTAATGCTTATGTTTAAAGGAAAAGCATATCTGTAGTACAGATTAATTTTTTGTTTGATACAGATCCCAGAGAAAACTGAAAATTTTACCATCACCCTTCTGAACGCTACGGGTGGAGCAAGGCTAGGAAACATTCTCAGAGCAAGCTTAAGCGTCCGTGAGAATGATGATCCAATATATTTTGCAGGTGTGTTTGTCATTCAGTATAATGGTTATATATATATATATATATGCATTTGCGAAGAAAGTTTTCATAAAGTAATAAGGTCAGAGTGTGACATTTAAATTCATACTGGGGGAAATAAAGCAACAATTTTGAGAAGTAATGTTTCAGTTATTAGATATAAACTCATGGTGTGAGATAAAGCCTCAATTGTGAGGAACTGCTTAAAAGATTGGTGACATTCGGGGGGCAGTGTTTTATTACTGAAATTATCGATGTGGTATGTTATAT
This sequence comes from Enteromius anoplus, assembly GCA_032359395.1. Taxonomy (NCBI): domain Eukaryota; kingdom Metazoa; phylum Chordata; class Actinopteri; order Cypriniformes; family Cyprinidae; genus Enteromius; species Enteromius anoplus. The sequence continues at coordinate 13,390,563 of JAUMHG010000038.1, forward strand.
TGATATAACTGCTCACTGTAACAATATTAAAATCATTTCTAAATTTCTACTTCATTTCTAATGTTTTCTAGAGCCTGTGGTTCAGAAGGTGCAAGAAGGGGGCGTGGCCAATTTCACCATTCTGCGCACTGGGCCTGCTAACTTTATCACCACAGTGAAGTATCGCTTTGAGCATGGTGACACATCACCGGGAGACTTCACTCCACTGAGCAATGACTCAGTGTTGGTTTTTGATTTTGGAGAGTGGATGAAGAACTTATCGGTTGCGGTGGTAGATGACAACATACCAGAGACAGATGAATCATTCTACATAGTTCTCTTCAACGCCACAGGTTTGTCACACCCACAACTTTCAATTAACCATATAGTCAGTGCATTTTATGTTGCACAGTTTTGGTCCCTTTCAACAGGCATTGCTTTGTGCTGCATTATTTTGTGTGACTTCTTTTGTCAACCTTTCAAATTCCCAAAGTACATTGTCCACGTTGCCCAATTAGCCTTATTAAATTCCCACTTCGTGAGACAAAAACTGCTCTTCAGCTCTGCTCTGTAGAGGCAATAAATCCACCCCATTAAACGTTTGTTTTGATTCGCACCGAGCTCTGTTGATTGGCCTTGACTCTCAAAAGCCCTCTCTAATCCTTGTATTGTGGAACACACACACATTCATGAAAAGGGCTGGGTGACTGTAGAAAGTTAATTACAGAACTGTCCTTCTGCTGATCACAAAGCAAACCCACCAAGAGTTTTCTGTTTGGAGGCTTTACCACTTGCCCCGAGGGACTGTGTTCAGATACATGTTGGGTGTTATTATGAGCTTCTGAGAGCATAATATGATTGCCGTGATTAGCTTGTACCAATTACAACAGTGTTTCATGTAATGATTAGCATAACAGTAACAATGTGTGAATGTTAAACAAATGTGCTGCCACAGATTTGAAAGCATTTGCTAATGAGAAATTTGAAAAGGATTCTGCATTAAATGTTTGTTTTCTTCATTAGAAATCTTTCTGGATTAATGCATGATTGAATTTTTATGTATTTTCAATGTAATTCTGTAATAAAACATAAACAATGAATATTGCAATAATCAATAATTGTTTGCAATTGTTACACACTACCTTTAAAATGTTTTTCAATTTTTATTTTTTTATTCAGCAAGGCTTAATTAATTTGATTAAAAGTGATAGTAAAGACATTTCTAATGTTTTAGAAAATTTCTTTTTCAAATAAATGTTATTGTGAAATTTCTGTTTTCAACACAGATAGTAGTAAGAAATGTTTCTTTTGCAGCAAATCAGAATTGTAGTTTGATTTCTAAAGTGAAGACTGGCTGCTGAAATTGTTATCACAGAAATATTGCATTAAAAATAGAAAGCATTTTAAATTGAAGTAACATTTCACTTTTATTTATCGATGTAATATATTTTTATTTTGTTAAACGAATGCAGCTATTGTGAGCTATAGTGTATATTGCAGTTGTCAAGACAGATCAAATGACCTATAATGCTGCCAAATACACTTAAGAGAGTGATACTGTACTTATGTGTGTTTGTATATGGTTCTTGTCAGGTGATGCAGTGGTATACGGTCAAAGCACTGCTACAGTGGTGATTGAGGCCAATGACGATGCTAATGGGATATTCTCTCTGGATTCCGCTCAGAAACCTGTGGAAGAGGGAAAAACCAATAACTTCTAGTAAGTCTTTAATTCTCTAATCTCGAATATACGCTTGAACCAGATGTAAATCCCTTAGCACAGATTGATTTAGATTCAAATAAGACAACACTGTCTATTAACATTTGAAAAAAAGTACTTAAGTTCTACTCTGTGTGAAATAATGTTTCCTTTTGTTTCTCAAGTGTTCTTCGAGACAGAGGACACTTTGGAAATGTCACGATATACTGGCAGCTGTTTGCCAACGACACCCCCCTTGAACCTCAACAAGAATTTCTCAACACATCTGGTTTTATAATATTTCATACAGGGGAGAAGACAAAACCTATTGTTCTTGAAGCCTTCTCAGACAAGCTCCCAGAGTTCAATGAGTTTTATGAGCTCAGACTTATGAACATCTCAGGTAAAGTCAGTATCAGCAGTCAATGTTTTCATTTTATTGCTTATTATTTTAAAGGCCCTATGGTATATATATATATATATATATATTTTTTTTTTTATAGGAAAATGGACCAAATATTTTGACACATGCACTACACAAATTGTTGTCCAATCAAATGGTCTTTACACTGAGAATGCCCCTCCCTATTATATCACCTGTAAACACTAATGCATTAAAACTTTTTTTTTTAATCAGTTATTAAAAAAATAGAGATGATCTCTTTGAAAAGATCTGCAAAATGTTCCTGTAAAGGTGCAATTGTTTCATGACGTCTTTAAGTTTTATAATTAGTTTATATGTGCAAACATATTATGTCTACTACATTTCAAACAATATTGTCTTTAGGTGGCTATCCCGGTGAGGGAGGAAAATTGGCAAAGAAAGACATCAATGCATCTGTTATCATTCCCTTCAATGACGACCCGTTTGGAGTTTTCGCTATTGCACCTGAGAGTCTGGAGCGTGAGGTAGCTGAGGACGTCTTGTCAGTTAACGATATGTTTGATGTCACTTCCTTCACCATACTTCGTCAGCAAGGCACCTTTGGAGATGTACGTGTGGCCTGGGAAATTCTGTCAGAGGCTTTCCCACATGGTCTCCCGCCCATGGAAGACCTGATATTGATGGCTTCCTTTCCTCAGGCTGTAGAGCTTCGACCGCATGCCAGGAGACGCCACGCAGGCACTGATGCATTCTTCTTCTCTGGACTTCCAGGAGCTTATGGATCCATCAGTGCAGAAACTCATCTGCAGGTTCAACAGAACCTAGCTAACTTTACCCTGTCAGTTTGGCTGATGCCCAGGCCTAATACAGACGGATTTATTGTTTCTAAAGGCAACGGGAATGGAACTATCTATTATGGAGTTCTGGTCCAGACTAATGAATCCCACGTTACTGTTATGCTTCATTACACAACCGTAGGATCTAACAGCACACAGGTGGCACGAGCAACTGCAGCTAAATTTGTAGAGGATAATACATGGGTTCATGTGGTCATCACTGTTGAAGATGGAATTATTGAGTTTTATCTGGATGGGAGCCCAATCCCTGGAGGAATTAAGAGTCTAAAAGGAGAAGCCATTGTAAATGGTGAGTAGAGCTTTTGTTCTTTAAAAATGTACTACAAAAGATGTTATTTGAATAGTATGTGTAAATTAATTAATTTATATATTATATTACATTGTTACAGTGTTGAAACTAATATTTTTTGGAACCTGTGATACTTGATTCTTTGATTTATTTATTTATATATATATATATATATATATATTTTTTTTTTTTTTTTTTTTTTTTGCGTTTTATTGAAATATAGATGCTTTTGCTGAAAGCT
>JAUMHG010000038.1:13396185-13417291 GCA_032359395.1 Enteromius anoplus
TATATATACACATATATAAAACCAATCTTATCATTTCGCATCATTTGCATTAAATACTTTTTGTATTTATTTTAGCACCCCACATTTTAGCCTTTTAACTACCGCACTCCAAGTTAGGAAATCACCACGACTATACAATAATTTTTCATTTGGATTTCCACTTAAACAAATTTATTATGCTTGTGTTGGTCAAGCAATGTGGTTCCTCACCTATTCTTGTGGCCCATATCTAGTCTAGTGAGAGCCCTATGCCATTGTTTAGGTTTTAACAGGAAAATATGCTTGACCGAACATTGAGCCGCTGGACATTGTTAGCAAGACATAAAGGCAGCCGGCGCACTCTCTTTCTCTCTTACTGAAAACAATAGAGCCCCTGCTAAGACTTTCCTGACATCTTTTATACCATCTTCAGTGAAGTGAATGTACACATAAACTGTATGGATATCTGAGATAGTGTCTGATTGTTAGCTTTACTGGTGATTACGGCCTTTGTTAAATGTTCTTGTTTGGGCTCCATGAAGCGTATTTCCTCAATTTGTACAGTTGTGTGACTTTGAATGTCTCTCTGGTGGTCAGGAGGTAGCTGCTTTAAACTGGTGTAACCAAAGAGGATGAACTCTGCCCTTTTTATTTCAATTTCACCGCTGTCACATTTCTCTTGTTCCTCCTCACGTAATGAGTTCCACTGTCCCACTAGCAAGGCTATGTCCTATGGTGATTGGAAGGGACACAGATAAGTTCCATACAATTTATTTCTCCAAATATTGAAATACTGTTTTCTTTTTCAGTGCTGTTTCATAGATTTTCATCATATACATTTATGATGAATTTATGTTTATGTTATCTTTTGAAGTTCATGGCTCATTCTAACCCTTAAGTATTCAAATTAGGCAGAAAACTCCTCCTATATGAGTTGTGTTTCTGTTAGAGACCCAATAGATCCCTCAAATTTGTGCTTCTACCTCATATTAACAATGTTATTTATTAACAACACTATGTAAGGTCCTAATATAATGTGATTTAATAAACCTTTTTTTTTAGATTTCAGAATATGTATTATATTTTATTACACATTGGTATAAGTAAGAGTATTCTTTATTTTTCTCAAAATATTTATTTTATTCTTTTTATCACATGTTTTATTGAGGATATTAAGTAGTCCAACTTCTTACCTGGTGAAAAGAAAGAGAAAAAAAATCCTTTAGATTTACATTAAAAAACAACCTGAGCCATATTTAGGGGCAAGGCTTTTTTGACATTGACCAGTAAACAGTCACCAAGAAAACCCTCAAAACACCCAAACTTTGCTTAGAATCGCCTTAGCTACCACACATTAACTTACTGTACAATGTAAACTGTTCAATTTATCCTCAGAAATCCATCCATCTGAAGCATACTCAGTAATTTTATCGCAAGATCTTCTGAGGTTTAAACATACAGCCATTGGGGTTGCAAGCCCAGATGTTTATCCAAAAAGCCACAACATCCACCCATCCGTCTTACGCCTTGCATTGAATTCTTCCATACAGATGCTGCGCCTATTAGGATCGGTTCCAACCCAGATGGTGAACAGCGCTTCACTGGTCTTCTACAAGACCTCCGGCTGTACTCCAGTTGGCTCAACCGCTCTGAGATTCATGAACTCCACAACCAACCAGCCAAGAACGACCTCCACAATGTGTCAGGGTACCTGACATACAGACAAGAGGAGAAACTCAAGTCGTTTTTAGTCGAAGTACGGGACGATCAAGAAGAGGAGGGTGAGGAGGTTTTCTACCTCCAGCTGGTGGCTGTTCAAGGTGGAGCCCGTCTACCAATGCCCAGACCTACTGCCATCCTCAGGGTCATGAAGAGTGATAATGCCAATGGACTTTTTGGCTTTACTGGCTCTTGTATTCCAGATGTAGGTGTAAAAAAAATCTTTCATATAAATGTATTACACGTTTGAGTTTTGTCAGCGCAATGTCAGCGTTTGGCATAACTCCAACGCAAGATTTATAATAAGAAGTAATTCTGACTATGCAAAACATAGACAACCAGGGGTGACATCCGGTGAGAAATCTGTAATGTTGCCTTACAGATAGCCTTTTGACCACACAATTAAGGTCTAATGAGTTAGCATCTAACCGTATTATTTGATTAAGTACCCAAGTTGCTTCTTTGTCAGTGTTTGGTTAACCTTCCCTCCGAAAGCACGTAACGTGACCCCTAGTACTGAGACCATGTCTCCATGTATATTTAATATATCTTCACGCCTGGATGGATGGAGTGTGCATTCTTCTCTTCAAGGAGATTGGATGCGTGGCATCTCCAATGACTTGTTCGATTAACAAGACAGATGGTCAGTGAATTCCTTTAGAGAAGGACCTCTCAACTACTGCAGAGAAGACACAGTAGCATGTGCTTTCTCTTATGCTCTCAGCAAATAGAAACAAGACGAAGCATAAAAAGGAGACTAGGCTGCTGATTATCTCAAAATTGTCAAAAATGCAGAGTGTATACAACATTTCGGTGCAACAACATGAATGGTTAAACACAATTATGTCCTGAAATTCATTTTGTTACGCTATTGTTGGTTTACAATGACCTTTATCCTTTTTTTATCAGATATCTGAGGAAGGCTCGATGATCTCTTGTGTAGTTGAACGCACACGTGGCGCTCTAGATCACGTCTATGTAAACTACACCGTCACTCAGGTTGATTCCCCCGCAGACTCGTCAAATGCCTCTGACTTTGCCAATGCTACAGGTTCTATCCATTTCCTGCCAGGCCAGCGCTCTGAGGTAACAGGACCGAGCAGTTATTATTAATGATCATCAATTAAAGGGGGACATTATAATATTGCCATTAATGTGTTACGGCTGGACAACTGCAATTACATGCCAACGGATTACATCCGTTCAAATGATCACTGTATTTTTAAATGCAGAAATGAAATTAAAAGTATGATCGAAATGTATATCAACCACAACTAACAATGCATTAGAACAATAAACAATAAAGAAATATAATCAATGTTAGAAAATTAAAACACTTGTTTTTAATTAACAAAAATGTAGTTCAGCCAAACTGTAACTATATGGCTCCATCTAGTGGTGGTTGTAATCATTTAGATTCACTGACAGTGTAAATTCCCTTAGTACTGGCAAAGTCTCACTCATAAATGCTTTTATATTTGATCTCTCTTGTTTCTCAGGTTTTAAACCTGCTGGTTCTAAATGATGACCTGCCTGAGGTTGATGAGCACTTCCGGGTTAGGCTGCTGTCAGCTGTATCAGGTGATGGGAAACCAGGCTCCACTCCTACCAGCGGAGCTAGCATTGACCCAAACAATGCCTTCAACAATATTACAGTCAAAGCCAGCAACCATCCATATGGTAAATGGGTATATTTGTCCTCTTTAGCTTTATTCTTTTATTTATGCTGCCAGATGGTCATAGTTGCATGGTTATTGATGTGATTTCAGGCCTACTGCAATTTCAAACTACTCCAGTGCCAGTGGGGATGATCAGACCTGCACTAGAGGAGGCCCGTGTGACTGTTCAAGAGGAGGCTGGTGTGGTCAGCCTGCTGGTGGCCAGAGCACAAGGACTGCTGGGAAGGGTGATGGTGGGCTATCGTACATCTCCATTCACAGCTGCTGGTTCAGAGGACTATGAGGTACTAACAGTTGCTGAACATCTTTTCGTGGGGTAAAATGTTTTAAGTAAAAGTTAGAGTCAGTTTGCTTGTTTACTCAGTCTTACTCAGTCAGTTCGTTAATTCAGCAAGATTGCAGTCAATCAAAGGGACCTTCTCAATGTTAAAAAATAAAACAATGTTAAAACTTTTTTTTTCTGAGCACCAAATCAGCATGATTTCTTAAGACTAGAACAATGGCTGCTGAAAATACACTCTTGCCATTACAGAAATACATTCAAATTAAAATGAAAAAATATTCTAAGATTAAAAATATATTGTTTTAAATTGTAATAATATTTCCCCACATTAATATTATTGATCTCAAGGTTTTGAACAGTGTTTTTTATTTTTGCTCTCTTATACAGTCTAGTAAAAAGAGTCATAGTAAAATTCCTTTGTATATTAAAATGGCACAATTCCTTTCCATCTTCTGACAGGACACTGAGGGATTTCTAGACTTCTTGCCTGGCGAGAGATTTAAGTACATCAATGTGACTATTATAGACAACTCGGTCCCAGAGTTAGGCAAAGTCTTCAGAGTGGAACTTTATAATCCAAATGGAGGAGGTAAGAAAACTTACAGTTCAGTTCAGATTGATTTTGTGTCCTCTCTTTTACTTTCTTAATTTTTCTTCCACTGTATCCGCATGCACTGTCTCCTGTGGGCTCCGTTCGTGCTGTTTGGGCATGATTATGGAACATTCTGTTTGATTTCAATATGTCCTATGTGTGATTCCTGTCTGTTTCTGTCTGGCTCCTGTGTGCTCCTTAAGTGGATCCATTTTTTGCAAGCGAAGCCAGTGGAAGTGGCGAGAGTGACACTGACTTCTTTCTTCCTTCCTTTCACTATCATCATGGTAAGATTCTTTTTCTCACGGATCTTTCTCTCACAATTTACTTTCTCCTCATTTCCATTTTTTGCTGTAATACCAGACTGGATCCTGTTTGGGAGAGGGGAATACCTCTTTGACTGTATACAAAACTAAAGTGCCTCTTAATATTAACAAAGTTCCCTTCAGGTCGAATAAAAAGAGGTTTTATTTGTATTTATTATTCCCTAACTGCCTGAATAGCTCCTGCTTTTGCATTTCTGAGGCACTTCATGCCCTGTTATCTGTCATTTGGGCCTTGGCAGATCTTTTCAACAGAACTTCTTTAACCGATGCTAATTCGCTGCTTACTTTTTGTTGTTTTTTCTTTTGTTGATTTATTGCGTAATTGAGGTCGCCCCTTACACAAGTTTTATTTTGTAAGTGCTAGATTAAAAGTTGTAAAGTTTAAGAGCTGTCACATAACGGTCAAATCCCCGGACCCTGGATTGTAGACCCTGAGTTCTGCCAAGCTGTTTACATAGTACTAAGGCCTGCGAGCAATACCAGGAAAGACGTGGGAAAAGCAAATAGCCTTTATGTTTAAGGGAGGCCAGTAGGGGTAAATGATGTTTAGAAAATGTCACACTTCACCTCTGTGATGCCTTTTGGTGCCCTTTTTTAGGGAGTCTTTAAAAGTAGTAGTAGCAGCAAAAACAAATGGGCCTTCTTATTTTACTTCATAGCTTGAATAATGAAAAAAATTATGTTTTGAAGCTAACCTGGGCGCTGCTGCTCGTATTATTGTGACCATCGCTGCTTCTGATGAGGCTCATGGCGTCTTCCAGTTCAGTGCCACCTCTCTGACTGTGAATGGCACAGAGCCTGAGGAGGGCAGAAGCACTGTAGCACTGCAGGTAAGTCCTAGTTAGAAACATGGGTTATCATCAGTGTTTCTTTTGTCCCCTCTATGAAATTATGCAAGTAACAAGCAGGTAACAAGCACAGAGTCATTTAAAATTAGATTTGTTTATTAGAAAAAAAATATTAGTACATAAATATGGAAACAATATTTGAAAATAAAACTTCTTGTGGTGTAATAAACATGCCTTTGGGTTTTGAAAGAGGCCTCTTATGCTCATCAGGTCTGCATTATTTGATCAAAAATCCTTTACTGGGTTAGTTCAACCAAAAATGAAAGTTCTGTCATTAATTACTCACCCTTATCTTGTTCCTAACCTGACCTTCATTCATCTTCAAAACACAAATTACAATATTTTTTTATGAAATCCGAGCGCTTTCTGACACTGCATAGACAGCAGCCCAACTGAAATGATCAAGACCCATAAACTTCAGTAAAACTTCAGTAGTTAATCTATAATATCTGTGAGAATTCTATTTGTGAATTCTATCCTATTCTACTTTGTTCAACAATTCTTCTTCTCCAAATCATATCTTCCGCTATTATCAAGATTACCTCTGCAGGTAAATAAAGCACTCATCGATTTCATCAATGTCCTTACCACATTTTTGGGCCTGGAAACATTTCAGTTGCATTGCTGTCTATGGAGGGTCAGAAAGGGTCAGAAATCTCAGATTCCCATCAAAAATCTAATTTGTGTTCAGAAGACGAACCAAGGCCTTACAGGTTTGGAACTACATGAGGGGGGAGTAATTAATGGCAGAATTTTCACTTTTGGGTGAACTATCCCTTATTGTTGTGAAATATCACAATAAAATTAAAATAACTGTTTTCTATTTAATGTATTTTGAAATGTATTTTGTTCCTGTCATTTCTAAGCATTCATTACTTGAGTCGTCAGTGTCACATGACCCTTTAGAAAAATTTATTTTTAGAGTCAATAAAATTAATTATTTAAAAATATATATTGGAAACACATTGTACTGATTAGTTACGTTCCCTGTATTCCTCAGGTGATTCGTACCTTTGGTGCACTGTCCAATGTGACAGTGTACTGGGAGGCAGATGCTAAGTCAGAGGGAGAACTTGTTTATAGATCTGGGAATGTGACCTTCGATGTGGGCCAGACTGTTGGAAGCATCTACTTACTGATTTCCCAAGATGACATTCCAGAACTCGACAAGAGCTTCAGTATCCTCCTCTCTAATGTTTCTCATGGTCGACTCGGGAAGGAAACTACTGCCACACTGACCGTATTGGCCAACGATGACCCTTATGGACTTTTTGTATTCTCTGACAGCAGTAGACCAATCCGTGTGCCAGAAGCAAATGCTGTCATCACCCTGACCATACAGAGGAGAAAAGGCTTAATGGGAAGGGTGCGAGTGACATATCGAACTTTGAGGGACACTGATGCAGCTCCATATAACATGCCAGGAGTGGGTCGGGCCAGTGCAGGGAATGACTTTGTGCCTGTTGTGGAGTCTGTGATATTCTCTGTTAATCAGAGTGAAGTAAATGTGACCCTGAGGGTACTTGATGACGAGGAACCGGAGAGAGCAGAGTCTGTATTTTTGGAACTTGTCAGCGTCACTTTGGTTGAAGAGCTGCAACTCAGACCAGGTAAAAATTGCTTGAAAGGTGTCTTGAATTCTAATCCATGAAATGTGTACAGCATTACTGCGTTAAACAAAAAGTCAGGAAGTTTTTCCTTTTGGTTTTTCAGTCGCTCTTTCCCCTCGACTTGGCCCACGGAATGCCACAGTTGCCCAGATCGTTATAGAGGCCAGCGATGATGCTTTCGGGGTGCTACAACTGTCTTCCCCAGCAGTGAGTGTGCACGAGTACTACGTTGGACCCATAATCAATGTAACGCGTATTGGAGGGATTTTTGCTGACGTGTCTGTCAAGTTCAGAGCAGTTCCTTTAACTGCTAGAGTGGGTGAGTTTAAATGACAATGTATTTCATGCAAGTATATAAAAAAATGCGATATGGGAGTTTTGTGAAATTTACGTGTTTCATTGGCTGTATTTTCAGTTCAGAATTTTAATTTGCACAATTTGACGTGTGATGGAAATGCACATAGTAAAACATTTTACATATTTCTGTTTCAAATAAATAAAAACAGCAAAAAATATATTAAGCAGAAAAACTGTCAAATCAGAATTTTAGACTTATAAATAATTATTTTAAATGTGTTTTAATTTGTAATATTCCCCTATGTACTGTATCTGTTTTACTTAGTTTTTAAACAAATAAGTGCAGTCTTTGGGTTTCTGCATATTAGATGGAATGAAACATTTATGGAATTAATGGAATATCTATTTTATATCTGTATATTTTTATGTTTCTTAATAATATCATGTTTTTGAACTCCATATATAGGTGACGACTACAGTGTGGCCTCTTCTGATGTGGTTTTGCTGGAGGGAGAGAGTAGCAAGCCCGTCCCTATCCTCATCATCAATGATGTGGTGCCTGAACTGGAAGAGACCTTCCGGATTGAGCTCCTCAACCAGACCACCGGAGGCGCTCTCCTGGGGGACCTTACACAGGCCATCATTACCATCCTACCCTCAGATGATCCATATGGATCTTTTGGTTAGTTTTTGTCAATGGCCTGCTCGTCATGGATGTTCAGTAATGAAACATGTTCAGTCTTTTACACAGTGACAATTTGAAGGAATGTAATGGATTTTTTTGGTGGTTAGTTTTTCAGGCTGCACCCATCACAGTCGAGGAGCCAGCAGTAAATGCTTTTGAGGTGTCTCTACCCATAGTGAGGAATGCTGGAACTATAGGTGATGTGGATGTCCAATGGAGAGCCACAGTCAATGGAAGACCTGCCACTGGTGATCTGCGACCTTTGTCTGGTGAAGTCAGGTTTGCTCCTGGAGAAACCTTAAAGACACTGAAAGTTGAGGTTTTGGCTGACGATGTACCTGAAATTGAAGAGGTGAGTGTTGGTTTTCAAGCTTTTTAAGGATGTATGAAACCTTAAGTACTTAAGTGTTTCTGTTTAATTCAGGTCATAAAGGTGGAGCTCATAGGTGCCACCAATGGTGGGAACATTGGGGCTGAGAGAGTAGTTGATATCATTGTTCCTGCCAATGACAACCCTCATGGAACCATATACTTTGAGCAAGCAGTATATCGTGTCCAGGAGCCCCTGGATGGGATCTATATTGCTAATATTACAGTTCGAAGGAGGTAATGTGCCTGTCTTTCCTATGTCTTTAATTTAGCTTTGAATGGTACATTATGTTGCTTTTTTGTGTGTTTTTCATTGCAGTGGTGGTAACTTTGGCATGCTGGAGATCGTTTATAGCACCTCTGAAGTTGATATTGTAAGCAGTGCTCTCAGGGAAGGCAGAGATTTCCTGGTTTACTATGATTCTCCATTGGCTGGAGCACCATCCAGTGCCCTCCGCAGACCCATCAACATCACCACAGACACAAACATCTTGAATTTCTGTGCTGCGTTCTGCCTTAGAGAGCGAGCTTGCCAAGCTTTCAGCTTCACCAACGCCCCAAGAGCGAGTTGCTTCTGGGTAACATCTGGGGCTAGACAACTGAGTCCTTCCCCACAAACCTTCACCTATTTAAAAAACACCACAGCGGCCGCTTCACTTTTTAACTCGCAGGCTCTTGCTGGAAGCGACTACATAACCATGACGGCTCAGACCGCAATCATGCTGGACAGATCGGGTGCTGCTAACCTCACTACGCCCATCTTGACTGACTCTTTGCCAGAGGTGGATGAGAGTTTTGTGATTAAAATCCTGAGTGTTAGATTGGTCAACATGACCGCAACTACCAAAAACTTGCCAACAATACAGCAGCCAGACACAGCTTTGGTAACTATAGCGATGAATGGAGATGCATTTGGAATATTTCTGCTCTACAGCATTAACCCCAATGCTACACAAGATGGGTTGTATCTTGAAGTAAGAGAGGAACCAAAAACAACAGTGCTGCTTGTCATTGAGAGAAGAGGAGGCAGTATGGGACAGGTTAAAGTGGAGTGGAAGTATGTTGGCGGCAGTGCCACACCCAGCACTGACTTCAATGGGACGGGGGAGACCCTCATCTTTGCAGAGGGTAAGTCTGGTCTGCTTTGTGCTTTTGGTGGTACTTGCAACATTTGTCAGGAAAAGTCTAAATTAAATATGCTTTTCCACACTTTTAATGACTTATGACTTCTAATGAATTACGTACCTTTGGCAGGTATAGAGTTTTGGTCTTTGATTTAATTGCAGTGTTGACAGTACCTTTTTTGTACTGCTGGCAGTTATTAGTGAAATACATTTTCTATAATTCAAATAAACTAGGATCGATCAGTTAAATGTAATAAAATAATATAAATATAATCTCCTGTCTGTTCCTTGAAGGTGATGTAAAGAAGACCCTTGAGTTTGTCATCGCGGATGACATGGAACCTGAGGACAACGAGACTTTGCAGATTGGGTTAGTGAGCACTGAGGGGGGCAGCCGTATCCTTCCCAGTTCGGACACAGTCACCATCCTCATCCTGGCCAATGACAATGCAGCTGGTGTGGTGGGCTTTCACACAGCCTCAAGATCTGTCATCGTCAGAGAGGGTCTGTGTTTTTTTTTCTTTTTTCTAATATTAAGGCTTGTTTACACCATAAATGATATCCATAACACTGTCTACAACAGACGTAAGAGAACACTTCGATAAACTTCAAAATTTGTATCAATCATCCATTAGAAATTATTTAATAAAATTGAAATAATTCATATTTTTATGGTTATAGTCAGGGTTTTTAATAAAAAAAAATCAGCATGATGAATTTATTCATGTAATTTCCGATCAGGCAGAGGTGATTTAAAGTTTAGCATAATTGATTTAACTTCGGTTATGGGTATGTGCAAGTGTAGAGGCATTTAAAACCTCTAAATGTTGTAAATGGATAATTAGGCATCAGTTTGTGCTCCATAGTAACTAGTAACATAGTACCAAGATGTGATGAGAGAAGAGGGATCTGCAACAGCTGCTACATTAGGGAAGATGGTTGGTGTCATCATGCACGCATGACAGGACACGTGAATTCTATATCCCTATATAAGGAAAAGGAACTTGCACACAGCTCATTAATATCTACTTCTAAATCAGTTGAGGGTTGTATTATTTGAAGTAAAGTTTGTTGAGGTTTTATTAAGACAAAGTCCATGTCCCATTTTACCAGAAAATGGTTAGATGTTTATTGTATTCAATAGGTGACAGTTTGTCTCTGCTGGTGGAGAGAACAGCTCCTGCTATTGGAAATGTCACTGTGGAATGGAGGATCGAAGGCCCTCGAGTCTCAATGACTTTTACAGACACCTCGGGAACTTTATTTTTCTCAGAGGTAATGAATAAAAAATGTTGCTTTACCAGATCATTTGAGCGTTTCTTTTAAACCAAACTCGAATTAAATTCAAAAAGGACAATGAGTGATTAATGTTCTGCGTCAACTTCCGTTTCAGGGAATGTTAAATAAAACTCTAGTGTTGAGGCTACTTGAGGATACCACACCAGAGGAGAGAGAGGAGTACAGAGTTATCCTATCAAACATACAAACCAAAGGTATTTATCAGAAACACACAGGAATGAGTTCCTTGAAAGTTTAATCTGCTAGTAGCATGTTTAGCAAGGCTGCTAAGATTTACTATTCAGATTTGTGAAAGTAGAATATTTCTTAATATTTCACACGTTTGCTTCTCAGGGAAATTATCTTGGTTTTCACTTAACATTGTAACATTTAGGATGTATTTAGGGTGTGCTGAGTCTATACACAATCTATTCTTTCTTCTTCTTTTTTGTTTGAATAATCCTGTACAATATGTCATTTTCTCAGGGGTTACGCAGACAGGCATGGCAGTCCTGCATGCTCAGGGTCGTGAAGCAGTGGTTAGCGTGGAAGCTAGTGACGAGCCATTTGGTTTGCTCAGCATTGCCCCCTCATCCTTAAAAGTGACCACAGATGAGAAAGACACCACCATCAGGATTTACATAAACCGAGAGTTTGGTGCATCAGGTTAGCTACTCTTGTAACATAACTCAAACGTTGTCCTGGAGTATGGGGATGTAAAAATTGCTACTTTTCCCTACAGGTGCTGTAAATATCAGCTATGAAACAGTGAAGGGCTCTCTGCAGGACCTCAGACAGACTGAAGGAGCACTAGCCCAGCCAGGCCAGGACTTCAGACACGTCTCCAGTTCTGTGATCATGCAGGATGGACAGACATCTGTGTCCATCCCCATCACCATCTTAGATGTATGATGCTGCTGCTCTAACATCGACTACATTCTTAAAGTTTTCGTTTAATGTTAATGAATTAAGAATTATTTTTAGATGCTAATTCAATCTAAGGCGTATTGTATGAACCATAATGGAATAAATCAATACAAATAATTGTGTTTGTCGTTAACAGGATGACATCCCTGAGCTGCAAGAGTTTTTCTTAGTCAATTTAACATCAGCTGTCCTCATAACCACTCTCTCAACTGCCCCTAAACTAAGTAAGATGATTAGATAATTAAATAAATTAATCTTATATTATTTGTGTGATATTTTTGGTGTTAAATTAGTCACATTATATTAGGTTTTAGGTTTTGCTTTCTTTTTAACTTGATTCCTGTTGAATCCTTTCATAGAGATTTACTATACATTGAAAGGTAATGGCAGCCACACATGTGCTTGATGTGCTTCGTGCTTTTTGTCATATTGTCACTCAGTGGTATGTTGTAGCTAGAATCTAATTCACAGCTCACAGCAGTCTGAGCTCTATCATTCCCAAAGACAGTCTACACTCCTCGCTTATAATCAGTGATTTGTAAAGAATGTTGGTAGAAGACTATTAGTGTTTTATTTATTTATTTGTTTTTTGTAGGTTACAATTGGTGTAGCAGTAGCTGATAGTTAATAATGTGGCAACATTACCTAGTTTTTTTTGTTACTGTACCTTGTTTTTGAAACCCCAAGAATGCTGCCATTGTCCATAATCCTACCCCTTAAAATATTTTATTTATTTTATTTTATTTTTCCGATGCATTTCTGATATGTTCCTGTCCAGATACTGAAGGTCTTGTAGCAGAGATCAGCATTAATGCTAATGATGGAATCCAGGGAATCATTGGCTGGCAAAACATAGAGTATGAAGTCTTTTTTGTCTTTTTTCGAATTGATCTTTCACTTTAATACTGAGTAAAAATATTTTGGTAATGCATGTGTTCTTTCCTCAGCTATGTGATAAATGAAACTATAGGCGTGTTAACTCTGGTGGTGTACCGTGATGCCGGGACATATGGAAATGTGTCCCTGTTCTTCTATGCCCAGAATCTCGAGGCTCAGTTGGGTCTGGATTTCAATGCTACCCCATCAGTGAGTCACAAACACTCTCTCTACTTTATAAATACAATTAATTTTTCAGAGTTTGTTGTTAATAATTATTTACCATATATACTTACACAGATGATACATTTTGTGGATGGACAACGGCAGAGGTTTATTGAAGTCCAGATTTTAAATGATGCCATTCCTGAAGGGGATGAGACCTTTCAGTTAATTCTAGCAAATCCGTCGGCAGGGCTGCAGCTGGGAGAAAACACTACAGGTCTGGTATGCTGGGAGACACTGAATATTCATGATCGTCCAGTATCAGTGCAGTATAATTTCTCTCTAATGTGTTTTTTACAGCTACCGTGACTATTCTGGCCAATGACGATGGCCATGGAATCATATCCTTCAATAACAGTGAACATTTCCTGCTGAGGGAGCCCACCTCTGTGTCAGGTCTTGGGGAAAGTGTGGCCACCCTCTACATCATACGAGACCCTCCTCAGGGTGTATTTGGTACAGTAACGGTCCAATTCACAATCACTGATGTCAATGGATCCCTGTACACTGAAGATCTCACACCTTCCTCTGGATTTGTGGTACTTGAGGATGGAGTCAGATTCAAGGTACAGTTTATCTTACTGAGCAATGAGATTTTTATTAAATAAACCCATCATAAATTGAGAAAATAAATTTTGTCGAAGAGGAGAAATAGTCTCATATTTGTCTTCTAGACTTTGGAGATCTGGGCTGTTCTGGATGCTGAGCCAGAGATGAATGAGACATTCACAGTGACTCTGTCCGACCCTACCGGAGGTGCTCGACTGGGAGACTCACTGCAGACTTTTATCACAGTACTGCAGAATCAGGCTCCTCTAGGACTCTTCAGAATATCACCATCATTGAACAGGTACATTCACCGTCTGTTGTAAACAAGCTTGTTAGACAAACCCTGCTTCTACTGTATTTGTGTAATTTCCAGGACTCTAGACAGCATGAAAGTGGAGGAGCATGGCGGTGCGGTGTACCTGACTATATCTCGCAGTAACGGGTTGGAGTCAGCCGTCAGCGTGGAATGGGAGACCCGGTCAGGAACAGCATTTGGCATGAGTAAGAAATTGCACCAGTAAGTTAATTTTGGTGAAAGCAAAAACTATTTGACCATAGATTATTTATCTATAGGAGGAGAACAGCCAGTGTTGGCTGTGTTTCAGTCTGTCAGGGATAGATTGGCATCAGTCTGGTGTGCAGTGCCAAATGAAGACTCTGCTGTGGTCCTGAGGCTGCTCAGAGGTTCAACTCAGGACCAGGCTGTGCTCTACAAATGGCAGGGAGCCTTAGTACCTGTGGAGGTATGCTCTGATTTCAAGATCCTTTGCCTATTCTGTTCCCTTCTGTCCTCTAAGTTGTTTACCATTTCAAATACATTGTCCTATCTAATAAAAAAGGTATCCAAGGTGTTTTGGAAGAAGAAAATTCACTCAAAATTGTAATGCAATGCAATCTGCTTGTTCAGTTTCCCTAACTATATCAACCAATGCACCTAAATGGCATATACATATAATAATGTGGTGTGGATTTAGTTTATTTTGGTTTTTAACATACACATGTGTTAAATTTACAATTCACAATCTGTGGAACCAATATCGTGTGAAGTTCAGGCAAAGATTTGTTGATTAAATCTTATTTATTCAAATAAATTATTTTAATTGATGTATTTATTTTTATTCTGTAATTTACTAATTTTTTAAGAAGGTGATTATTTGTCATACCTTGTCAGTGCAAGGCAGTATTTATTTTATTTGTTAGTTTTCTATTTTTGTTTCCTTTCTTCACCTATTTGTTCCTTTTCTCTCTTTTATTCTGTATCTCATAGTTTGTCAGCCTCCAGAATCCCAGCTCTTGTGTGGGTTTTACAGTAAATGGCTCCAGCTATGTGGCAGTTTCCCATGCACTCAGCACTGTGTCATTAACTGCCACAATCAGCTTATTTCGCCTTCAGGCAGATCTCAACCTCACTCAAGTGAGTACGCTGGCAGTTTATCTTTTTATTTAGCTGCCTGCCAATCATCAATAATAGCTGCACTGTGCTTATTCTGTGATTGACTCGGGATTCATCTCGCTATGGTCAGATTTGTATTTTTTGTGCATTTGTGTATTGTTCAATGCTGTCCCCTTTTGTAGGAGCAGACTCTTACTGTGAACAGTTCCAGCATTAAACAGTTCACCACTGAGCTCCAGCAATATTTGATTGCTTCTAGTGAGGTAAACTCAGTCTGACGTATAAAATACAAACTTGGAAGTTCTGATTGGAAGCATTAAAGTAGCAATAGTGAGAAACACTTTAATGTGGTCATTTCTTTCTGTCTTAAGATTTTTGTGTGGAATGGAGGCTCATTCTCCCTTCATCAACGTCTTGACTTGCAAGATATTATCACAGCCGTACCCTTCAGACGAGGCAGCATCAATGTACAGCACCTGGCTGTGTGCAGGAACAGAACGTCATCGGCATGTCTGATATATCAGTGGAGTAATGGACGTTTCCAAAACCCTCAAACTTTAGAAGTCAGTGCTCGAGTCAAGCAAGTGGAATCTTTTCAGATGGGCGGAGATACATTCCTCCTCGTCGTTACTGAAGGTATCATATGCAGTCAGCAGTTGCAGTTCAAGAGTGTTTGAAATTGAAATAAACTTTAAAATGATCTTTGCTCCCCTGTATCTGTATCTAACGTTCACATTGTCTTTATTATTCACCATGAAAAGGTCCAAACTCAACATGTAAAGTGTTTATGTGGGGTTCTCAGCAAAACTTCTTCCAGCAGACACAATCCATCCCATTTTCCAGCCTCTTTTCAGTCCAGCCCTTTACCCCTCCTTCCAGAATATGTGAGTTGCCAGACAATATGGAGCAGTCTGTTTAAATAATATCACATTTAGTGTGTTTCCACTGTTAAGGGTATTTTTACCCATGTTTCATCCTTACCAAGATAATATGCCTCAGGTTATTGGTATTTTAATTTACATGCAATAATAATAGCACTTGCAAAACAGAATTGTATTGATATTCCTCAAACGTGGTTGTGTCCTGGTCATGGGTTTGGTCTAAACACTTAACTCAATGTATTGAACAGTTTTAAATCAAAACTGATCATTTACGTTGATACACTGAAACACTTTTTTTCTGTTCTGCTCTGCAGTTCTTTTGAACTTTTGTTTTCATTCCTGAAAAAAACAAACAAATATCACTTATATATTTAACTATTTGTTTGCCTTGCATGTGTATATATAGTGTATAGGCTTCGTGTCATTTACAGTATCATACAGCTAAACCTTCTGTACTGAGAAATTAGATTTAAATGCTTTTTTTTTTTTTTTTTTTTTTTTTTTTTTTTGTCTTAGCTCACCTGTTGCTTGCTGGTCTAAGTGGTTCAGCCCTGTACTCGTGGAGAACTGATCTGAGGCAGTTTGCTGAAGTACTGAAATCTCCTTCTGCACAAGAATTCCTGTACCTTCCTGTTCCTTCTCTTAATTCTACCAAGAGTCTTATTGTAGCCACTTCAGAATCAAGCTCTGTCGTATATGAGCTGACCTCAGTGTCCAACCAATCTGACTTCATTCCCAAGTATGTTACCATTCCTAAGTAAACCATAAGGGGAAAAAAACTGTTTCTGTATTTAAATTTCATTTATATTTTTTCTTTTATCCTCAGTTCAGGAGAGCTGTTTTTCCAACCTGGTGTCCGTGAGTTAGAAATAGCAGTGAATGTAATTGATGATGATGTTCCTGAGGAGGAAGAACATTTTCGTGTCAGCCTCAAGAACCCCAAAGGCGGGGCAGAAATTGGCTTTCGTGGTCAAGTGACATTGTTCATTCCAGCTAATGATGATGCTTATGGGATTATAGGCTTTGCACAGGTATAACGTTTAGAATACATTGTGTGCTTCACAGATGCTGTTATCTGAATATACAAAATCCAATGCCATGATCTTTAACAGTGTAAATGTGAAGTACTGTAATTTTTTTAAATTCAAAGAGGCTGGAGCACAGTTGATATAGGAATATATTTGCATACAGAGCTCTTTAATGCGGGAGGTGGATGAGTTGAAGGATGATAACCCTGTGTCTCTGAGCATTGAGAGGAGGAGAGGCAGGTTTGGCAGACTAACGGTACACTGGAGTGCCTATGGTAGTCTGGATGACATTTTTCCCACTTCAGGAGTGGTGAGAGCTGCTGCTTTCTGTTTTCAATTGTTTAAGTTATAATATTTGACCGAAATGCATGTTTTAATAGTACATTTTGTATTGCAAACTGTCTTTCTGGTTCAAAATCACAACTCTTAACTATAAGCTGCCATTTGTAACAGTCAGGCAACTGTTTACAAAAACATTTAAAGAACCTGTTATTCAAACCTATTATATAAACCTCCCAATGAGGACAGCAAAATGCCAACATAACCACAATTTACTATGAATTGCACACCTCTTTAAACCCTCTCCATCTGTTTTCCGTGTAGGTGACATTTTCTGAGAGCCAGGCTGTTGCTACCATCTCACTGAATATATTAGCTGATGTTATACCAGAATTAGCAGAAAAAGTCACTATTGTCCTGACCAAGGTCATAACGATTGGGATAACTGAGCCATCCAGAGGAGCCATGATCGACCCTCAGCGTGCACAAGCAAACCTCACTATTAGAGCGAATGGTTCACCCTACGGAGTTTTTGGCTGGCACCTTGATTCCCAGTACTTCATTACGCCAGAGCCTCTAAGTAATCCAGTTGTGCTTAACATTGACTCATTTGAACTTAGCATAATAATAAATTGAACAGCCTATTGGTGGCTCAGCATTGCATATTTTCTAGTTGTGAACTAAGTATTTTTTTCATTACAATATACAAATATTGGATGTATTGAAATACACTGATGTAATTATTTAAATTTTTCTATTCTCTCACTTCAGAGAGCCCAAGCAACGTTACACTAAGTATTGTGAGAGATCAAGGAGCATCAAGGGATGTATTGGTTTACTACACCACCAAAGCAGCCCTCCATCTGCCACCTGTTAATCAGGCTAGTGAGGGATCTGACTATGTAGCCAAAGAAGCCACAGTCATCATGAAAGAGAACGCTACTGTTGTTTTAGTATCTGTTACCATCTTGCCGGTGAGTATTTCAACCCAACTATTCCGACTGCTTTACTGAGATGCCATTTATTAAAGAAGATCTTCAGAATGTTAGATTGATTCCCAGTAAACTCACAGTACTGGTTGAAAGTGCATGTTGGTGATTAAAATTTTTAGAAATAAACCCAGATTATGTAATTTACTGATTACTTGCATTTGAAGCTAAATATTGATTTGAAGAAAATTCAGCTGTTACAGCATATGAAGAATACATTTTAAAAAATATTTTGGAAAAAGTATATTTTGAACTATGATAATATTTCACAATATTACTGTTTTTACTGTGGTTTTGATTAAATAAATGCAACCTGAATATATGAATGAATATAAGAATCTTCTTGCAGAAACATTCCTAGTTAGTCTCGGGTCATTCAGTCTGAGGACACACTATGCTGAGGCTGATGAGGATCGAGATTGACCTCATACAGTGCAAGCCAACAGCCAGTTACTATCACAACCACAGAAAACCCAGTTTGTTCCTGGAATAGCTTGTGCCTTGAAAATTGCAGTGGTCGTTAGATATTTTTGCATATTGTCCAGCCTCAAAAACCACATGTTGAATTTGTTTGGGCTGAAAGTTTATGACTCAGACTTCTGACATAAATCAGCATGTTCTTAGAATTAATTGTACAGAAGCTTTTTGGATGTTTCTTAGAATCTGCTAAAGAAATGATTCCTTGTTTTAAGATGTATGAGGTCTGTAAAAGGTTTTAACTTATGCAATATGTAATATGCATGCGGGTAAAGATTAAAATTGCACTAATCCTTTCATGGTATATGGTATGTTTACTCATAGGATGATATTCCTGAACTGGCTGAGACATTCCTTGTAAACATCACTAGAGTTGAACTGTTGGGTGGAGACATAGGAGCAGCTCAGCCCAGTGTGAGGAGACCTGGTTTGGAGATAGCTGAGGTCACCATCCAAGAAAGCGATGATCCAAGAGGAGTCCTCAGTTTTAATGTCTCAAAGGTTGATTTTCAATTAATTCTCTCTAATTAGGTTTTTTGTACCAATGTTATTACGCATGAAGAATGAACACGCTTCTACAATCCATTGTCTTCTAGGATGTTTCTGGGGCAGTGCTAGCATTTGAGGTACCGTCACCTGGAAACATCCTTCGCTTGGCTGTAATGCGAATGGCCGGTAGATCTGGTAGACTCGTGCTTTACTGGGAGGCACAAACAGTGACAGCCAACACTGAAGATTTCAGTCCTTCCTCCGGAAACCTTACCTTTCAAGATGGACAGGTAAAGATTAACATCAAATATGTATCTTTTTTATTCTACTATGTTACTGCTGTACCTATTTTGAAGTAGTTGATTCAGCAAATTATGGTGCGTTTTACCAGATTTTTAGCTGGAAATGTCTGTAAAAAGTGGAAATGGAACAATGGAACATCGAACAAGAATGGATGACGTGAACTTTTTTTTTTTGAACAGGCAGTGGCTTATATTGAGATCACTATTACTGATGACACAGTTGTGGAGTCCACAGAGACGTTTATGGTGAAACTGGTTGGAGTCATTGGAGGTGCGAGGTTGGGGGATGAGACAGCTGTGGTAATCAGTATCCCAGCCAATGATTCACCTTTTGGTCGGTTCGGGTTTGAAGAGCTAATGGTAAAAATATCTTTAAATAAAAGTTCTGTATTACTGTTTTGCAGCCTAACCTATGTGTTTTAATTGTCTTACTTGTGATAATTGCATAACCTTACATTTTTATGCTTTGCGAGTGGCCTGTATAAACTTCATGATTTTTTGTATTTCTTAATACTTTATTTGATAAGATGCAACCCTGTGTTTACTTGGTTTAACTACTGCCATTAGGTTCAGATACCTTGTTGTTACTTTACAAAAGCCATAATCAGCTTGACTGAAAAGATGAACCTAAGTAAAATGCTTTATCTTTCCACAGGTCTCTGTGTCTGAACCTCGGTTTCTAAATGACCCAGCTTCTATAGCTACACTGACCGTAGTGCGTAGTTCAGGAGGTGAAGGGGTGGTGCATTTGATATGGCTTGTACAGGAAGAGGGCAGAGATGACCTAAGCCCTCGTAATGGATCTCTCATTTTTAACGGGGTAAGCATGGGTGGTGAATATAAATACTGTCTTATAGGGATAGTTCAATAAAAAATGCTGTCATTAACAACTCAGCTTCATGTCTTTCCAAACCTTTGTTCATCAGAACACAGATTAAGATATTTATTTGATAAGAGAGCTTTCTGACCCTCCGTAGAATGCAAGGGAACTACCACGGTTTTAAATATATTAATTTGTGTTCTGAAGATGAACGAAGGTCTTATGGGTTTCGAACAACATAAGGTGAGTAATTTATGACAGAATTTTCATTTTGGGTGAACTATCCCTTTATTAAACTAGTTGAGCAGGACTTTTACCGATCCCACAGTGAGATAATCACAGTTGTTAAATTGTGTTATTGTTTGTAGACTGAGTCAAAGAAAACTGTGGTGGTTCAAGCTTTGGCCGATGCTGTTCTGGAGGGAGAGGAGAGATTCTCTATCCAACTGCTCTCTCCAAAGAATGAGCATGTCATTGATCCAGTTAGAGGTTTGTCAGCATATTATCACTACTGAGAGCATCTTGGAAACAATTACTGTCCTTTAAAAGTTTCACTAGTTGTGGTTTTGCTGTGTTTTTCTTCTGAACGTTAATGTTTTTTTTTTCATAATTCAGGATATTTTAGTTAATATCATGTGTCTGTGTATTTAACAGGTCGTCTTTTTACATCAATTACTTTTTCTTTTCATCAGGCATTGCTACGGTTGTAATTCAAGCTGATATGGGTGCCCTGGGAACTGTAGGATTAGCTGATTCCAGCAGGAATGTTTTGATTGGCGAGCCAAGAAACGATTACAACGGAACAGCTCTGGTCAGGTAAACTTCTCACCTTCTCCAACCAACAGAGGTTACCGGATCTTTAATTTTTTACCATTGGCGTCACAAAACGTCCCAGGTTATGAATACAACCTTGTGTAACCTTGTGACGCTGCGTCGAGACGCTTTGGGAACGCCCTCCAGCGTGACCGCTCTGAAACGTGTGTTAAACCAGCCAATCGTGAATGTGCCGGCAGCACCTGTCATTCAGTGAAGCGCCGGCAGGGGATGCTGAAAGTGTGGCTACGAGACGCAGCGTCTCGTTC
>JAUMHG010000038.1:13422527-13444836 GCA_032359395.1 Enteromius anoplus
ACATTGTCTGGTTTGCTTGTCAGATCTCTGGATCTCAGCTTTGCTGTTGTCAGTTGCTATAAGTCTTTAAATGCCCAGGGAGGATCTCTGCTGAACAAGACTCTGTATCATTTCCATCACATCTTCTGGCAAATCACCAGTGAAGCAGACACGTCAGGAGATTTCGCTGCCTTGCGGGGTTCTGTCACCATCTTGGCAGGACAGCGTGTGGCAGAGATAGTCCTCACCCTGCTCCCTGACACTGTGCCTGAGTTGGAGGAGACATACATCCTCCGTCTAATCTCTGTGGAGGGCGGGGCAGAGCTGGATATAAACCGCAGCAGTACCCGTTTGAAGGTCCGGGCCAATGACGAACCCCACGGGGTGTTTGTCCTTTATCCTCAAAACCAGTCAGTGTTTGTTAACGTGGCGGACCGAAGTAGACACCTCATTATCAGTGTGAACAGACTGGCAGGGGCGTTTGGCAATGCCAGTTTGGGATACAGAATCAGTTTTACCAGCCCTGGGCAGAATTTTACAGAGGACACGATCACTGGGAACATACTGGTGAAGGACGGAGAGCGTGAGGCCAGCGCTAGAGTGCCATTTAGTAGCCAGGTGTGTCATTTATTGTCTTTTGAATTAAATATGGGGCTGTAAGAAGCTAGTTAACCTCATTAAGGGCTGTATTTTTTTTTTTTTTAATATTTTTTATGTATGTGTCCACTACAGGTTTTCATTGCGACAGGCTTTAACTTCAGCATTGAGTTAACAGATGTGACTCTCATTGGACCCCTGCTTAGTTCCCCTCCCAGAATTCAACTGGAATCAAAGCTGGCTGTGGTTCCTGTTCCTGAAGTGGCAGCTAATGCTGAGGTGATATTGCACTCAACACCATTCTGATATCACCACCAGATGGCGCACAATTAATATATTAGTACTGGTTTGCCAGTTTTGTCTTGTCCAAAAATATTAAAAAAAATTTAATTGTGTCAGTATTTATTTATTTTTATTATTACATTTATTTTGTATTTTAAAATGCTGCATGAATATTAAGCAGTCTCACCAAAAAAAAATGTCCAGAATGCATTTCACTTCAAAAATATGTAATTTAACAAAATATGGTCACATTGAACTCAAAAGACAATATAAGGTTTCTCTCTTATGTTAAACATAAATGCTGGTTAATTTATGGTCCCCATTGACTTTCATAGTATTTCTTCCCCTACTGTGCTATTCATGGTCCTATAGGTTGGATTTGCCTCTTTGGCCCTGCGAGTCTCAGATATAGAGATTGGCCAGTGTGAGGCGCTGGTGACACGATCAGGCCTATATGGAAATATAACTGTCCGATGGAGCTCTGGGTTCCCTCCTGGCCAAACTCCACCAGGCTACCTGCCAGGAGATATCTCACCAAGATCAGGTTAGAGGGAAATGACTCAATATGTATGAAAAAATCCAGAAATGATAAACTGGCACAATATTAGTCTGATTTTTCTTTTTCTCTTGATCTGAAGGTACGATAATGCTTGCCCACGGTCAGAGGAGTGAGGTGATCTCTCTCAGGGCTGTTAGTAACATGTCAGTTGTCACAGCACATGCTGTTTACCTGACCTCTGTAGAGTCAGAGTCACCTGGTGGAGCCCGTCTCAGGTAACATGATCATTTTCAAAAACAAAACCCCCTTTTTCATGAACATATTTATAAGGTTTGATGTACAGTATGTGTTGCATGTGCAGGACTGGTTACACAGTAGCTGAGGTGGAGCCTTTAGGATTATATGAGTTTCATCCTGATTCTCGGCAGCTGGTGATTGAGGAGGACGTGCAGACCATCACCCTCTACGTCCAGCGCCTCTATGGCTTCCGCAGCAACCGTTCCATCATCTCCTACAAGACATGGCCTGGCACTGCTCAGCCTGACAAGGACTTTGTATCGGTAGCAGACGGAGGGCTTCCATTTGATTCCCGCCAAACATCTGCTGCCATTCGCTTGTCTATTCTTGACGATTCTCTAACTGAACCAGATGAGGATTTTTACTTGAACTTAACCAGCGTGCGTGTTCTCAGTGCCAGTTCGCCTTCAGTCGAAGCTCAGCCTCGCATTGTGTCTCAAAGTAGTGTCGCTAAAATCACCATCCGTGCTAACGATGTGGTTAGTGGATTTTTAAGTATAGGGCCAGCAATAATACAGATTTCTGAAGACAGTCAGGAGGGTGCGCCCCAACAGAAGCTTGCTTTAAGAGTACGCAGGTCGGCAGGGCTCACAGGAGTGGTGAGTGCCAAAATCAGAGCCTATTCAGGGCTCAGAACCCCGGAGGTGAATGCAGCCCAGTTTCATCGGGAGCATAATGGCACATGGGCCCTGGAAGGAGAAGACTTTGCCTTGGAGACCCAAACTGTCACGTTGTTGGAGGGACAGAATGAGGTGGAGGTCAGTGTCCTAATATTGAATGATCAGGAGCCGGAGGGGCAGGAGGCGTTCTTTATCTACCTCAGCGAAGCAGAAGGAGGAGCACAGATTGTCAGCATGCCAGATGAACTAGGGTTCACTTCATTTGCCAAAATCATCATTTTGGGTGAGAATCTTACTTTCTTTACAGTTAACAATAAGGTTCAAATTCATCTGTCAATGCAAACGCTATCAGCAGTGAAAGAGAACTCATTTTGCTATATGTGTGCACTGATAAACTGTCAGAGAGATGCAGGATACAGGCAGATCTCAAAGTGACCGTTGAATCAATTTTATAATTTTAATAAGAAGAACTATATATTTAATTTGCATATATACATTGTTTTTGTACATTTCATTATTTTATGCAATGTATGTAACATTTCTTCTTTTTTTTGTCCTTTTGCTTGTAATTAGTTTCTTATTCTGTATTCAATCTCTGTATTCAGTGAGCTTTTTTTTAAGGATATTGTAAGTTTTTGTGATATTGACACTAGTGGCAAGAATTATGAAATGTCTATGTTTATCAAAAATCACATTTAGCATTTAAAGCAAAAACAAAGTCTAGATTGTGATATGCATTGTTACTGCAATTATTTTCAAGATTTTGGTCGTATTTTTGCTGACAGGGAGCGATTTTCAGAATGGTATAGTTGGCTTCAGTTTGAGCTCTCGGTCCGGTCAGGTCCTGGATGAGGACTCCGAGAACAGGACAGCAACACTTTTTCTGGAAAGACAGGAAAACAGGTATAACACTGTACATGTTTAAGATGATGTTGTGCTTCACTACTGCAAATGAGTGTAACTAAGTGTTGCAAACTGTTTTTCAACGTTTCCAGAGCATTTGAAGATGTGCTGCTGTTTTGGCGGGTCACATTTAGTGCTACGGATCACTCAGTGGTCAGTCATGGGGTGAATCTGACCAAAGAGCTGCAACAGACCTCAGGCACATCCATCTGCAAGAAAGGAGAAGTACTCTGTGCCCTTAGATTGGAGGTCCGGCCAGACAAGGTGTGTTAAATCATATTTCAAAAAATTGTCTCTTGCTAAACACTTTTATTACATTTTTCACATGGTTTTGCATTTCCTTGCTTTGTGGTTTTGTTTGGTTTATTTAGTTTTGTGCTTTTTTTGCCTTTTTGTTTCTTTAAATTCTCATTTTTATTTCTTTTCAGTACTTTCTGTCTGTCTGATTTGATCATCATTGTTTTTATGGAGTGCAATCCTCTTTTACTGTTTCTCTGATCATCCTACTCATTGTATTTTGATCTGTGTACCTCAGGACCCAGAGTACGAGGTGTGGTTCCTGGTGGAGGTCTACAAAGTGGGTGAGGGTGCCACCATAAACCAGACTACCCGTTTTGCCAATATCACCATGCTGGAGAGTGATGACCCACGAGGGCTGGTGTATTTTGCCCAGGGCTCCAGACTACCCGTGGTCACCCTCAAAGCCACAAGCGTCAGTCTTCAGGTCTACAGGGATGCCAGTACAGCATCAACTATCTCTGTGAAGTACCGCATGCAGGTATTAATTGCTCATTGGCTGTAATCAAAGAGCAGCTGCATGTCTATCTGTCAGTATCTGGCATGCACCCCTCTCTGACCCCATTACATAATGTGACCTCATTAGTGATTAGAGGACTGAGATGATGTCAAATTCATGAGCTAAGATGATGAGTGTGGAGAAGATAAGAGCTATGAGCAATTAGGCCACTGAGTTCCCAGCAGATACTTCAAAGGCAATATATATGGTTGCATAGTGGAACTGAAAAAAGTAGCATTTGACATGTTGAAGGTGGTTTAACGCCCACAATACATCAGTTAGTGGGAATGTTTTTTTTCCCTTCTGGCACACCCTTTCCTTTCCTTAATTTTTCAGTTTTCCTTGCCTACTGTTACACATTTAGGCTTAAGGAAATACTGTTTATTTCTGTTATGTTACATACTTCAAAGGAAAAACATGTATAATCTCTTTGCAGTTTTAAAATATCTGAATTTGAATGTTTTAACTGTTCTGTGTTCAGTTATTGTAAAAGTTGTCAGACATTGATGTTCGATGTATTATCAGACTATGAACTGTGTTCACAGGAGCTTCAGAAAGCTGAGTCCATTGGACCCAATCTTATCTGGCCTGCTGTGGCAGGGCAGGACTTTGTCCTGGCAGAGGGTACCCTGACTTTTGATATCGGACAGAGAAGTGCCGGGCTGGATGTGGCCCTTACTCCGAACATTGGTTCTTCTAACCCAACACCCAAACGCTTCCGTGTGGCTCTCTCTGATGCCACTGGTGGTGCACGGGTTCACCCAGAATTCGGGCTGGCTAACATCACCCTGGTTTCGGACTCAGAGGCTCAGGCCGTATGGGCCCTGCTGGAGCAGTTACATCAGCCTCTGGATGAGACCATCATCAATCGGGTCCTTCAAGGGCTTATCAATAAAGTTAGTAAGGACATCACTCCAGAGCAGCTAACTGCAGTGTTAGATGCACTAAGCAAGGTAAGCAAATGAGGGAAGTGTGGGTGTGTTTGTAATAAACCTTAAGTGTCAAAAAAATGTAAAAAAATCTAAAGTAAATCCTTCTGAGGATGATCTCAGAATGAGAGCTGACTAAATGTTGTCTTCATTGCAGTTTAGATGTACTTTGAGTTAAAAATTATTAAAACCATAAAATAAAAAAACTATATAAGTAAATTAGAAATCCCTGTTTAGATAGCAAATAATAAATATGTCAAAGGTACTTTTTATTTCACTAAAACTCCCAACTTTGATATTTAGATTACGGTTTAAAGGTTTGGGCTCAGTAGTATTTGTTAAGTAAGATTTTGTTTGTTTTTTAAATAAATTAATTTTATTCCGCTAGGGTACATTAAGTTGATCAAAAAAAAAAAAAAAAAAGTTGTTTTATTTATAAGCAGTTTTATGCATTGCTAATAATGTCAAATGTTTCTTGAAGCGCAAGTCAGCATATTAGAATGATTTCTGAAGAATCATGTGACAATGAATACTGGAATAGACAGACTAGAGTCAAACTAGATAAAAATACAGCTTTGCCATCACAGGAACGAATTACATTTGAACACATATTAAAAAAAACCCAGTTTAGATATTTTTGATCAAATAAGATAATGTGAGCATAAGATCATTCTCTCTCAAAAACAACTAAAAAATAGACCCAAAAGTTTTGAACATTAGTGTATATTTATTTGGTGAATGGTAAACACGTTTATCTGGTTTTAAAGGGCTGAGAATTTATTTAAAGTTAACCGGATCTTGTGCATTTTTTGAATACGGAAGTTCAGGAAATCCAGCTAGACTATGTTCTGTTTAAAAAACAATGAGGGGCCACATATTGACCCCCAGAGATCAATTAAGACAGCTTTCCTTACAATGCTTATTTGTTCCTTAAGTTCATAGAAATCTTTTATCTTGGGAGTGCAATG
Organism: Enteromius anoplus; assembly: GCA_032359395.1. NCBI lineage: Eukaryota > Metazoa > Chordata > Actinopteri > Cypriniformes > Cyprinidae > Enteromius > Enteromius anoplus. Next base: position 13,428,398 of record JAUMHG010000038.1, read on the forward strand.
CTTGAATGTTCAACCACAATGCTCCACGGTGTTAAAAAAAATCTCTAATCTTGGCAACAAAGCTTTGTCTTTTGAGTTAATCAGTACCATTTTATTGCTAGATGCGGAGTAACACCCAGACGGCTTCACACTATTAGTACTACAAAATAAGCAGGGCTTCTGATATATATACATGGGTTTGATGCTTTAATTTAAGTTCCCTTTTCACGGTAAATAACTGAGAGTAAACTGTCACTGCAGGTACTTAGTAGTGGTTCTTGTTAAGGCCAACATGACTGCTAATATTCTGCTAATACTTGTTTTTTACACTTTTTAAAAATACTCTCACAGATTCTGAAAGAAGCTGAGCAGACTCCACTAAAAGACAGCAGCCGTGGCCTGACCTATGACCTCTTGTGCGCCATGGCAAACCCCAGCAGAGTGGACAGTCGAGGCCTGAGCCAGCTGGCTGAGGTGGCAGAACGTTTTGCCTTCAGCCTGCTCACAAACATCGAGTGTGGGGCAGAAGGAAAGAGGTGAGATCTATTGTCACTGTTTTATGTTTTTATTCTGTTTTGTTTTTAGCTGAGCTCATTCGTGATTGATTTTGTTTATGCTGCAGAGGCACAACCATACTGGATACCTGCCCGTATTTCACCATAGCTGCTTACCACTGGTACCCCACGCAGATCAACGGCCACACGTTTACAGGCAAAAACTCAGACACATTCACCCTGCCTGAGACCCTGCTGGAGGTATCAACCCTTCCCACGGGCATCATGGCTTTGTCTACTTGCCGTAAAGTGCACTTCACCGAGTACAGCACTGAGCACTGGTTCCTCACCAACACAAAACCCAGTGCATTAAATGACAAGGTGAAAGAGCGCTGAAAGAGCCTCGGGTCTGAACACTGTATTGTTGTGTTTGTTCCAGAGACTTTCACTGATATGACTGTAGCTTTTATCATGCAAGTGTCCAGCAGATGCCACTGTTGAGTTGAAAATTTTAAGTTGTCTCTCTGTCTTAATATTATTATGACTTCTACATGTTATGTCAGCTTCATGTCTTTGGCTTCCTCTAAATAGTGTTTTTTGTGTGTGTGTGTGATTTTAAAACATTTTATTTGCACTTGCAGTTGGGAAACTTACTATAACTTTAATAGTTGAATCCATTCTGAGTAATCCGTGTGTTTGTTTGTGCAGGTTTTCTCAGTCAGTCTTCATGGCAGAGGCTCTAAGCCTCTCGCTGAGGGTCAAGAGGTTGTTTACCGAATACACACTCCTGACCGACGTGGAAAACCACTCCAATCTCTGTGCCTCCTGTGGAATCAGGCTGCTGAGAGGTAATTACAAAACACACACATGCACGGTGAATTTTAGCTAGGAGCTCCTTTAGTATTTACAGACTTACCCATTTACTAAAATTAAAAAAAATCCTCATCCAATTGAACTTGACAGACCACCTGGTGTTCAAGCCTGTTTTTGTCCATGTATTTCACACACATTGGTGAGACAGTGTGTACAGAGTTGAAGGGTCAGGGCTCGTGACCTGCCATGACAAACATCTATCTAACATTCTTTAGGGCGTGTGTGTGTATTTGACCAAGAAAGTTCAGTATGTTCTACAGGGTTTGTTTACTTGGCCTGGATTGTAGATGACATTTCACCGCTTTTAGCCTGGAATATTAGCTGTACAGTTTTTATCTTAATCTTAAAATGTCCTGAAAGAATGCTGAGCACCACAAACCAAATTCTCATGTCATATCCAGAACCAACAGCACGCTGAACCTTAATATTCAGGAACTAGGAATAATTATGAATTAGAGATGCACAATACGTCTGTTCTGTAACGGCACACAATCATTTGAATTAAAAATGTTTTTTTGGACAAATAGTATGAAATGACATACTTTACACTTAAATCAAAAACAGACCTTTTGGTTTGACTTTTGAGCTCTTTTTTGTTTAGCTTAGGTTTTGTTTGGTTTTGTTTTTCATATTTGTGACCCTGGAGCACAGAACCAGTCGTAAGTGTCTATTTAAAAAGCAAATTAAAGTAAATTAAAGCTTTCCATCGGTGTATGATTTGTTAGGATAAGGCAATATTTGGCTGAGATACAACTATATGCAAATTTTAAATTTAAAAAAAGTTAAAGTAGCAGTGCATATTACTAATCAGAAATTAAGTTCTGATATATTTGGAGCAGGAAATGTGCAAAATATCTTCCATGTACATGATCTCTACTTAATATCCTAATGTTTTTTGGCCTAAAAGAAAAATTGCTCATTTCAAACTATACAATGTATTGCTGACTATTGCTGCAAATATACCCGTGCTGCCTATGACTGGTTTTGTGCTCCAGGGTCACTTTTTTTTTTTATTTGACATTATACAGTACAGGTATGTGGCATGTCACAATCATTGTGATATGATTTCTCCTCTCCAGTTGGCTGTCTGATGGTCAGTTCTGCCGTGTGGTGGACGACAGTCAGAATTTTGTGGAGTGTGCCTGTACTCATCTATCCATCTACACAGCATATGCAGAGACCACAGGTTTGGTTTCATTCAATGAGGCCTTCTATGCTGCTGGCTTCATTTGTATCTCAGGTAACTCATTTCAGTCTACATGATTGTGATAGTACAAATTCCACCAAGAAACCATGCTTTCTGGCATCATTACAATTGTGTATATCTGTCTTTTTTTTTTTAACCCGCAGGGTTTGCCTTGGCCGTTGTGTCTCATGTGCTATGCTCTAGATTCCTAATGTTCGCTGCCAAACTCCTCACACACATGATGGTGGCCTCCTTAGGGGCTCAGGTAAGACCTAACTTAACCTGTAATGTGGTCAACCAGTTACATTTTGAAGGCAAATAGCCTGCCTGTTCTAAATAATCAGCTGCACTATGATGTTAATTCATGCTGGTTTAAGACTGACTGTGTTATAGTTAGCCTGAAATCCACTTATAATTTGTGCTTGGGAATCAGTATCAGGATCTAGGACGGCGCTCCAAAGAAATGTGATACAGCTATGACGTCAACATGACGCTTTTTGCTGCGTAATGTGGCCTAGTTTACCAGGAGGATGTTTGGCTTGCTGGTGAGCATAGTAAAGGTACAGCGTGAGTCCCAGGGGTTGTATTAAATTTAGTAAAAGCTGAAAGAAAATTTTTTGTGCAAACTTTGAGTGACACTGTCGAGGTGGTTGTGAAATGTACTGTATGACGCATTACAGTGCTTTTCTTCTGCCTGTGTATCGGTGACATTGTAGTGTAACCTGAATACACAAAGACACTATCAGAAACTACTGCAAGAGTCGCATCTGTTAAAAACTGTGATTTAAAGTAGATAACTCAGGTTCGGGTTAGTTTTTGCGTGAGTGGACAGGTGTCGAAGGTGTCTTTTGCGTGTATCTCTTTCAGACCAAACATATCGGGATACCCAAGAACTTTAGCAAACCTTTGGATTCTAATGCACATGGTTGTACCCGTTCAGATTCTGTGAGGGGGGGACAGATAACATTTTCTAAGAAATGTGTCATTGCAGCTTGGGCGAACACATCCAAATGGGCTAGTGTGTTAAACCCTGACAACCGAACTATCCCTGTGCACCCATCCCTCTGCAAAGAAGAGGGGGGTCATTTAGTCAGTGGTCTGATACCTGTGGACCGAAGTGGGAATTTTCCACTGGTCCTGCTCACTTATAGAAAAAGAAGAAAACAAACATGGCTCTGTTTAACAGGGCTCAGAAAAACCTGGTGGCATTCTGTCATCCGCTAATTGTTTAGCTTTTCTTTACCTCGATGGTGTTGAATGGAAAATTCCAGTCTGGCCATCCCAAGAAGTTATGCGTCATACAGGTTCGGTACCAACAACAGCTGGACTCATGTTTTGTCAGAGGATGTTGAATGGTTAGAAGATGTATATCCTCTAGACTGAGAACTGATTTTCATTCCGGACTTTCCAGTAAGCACATAGTCACTAAGATGTCTATAAAAGAACTGTTATTTATGAACATCTGATAAAACAGTATTTGCACACAATCTAAATCAGAAATGAAACCAAAACATATTTAATATGCAAGTCTAACATCTGACAGGTTTTTGCAGCATGTTGGAAATGCTTTAAACAAACACTTTAAGAATTGCATCTTCCAGATGGAAACTGGAGTACCTCACACAAAAATTAAAAGTCTGTCACTCACACACTTTTCCTAACTGTAAGACTTTCTGTCTTCTGTGCAACATTTCTATTCTATTCTATTCTATTCTTATCTCCATATACTGGAAATCTGTGGCTCCAATGTTGTTTGGTTCCCACTTTCCGTTCTTCAAAAGTTTATTACAATTTTAGAACAAAAATCTGAATGCACTAGTAAAAATGCTCTGGTTTTGCAAGATTCAAATTTAATATATATTTTTACATTCATTGCAAATTATATTGTCACCATATTAATTTGACTAAGAAGATAGTAATTACTAAGTGTAATATATATACTGTATTTAATTTCTGATTGACATTTGATTTCAGTATTTGTATTCCTCTCTTAAAGCATTTATCACATTTGAATATATAGTTTTTCTCTTCTGTAAGCTCTCTATGCTTGACTACCTTCTGGACAGCATGTAGGTGAGACAGGTCGACAACTCAAAACTGTAGTTAGTGGAAATTTACCCAGACTAGCTCACCTGGTCCAAAATGTAAATGCGGATAGGGCTGTACTTATGAGCAGCAGTAACACACATTTAGCGAGGGTAATCAGATAGCGAGACGCAGCAATAAAAGGCTTTTCGGAAAGGTGGCCTTTAGATTCATATGCACGCAGCTCACGTGTGAGATGTACACAAACATATATGGAGACGCTAACACACATGGCCACCCATGCGGTGGATGCACTGTTACACTAATGCAACATAAAAGATAAAATGAATGTAGTTTTCCATATGAAATGAAATACCCCCTTAATTCTGTGCTGAATGTCCCAGAATGAGGTGATCGAGGACAGGGTATTCCAAAATCAGTTACGCTCATCTCAGCTCAGTTCTGAGAATTGAGACCCACCAGTATCTTATTTATCTGAAGGTTAGAATATTAGGTTCACTTAACATGCCCAGCATCATGTGCAGCATGCAGTCTCTTTCTAAAGCTCTTTCTTGTGTCATTTGTGTGTCGCCGGGATTTGACTGCTCTAGTTTTACAGTACTGAGCAATGCAATTAAGTCTCAAATATATAACCAGTCTAAATTTTGTTTTCCTTCTTCTCTCGGACTTTCTGAATAAACTAGCCGTCGACTTCCACGTAAAGGCCTTCTCTGCTAGTACAATAAAACTATTTTCAGGTTGTACGCAGATAATGATGCATCGTCGCTTAAAATAAATTGTTACCGTGATGTTCTGGATGTTTATTCCCATTAAAGGAGCATACATTTTTCATTTTGACATTTGTTGTGATCTCGTTTGTGTGGAGATGGAAAATGTTGAGTGTGTCATGAGTTGCGTATGTTATGAGACTGCACTAGAGATAATTGTTGCAGCTGCGTTAATGTCTGCATGATGGCAGCCTCAGATTCCTGGGAAGTCTTTTCAGAGCAATTTGATTTGTGGACAAAATGATCCATGACTCATGACATTTTGTTCTTGAGCAGTACTATTTTATTGACTGCGATGACCACAACATCCAACTTATCGATTGAAAATGTATAATATTGAGTTGATTGTAAGTGCTTTGACGTGTTATATTTGCTGTCATTTTTGAAAGATTTCTTCGGAAATGTTCAAATGTATGTCAATTCAAAACTTTTGAAAGCTTTGATTGTCAGTTCCGTCTGTGTATCTGTTGTTTATAAACACCACGGGGCTGGGAATGGAGACTGGATGGGAAAAATAATAAGCTTCATAATGAATACAGCGAGTTTTTGGTACTGTTTTAAGTCTTTAAGAGTTTACTTTCAGCTGGTCGTGGGAGCTGCATTTGAGACAGGGAATGTCTATTCAGTGTAAATCAAAAAGCGGGAAAGTGACGCTCATGGACTGACTGACGTCAAAAAGTCTGGGAGAGCACAACAATGCCTGTGAGAAAGTCGAGCTAAAGGAAGCAAATTTCTGGACCTCTCAAAACTCCCCTCTGCCCTCTTCCTGTAGTGTTTTAGGTGTGTGTGTGTGTGTGTTACACACGGAATTATAAACACACACATAAATACTTGCACTGCTTAGTGAATCTAAACAGTTTGATGCTCCCACGGTGTGAAGAGATTACAAAAGAAGGCACAAGGAGGTGTTCAAGAGGCTAGAGTTCTCCTCCTTTAATTAAATTGTGTCCATGTCTGTTTATTCGGATGACAAGAAGGCACGTGCTTATTCAGAGCAACATCGCTCCTTTCATAAAGTCTGCCTCAAACTGGATTGAGGTCTATACGCTGACTCAAGGAGAGCATGGCAAATTGGATGCGTGCAGCACAGCATTTCATTTACCAAGGGTTGAGGCCTCTTTCTGCAAAGACACATGACTGCTGGGTAATATCTACTAAACTTTGGTGTATATTATTACATCCTAAGCCATTTGTTTTATGGATATGGATGATACTTTAAATATAAAATGTCCGCTTTTTTTACACGATCACAAGCAATAAGTGTTTACCTGTGAAATTTTAAAACGGGTGAAAAATCCTAATGTCACAAGAACACCCTGGCAACCTAATTGTAACATCCTTAAAACAGAAAAGTAGGTGAATGTACCAAAAAAAAAAAAGTCTCAATATTTTCTGGAATTTTAGTAATAACATTACTTAGACAATATTTTGCTGAGCGTATTATTGTGTTGGTAATCGGTCACAAACTTCCAGTTCACGTTTTGATGATAAACTAGTGTGTTCTGTATTTTCAGCTGAACACAAGTCGATGATACTGTCTCATTTGCTGCCTCCGAAATCGCATACTGCTTAAGTAGGTACTACATTTAAAATTCAAAGTACTACCCGACTGTTAAAACAGTACGTTCTATATAGTATGAATGGGGGTAGTATGAATGGATCTCGGACGTACTACATCCGCCATATTGATGCTGTCACGTGTCATGCGTCGTCACAACAGCGCGAAAATGTAAACTTTTGCATAAGTCATCCATTTATTTCGATTGTATTAAACAAGTGCAATTTAATCACAATAAACAACTTAACTTTTGCTTACATTTAAATGAGCCATGTCTCCACTTTCCGCCATTTTTCGAATATGACGCCTCCTCTCCCGGAGGGGGGTTGTCCTATATAATCATTATCACAGTTGCAATCATACTGATCTAGACTTATCTAGATGTAGTAAAACTGTTGCAGAAGATTTCAATTGAGTGCTGTTCTTTTAAACTTTCTATTCATCAGTATTTTGGGGAGAAAATGTATCATGGTTTGCACTCATATTGTAAGCTCTTGTGTCAGCTTTTTGTATTATTTTTCTTGAGAGCATTTGTTTGAGAGCAAATACTGCATGTTTTGAGATGTCATCATCTGATGTGTAGTTTGATTAGTGTGTGCACTTGGACTATGTCCTTCTAGAAACTTTGTCCAAAGGCACTGGGTTTAGCTACCCGGTCATGACCCCATATGACCCACGGCAGGCCTTGAACACTTATTTCCTACCAAAAAAAGCACTGTAAACAGAACTAGAGATTTGACTTGACCTTTAGCACAGTTCTTAACATCATGCATATTGACAACACATTAATGTAGCCCTTTCGGCATCTGGCATTCATTAACATGTTATATCAAAGAGCTATGTTATTGCGTGAAATAATTTGATATTATGTACGCCCATTTTACTTTATTTATTTTTTATTTATTTTTTTTTTTAACTCTTACATAAATTAGCATTATTGCAAGACCTTAAAAGTGTCACGTTCATAGGTGAGCACAATATATTATTACCGTTTATTATCATTGTTGCTGCGTTTTGTAAATAACATTATATTTGTTTAAACAGACTTTAAACGTTTGATTCCGATTAGACGAAAGCAATCATTTGTCTTTTAAAATGGCATGCAAACGCTGTCCTCTGTCTAGAATACCAGACCTTAAAGACACAGTAGCTCAGCTTTGTCCATGTTTACATTGAGTTACATTTGACCATAATGTTGATCACTTGCTCTAAGAGACGCATTACATTTTGGATTAGCTGCGCAAAAACCTCCAGCTTTGTACTTACTGTGGCTTATTTGCATTTTCTCTCCTAAAAGGATTTATTTATTACCCATAGACTCCAATTCTTCATTAGTTCTGAAATCCTGCTCAACAGACTAGCTATTAATGTGGTTCAGATTTGGCGGCTGTCCAGGACAGTCCTATCAGCGCAGGTCTGTCAGCGCGGTTCCTTAATAACCTCTGGACTCTGGGAGCCTGCTTGCTCTATTTTTGGATACCAGGGAAGCACATAGTTAATTTGGCCTGAACTTTGGAGGGTGAGACAGGGTAACGCTTCACCTGATGAGCTGCCTTTTTGTTTGTTTATCTTTGGAAAGAATGAGGGTGAGAGCTGGTACATCTAGTCAGTCGTGTGAAAGTGCATTGTATTGCTTTTTAGGTTTTAAATATTAATTAAGCTCGGTTTGAGAATGACTCGTTCAGCCTTGAAGGGATCGACACGTATGGTGTGCTGCATCATAACTGGAAGTTGACTTTTCTAGTTTAGCATTTCCACACAGTAAAACGTGTGTACACAATACAAGGACGGAGCCCAGAGCACCAAAAGAAACAGCCAAAGGCCATTGTGCATGTTCCAGAATAGATAGAGGGACCAGGCATCTGTCTGATTTCCAAGAAGCTTCAGGATGTACGGTCAGATAAGCGAGGAAGGAAACCATCAACAGCCATTTCATTAAACTTCAGGCCTATTTTAGGTTCTTTTGTTAGTGCTCTTTGACTGCGTGACTGTGTGCAGTAATACGTGGTGATGTGGCCAAACATTCTTTATCATTATGATAAACTGTCTAAATATGAATGTTTACTTTGAACTGCAACCCACTGGTCTTTCTAGAAGCTGTGTTGTTGCCTTGTGGCTGTAGGGGTCACTGTAGCTCCATTCACATACCAAAGTGATTTACTGAATGGTAAAAGCAAATATGTTAATAAATTCCCCCTGCTTAACCCCGTGGTCATGTATCATATGTGTAATCTAATATAGATGCATGTAAATATGTATTAAGAACTCTGCTTTTCACATAAATATAAATTTAATTTGGATATGTGCAAGCAAAAGCTGGAAAAAACAACCTCAGGGGAAAAAACACACAAAGCACGCTGTAAAATGGTTCAGATATGATGAAGAGCCTTCTGTTGTTGAGCACCAGATGATATTGTGACGACACAGAGCTGCAAAACTAGGCAGTACTGTATATATATATATATATATATATATATACACACAGTATATATGTATGTACATACATATAAACTGTATATACATATATATAAATGTATATATGTATGTATATATGCATATATGTAGAAAGAGAGAGAGCTCTGAAGCACTTTTAATGAGTCTATATACAAGCTAGTCAGCAGCAAAAAAAACTTTCTGGGATGTTTCAGAAAGGACAAAAATGTGCTGAAAAGTGTTACCCATTGTGCTGGAGTCATTTTAAAACATTTTATGCAAAATTGTATGCCTGCATCATGCATTAAGATAATATTATGTGGATCTGGACATGTCAGGAGCTGATACACCTGAAGGGCATCTCAAAGTGAAATTCTCATGAGTTATAATGATGTGTGTGTTTAAGTGCCCTGTGTTCCTCTGCTTGTTAAAGGAATAGTTCACCCAAAAATGTAGTTCAAGTAGTTCGCAACCTGTATGAATTTCTTTGTTCTACAGAGAAGAAAGTTTGTGACCAAGCTGTTTTGGTCACCATTGATTTTTACCATAGTATTTTTTCCCTACTATGGAAGTCAACCGTGACCAGGTTGAAAACAGGTTACAAACTTTCTTTAAAATATCTTCATTTGTGTTTGATAGAAAAAAAAGTAGATTAATTTATACAAGAATACTTTCAATCCATTTTTTTTTTATGTTTTGTCAGTTGTTAGGGTTCAATAATAGTTATTTTAGAGGATTGAGTCATATATACACAGTACTAAATGTACTGAATGTACTTTTTTTTTTTCTTTCTTTCTTTCTTTTGGCATTATTGTTTTTCTGTTTATGACTGTGTTCCCATGGTCACTTTTATTTTGGCTGGATGGCGTGTCCGCTTTGACCCGAAAGGTGTCAGCGTGATAGCCAACACTGATGCCAGCTCTTCTGTTTGCTGCAGTCTGGCATGAGACGAACGACAACATGTGTTGTTTTGAGGAGGAGAGCAGTAGCAACAGCAACACGGTGTCTATGAGTTTGGAAGTGACGGACTAAAGCTTGTTTGGTTTTATCACACTTAGACACTTCAAGGAGGTTTTACTAAGAATGATAAAGTAGGCTTTGAAGTCACTGCTGCTGTGTTATTCAGCTAAAGCTGGCATGAAGGGGATGATTGAAGTTCCTGTCACCACTCTTCAAAGTCATCCAAACACGTAGGTCTTTAGTAACCTTTGAATGTTGTATTATTTTTTTCGTTGTAGCATTTTTATTAAATATATAATGGACCCAAAAGGTGTTAGGACTGTGAAGGCACTTTAACAAAAGTATTACATTTATTGCATTCAATACAAAATATCAAAACCAAATAGCATCTGTAAACGATGTAAGTTCACACCAGTGTCCTAGCAGAGATACCACATGTATAGTTAATCAAATGAATCATATAATGCCATTACAGTTTTTCTCTTGCCTCGTTTCTTACACATTGCTTAGGTTAAACCAGGATTAGGCCATGGTTCATTAGGACATTTAAGTAGTTTTTACAAACATGCTTTAGATAAAAACACTACTGGTGTGCACCAACAATAAACGTGACATGTTTTAAAGGGTTAATTCACACCAAAAATTAAAATGATGTCATTAATTATTCAACCCCCGTAAGATCCATAAGATCTTCATTCATCTTCGGAACGCAACTGAAGATATTTTTAATGAAATCTCAGAGCTATCTGACCCTCCAAAGACAGCAGCACAACTGAAATGTTCCCATATCCAGAAATGTGACGTTAGTAAATACATTGGTAAAACAGTCCATGTGACATCAGTGGCTCACTATGAGAATACTTCTCATCTGCACACAGAAAACAAAAGATCAGTCAGTACAAAATGTTTTTCAGTTAAAACAGCCCAGACACGCATTTTAGTCTTGGACTATAGTCATAAGCCTTGTCTTTGAAATCGAGGGTACTGTATATGTATTATTAAGACCATTAAAAATGTGTGGTTGTGCTGTCATTAAAATTAGCTCAACTTGATATTTTGTTATACAATGCCATGCTGTTTATACAAAGTTTGCCTTGGTTGTCGGAATACGCTAGTGTTCAAATGTTTGGGGGTCAGTAAGATAAAATATATCATATTAAAACTGATCAAATAAACACAGCCTGGGTGTAGTTATTTTAAAAAACATTACAAAAATCTTACCAAACTTTTCAATAGTAGTGTAACCATATCCTCAGTTACTTTGTTCTTATACAGTACATGTGTAGTGAGGTATCAACACATGTGTAGTCATGTGTCTCCTGGAGTATTATCTGTTTGTCACAGTAGCAGTGCAGTGCAGATTCAGATTTGTTTTCATGCGATTCTTCGATTTATAAAAAAACTGACTGTGTATGCCATCAAAAACAATAGATTTCCCAGTCCCTGCTGAAAGCAAGCTTGCATAAGGGGATGAAATGAAACCACAAACAAAAGAAAAAAGGGGGCAGGTCATCCGGACTAGTGCCAAGGGTGTAATAATGTCCCACTGAACATCAGTGTTTGTAAGTTAAACATCTAGTGGGAGTTATGTGTTTCACAACCAAATAATGTTGCATAAACATTCGCACTGGATTAACTGGACCAAATGTTAATTGCCATAACGTATAATGTTGTGATCGCGTAAAATCATTTGACATTAGTTGTCTTTTTCAATTAACACAAATGTTTAATTAGCTTAACTTTCCTGATTAAAATATTAGAACTACACTTAGAATATTCAAATATTTTATCATTCATAGCTCTTCCTTTAGGTTCAGTGAGGATCTGAGATCTAAAAGTGATGAAATAATTAAACATTTAAAAAGAATTTTCATCATCTCACGTAAACAACTTTTTTTTCAAGGTCTTGACAAGTTTCCAACTGAAACCAGATTCGAAAATGAATTTGGGAGAATGCAGAAGAAAAAGATTCCTTGTAAACAGCCGCCTGAACATTTAACACTCTCAGTATTTTTTCGTGACTTAGCACACATGCATGAGTCACACATCAGGTGCGGCCTTCCCACACTGACCCAGTAATCATGTCCCCCTTTTCTTTAAGACTCCCATTGTGATACAGTGCATATTCACGAAGTGCATGCCTGAGGCGCTCATCCGCAACCACTTTGGCCGATGAAAGTCTGTGCAAAAAAAAAAACTAAAAAAAAATCCAGTCAGACCTGACGGTTTGGGGAAAGCCCTGTCATGAGCAACAAGGGATCTTGGCAGATGAGAAGGAAGGCAGAAAGAAGAAATTACAGCAGAGATGAATGTGGATGTTTGTGAAAAATTTGTGCCGTTGGCTTCCACTGAACAAAAGTAGCTGAGGAAACACCCACGATGCTGCCGAGTCTGGAACCAGCTAGTTTAGACCGGTAGCTGTTAGAGGAGGGGGGCGGGATATGGAGTGGTGGTGGGGGGGGGGAATGAAAGAAAAAGGCCAATTGAGAACCAGGATGGTGTTATGAATGACACATTGAAGATTCAAAACGTCTGGTTGACGTGACTCATCTCTCACGCTCTGCTGGTGATGTAATCTTTTTGGCCAGGGCTATTATTAGCAGCCCTGTGCCAAGTCAACAACAAGAACAGATTTCTGAGAGGAGCATATTGACCCTCTGAGATGTTCTTTGATGATGATTCAAATTGCCACATTCTCTTTTTTTCTGAAGATCCAGATTAGAAATATTGTGCTTATAATGATAATAATAATTTTAAAAAAGAAATACGTGTGTGTGTGTGAAAGTGTGTGTGTTCATATATATATATATATATATATATATATATATACACACTTACCGGACACTTTATTAGGTACACCTTGCTAGTACCGGGTTGGACCCCCTTTTGCCTTCAGAACTGCCTTAATCCTTTTTGGCATAGATTAAACAAGGTACTGGAAACATTCATCAGAGATATTGGTCCATATTGACATGATAGTTGCTGCAGATTTGTCGGCTGCACATCCGTGATGGGAATCTCCTGTTCCACCACATCCCAAAGGTGCTCTATTGTATTGTCATGTTCAAGAAACCAGTCTCATCTTATTAACTCTGGGGAAGTGAGTCTATTTCCAAAAAAAGCGGAGTGTTCCTTTAAGACAGTGATGCAACTTTTTGTTGTTCTACTTGATGAAAAAAATTGGAAAGAATCATTCAAATTGCATTACTATCTTTGCCATGTACAAAAAACATGGTAACGGTATGTTACTATTTTGTAAGTGCAGTCATGAAAATTTAACACTTTTTACACTTAGTAACAAAGGAAACATAGTCCTCAGAGAAGATGCCAAAAACACCATCTATCATGCAGTGGAGCGAAGATTGATTTGTTCTTCAAAACAGCAACTAAAACCGAACCTTGAGCCAAATATATATCTTGCTTGCTGCTTGATGACTAACACATATGCATCCTCCAGACAGGAAACTGTCCTCTGTGGGAGAAGGCAGATGGATCGTTGCTATATTATTATCCTGCAATTTTTCCCTTTACATCACCCTGCATGTACAGATTTCCAGTGTTTTGTACACAGATAATGTATATCATTGGCCTGCTCTAGATTATTTTCACACGTGTTTATTTTACACAGTGCATATGCCCACAGGGCTTGTGCTGAGGTTTACCTGTCTGACTGATGTGAGTGGAAATCAGCTTGAGGCCACAGACTGCTTGACTCCTTTATAGTCGGCTCTGGAAAAGGGGGGGAGGTGCATCGCTGACTAACACAGTATCTATATATAGTAACACTCAAAGGCACACCAATGGAGTACAGGACTGGAGTGGCTCTGAGTGCAGCAAACTGCACAAAAACACACTGCAGAGATTAATACATTCACCTGCTTCTTGGGTTATGACTATAAAATAATTCAATAAAGGCATTTTTGCTCATTGGAAATATGGAGAACATATTACGTATGTTTAAGGAAAGGATTTTTTTATTTATCTTTTCGTTAATGATCATGGAAACGCAGAACCACATCCAATACTACTTGCCAAAACAAAACCTAACAAACGATGCAAGAGTGGATTGGTTTTTATTTAGATCAGACTTGCTCCAGATATTATGTTTTGCAAATCAGCGTCCGACACTTGAGAAGGAGGCAACAAGTTTACGTCATTCACATGCGATCAGTTCAATTCCCTGCCAGCTTGTTTGACAGGACGTCTGCATGGTTATAGAGTGATGTTTAATAGAAGCCGATTAAATGCTTTGTGGCTGCCCCGAGAAATTATGAGTGATGTACCCTTTTTTCTTATAAGATCCAATAAAAAACATTTTTGTTTTTACATCGAGACCAAAAAGAAAATGTAGTCGTGATCATGAAAAAAACATATCTAGAGTTTGGAATTATGTTGAAGATGATATATCAAGGTCAGTGATATACGTAAAGCAGACACATCGATCACAGAGCCATTGGTGTTATTTTATGTTGATTTGTCCTTTTAATGCTTTTTAACTAAAGCAGCTTAGTGCACATGTTGAAGTAGCTTTTGCTCTGCTGCATCTCGTTGGGCTGTCATTCTCACTTCAGCATGCATGCTTCCCCACTCATCAGCCTGTCAATCAAGACATAATGTTTTTAATGCATGGTGTATGGTTATTTTAAGTGTCTTCCTCCGGGGATAGGAGGTATCTGTGGAGACTCCAAGTCAGCTGTGAATTAGCTGAAAAAATATTGTTTATCTTTACATTCCCAGCTGTTTTCTTACCATAGCAACTTTATTTTTTAATGTTTTAATATTTTGTTTCAATAATGTAAACTGGTAGCATTATGAAACGGGTGCGAAAACAACAAATGTATATAATTAATATAGTTGTTACTTTTTTTAAATCTCGGCAAAAATATTTAAACACCCTTTAAAAAACAAAAAAACAATTACAACAAAAAAACAATTACAGTATCTACATATTAAGATTTTTGTTTTCCAGATAATTTACATCTGAATATACTGTAGATTGTTGGTAGATAAACACATAAAGCATACAACCAAACCAAACAAACCACAATAGTGAATGTCTGTCTTCTTTGTCTGTCTTCTTGGGCATTAATTCAGATAAGACAGGACTGTCTGGCACTAATCCAGCATTGTCATTAAAAAGCTGATAATGCTGTGAGTGACTCATCTCTTAGTCTCTATAATGACAGCCCTGACACAGCTCTGTTTCTTTGTCTCATCAGGAACCAACTAACCGTAGAGAAAAAAATGCTGTCATTCAGTCCTCTACCTGACATAGTACTGAATAATATAATCTGCTTTCTTTATGTCATAAAACATGTTTATAAAGCATTTTAGATTCACTTAAAATTCAGTATTTTGGTTTGTTACTCCAGCCTATAATAAATTATATATATATAAACTACCGTTCAAAAGTTTTAGGTAAGTAAGATATTTAATGGTTTTTAAAGATGTTTCTTCTGCTCATCAAGGCTGCATTTATTAGATTTAAAATCCAGAAAAAACTGTAATATTGTGAAATATTATTTCAATTTAAAATAACTGTTTTCTGTGTAAATATATTTTAAAATGTCATTTATTCCTGTGATACAAAGCATCATTACTCCAGTCTTCAGTGTCACTTTCAGACATTTCAGAAATCATTATAATCTGCAGACTTTTTATTATCAGTGTTAGAAACAGTTGAGCTGCTTAAGTTTTTTTTAGGATTCTTTGATCATTAAAATTTTAAAAAGAGAAGCATGTTTTAAAAAATGGATAATAATGTTCAAAACTACTGTTACACTAGTTTACAGTTACACTACTGTTCAAAAGTTTGGGATCGGTACATTTTTATTCTTTCTTCTTTGAACGAAATGAATACTTTTATTAACCAATCTTATAAACTATCAAATGATCTATTAAATGAACAAAAAAATCACAGCATACAATAGACTTACATTTTAGAAATGTTTTATATTTGGTAAAAAATTATGCTGTTTTTTACTTGTTATTCATCAAAGAATCCTGAGGGGGAGAAAAAAAACACAGCTTCCAAAAAATATATTTAGCTGCACAGCTGTTTCCAACATTGACAATTCTAGTAATAAATCAGCATATTAGAATGATTTCTGAAAGGATCGTGTGACACTGAAGACTGGAGTAAT